>ML782996.1:309886-320699 GCA_009831015.1 Picea engelmannii
AACCCCCCCGGTCGTGTGGCATATTCATAGGCCCACGGGGCCAATGGTTATAACCTCTTGCAAGTGGTCACTCCGTGCTCCTGGTTGTATGGTGGGGGTCATTTGGTATGCGCTGAGGGCTGGGGCTAAGCCCCGTCCCTTTTTACCGCCGACCAAACCCTTAAACCAACACAAATACAAAATCCGTCGTTTGATTAACAAGCACCAATGCATGGCGTAGTGGTCGCGGGGACTTTTTTAAAGCTCTTGGCCGGTGGGGGAGGTCCAGGGGTCGAACCCCACATAATCCACTGAAATTTTAATAAACAAACCATATAGACCAATATCAGGGTGCCACGTGGCAGCCCATGATTGGGCCACGTGGCACCCAATCATTTGACCAAATAATGCCACGTGTCGCCTCCTAATTCGATCAAATGTCAACCAATAAATGATTTCCACATCAACGTACGATCATGCCACATCACCTGCCAATTCAGCTCTGCCACATCATTCCTTCCGTACTTCTCTGTCAGGCTGCCACGTCAGCTACTGACGTCATTCATGCCACGTGTCACCCTTACAGTGGTGACACGTGTCACCTCAAAATAGGTCCAGCAACATGCCCGTACGTCCAAATTTTCCTGCCACATCACCTGTACAGACCTGCCACGTCAACGTACGGACATGCCACGTCAGCGTCTGTACGGACTGCACAGTCAGCAATTTTTTTGCCTGTTTGACTTTTCAGACAGAATGCGATATCTTCTCCATACGGAGCCCGTTTGACAAAGTAAATATACCATCAGAATCAGGAAGAGGAGACAGACGCAATGGCATAATTTTTGTCACATTCCAAGCACTTTCATTTTTGAGCATTTTTCAAGCCCTGTCAGGCTTCTGGATCTGATTTCAGATCAAACAACATGGCCGAGTATGAAGCACAAATCTTGGGATTACAAGTTTTGAAAGAATTGGGCGTGCAGAAGATAACAGTGCGTGGAGATTTTGAGATGATCATAAATTAGGTAAAGGGTGTATATCAGACCAAACACCCCAGGTTGAGAGCGTACAAAATTTTTTCTTTGGACCTCCTCGAAGGATTTTCAGAGTATGACCTATCTGCTATCCCTAGAGAACAAAATTAGACCGCCAATGCGTTGGCCACCTCAACCTCAGTATTTAAGATCCCCATCTTCCCAAACAAAATATATGAAATCGAGGTCAAGCACAGGCCGACAATGCCTGATAATATCAAACATTGGCAAGTGTTTGATGACGACAAACATGTGGAAAGATTCCTCCTTATGAGCGATGAGTTCGCTAATACAAACATTGACAAGGAATGATGTGGCGACAAAGATGAGAGCGTGGATGCACGCAGTAATGACGACCCTTTCCAAAACTAGATTGCAGGAAAGGACATAATACAACTAAAAAATAATATCATTCCAAAGGGGTTGGTGCCACTGGAAAAGCTATTTGACGAGAATGATGTGGCTAAAAGCCCCAAGATTACTGCGAGTGAAGAAGACGTGGAATATTGCAACATCGAGACTGAGGAGAACCCAAAGATGGTAAAATTATCAAAGACACTCAGTCTAGAGATCAAGTAGGACTACGTAAATCTCATGAAGGATTTCCCGAATGTCTTTGCATGGAGCTATGATGACCTGAAAGTATATGACATGAAAGTGATCCAACATGTTATCCCTCTCAAGGAAGATTAGAAACCTTTCAAACATAATTTGAGACAGATAAATCCCCTGTTGTTTCCACTGATCGAGAAGGAGTTAAAGAAACTTTTCGACACCAAAATCATTGTTTCTTTGAGATTCTCGAAATGGGTAGCTAATTTGGTACCCATAAGAAAGAAAAGCGGAGAGATAAGAATTTGTGTAGACTTCTAAAATTTAAAGAAAGTGCCTCTCAAGGATCACTACCCCCTTCCTAAAATGGACTGCATCCTGCAAAAGGTGGTGGGGTCCCAGAAGATTTCCATGCTGGACAGGTTTTCAGGATATAATCAGATCATGGTCCACCTGGATGACAAAGAGAAAATGACTTTCACAACTCCATGGGGAACGTTCATGTACGCCAAGATGCCATTCGACCTGATGAACATTGGAGCCACTTTCCAGAGGGAAATGGACATCGTGTTTGCTGATGAAAAGGACAAGTTCATCATGATTTATCTGGATGACATCACAGTGTACTCTGCCTTCGACAAACAAAATCTCGAGCACTTGAAGAAGGTTTTCCAGAAGTGAAGGAATTTCGACATATCAATAAATCCAAAGAAATTGCATTTCAGGGTGGAAGAAGGAAAGTTGTTAGGGCACATCATCTCCAAGGAAGGCATTAAGATATACCCCAACAGGGTTGAAGGGATCCTGAAGATCGACACCCTGCGTAGTAAAAAGGAGGTGCAATCCTTCCTGGGAAAGGTAAACTTCTTGAGGAGATTCATCCCAAACCTGGCGGAAATCATAAATCATATAACTTGCATGCTCAGGAAGGAAACGAGATAAAGTGGAACCCGGAAGCGAAGAAGTCTTTTGAAGATATCAAAGTGGCACTGACTAAATCTCATGTGCTAGCCAACCCAGATTTTACGAAAGATTTCCTCCTGTTTTCATTCTCCTCAGAACACACTATTGTTGGTGTGCTGCTACAGAAAGACGAGCAGGACTTCGGAAAACCCATATCCTATTTTATCTGTATGCTGTGCGACGCTCCACTAAGTTATGACATTATGGAAAAATAGGCATATGCCTTAGTGAAAGACTTGAAAGAGTTCAATACATACATATTGCATTCCCATGTCATCGCTTGTGTACCCAACAATTTAGTAAAGGATATCCTAACCCAACCTAACCCGAAAGGAAGGAGAGGCAAGTGGATAGTGACCATGTTGGAATACGATCTTGAGATCAAACCTACAAAACTGATCAAGGGTCAAGGTCTTTCAAAGTTAATGGCGCATTTGGACTATGATGCTGTAGGGATGAATTTCATCGTTGATCTATCAGAATGCCCTCAAGAAGAAAAAACTGCGCAGGTGCCTTAGCAGTTCATTGATTCTCCATGGTATGAAGACATCATCTATGTGTTGGAGAATCTCCAGGCCCCTCCGGGCATGAGTAAGACTAAGGCCAGATTTCTCAAGATTAAATCGTTTAAGTTCTGCATCCTGGATAATTCACTCTACTGGAAATACCCCAGGGGAATATTTTTGAGCTGTTTGCTGGAAGATGACACAAAGCGGGCCATACAAGAATTTCACAAAGGCAACTACGGAGGACACCACTATTGGAAGACCACCATGCACAAAATCCCGAGGGTAGGTTATTACTAGCTTATAATTTTCTTGACGTGTATAAAGAGGTCTCCAGCTGCCATGCGTGTCATATTTTCGATGAAAGAAGAAATATGAAGCCCTTGCCACTAAATCCGATCTCAGTTGAAGCACCTTTCATGTAGTGGGGTCTAGATTTCATAGGAGAGATAAATCTACCATCCTCCACACAACACAAATGGATACTCATGGCCACCAACTATTTCAAGAAATGGATAGAAGAGATCCCCACAAAGCAAACTACCGAAGCAGTCATAATCCAATTCCTAGAGACAAACATCTTGTCGAGGTTCGGGTGTCCCGTTAAGATCATAAAAAACAATGCGATCGAATTCAAGTCTAAGAGGATGGATAAATTTTGTCAGGATTATAACATAACCCTGGGGCATTCTACGACGTACTATCCACAAGGAAACAGGTTAGCATAATCCTTGAATAAAATCCTGAGCAGGATCATCAAAATACTCCTGCAAGACAACTAGAGAGTCTGGCATAAAAATATTATCTATGCAACATGGGCAGATCAGGTTACCACCAAGAAGTCCATATCAACATCGCCTTTCCAGATCATTTACGATGTGGATGCAATCTTCCCTACTTCACTGGGACCGCCCATCAGGAAGCTGTTGCAAGAATATGAGGCCGATCCAAATGATTCTCAAAGGAGAATAAACCAGCTAATTCACACATAGCAGGTGAGGGAACATGTGTATAATCAGTTGCAGCTCCATCAGGAGAGGATAAAGAAA
Organism: Picea engelmannii; assembly: GCA_009831015.1. Taxonomy (NCBI): domain Eukaryota; kingdom Viridiplantae; phylum Streptophyta; class Pinopsida; order Pinales; family Pinaceae; genus Picea; species Picea engelmannii. Next base: position 313,973 of record ML782996.1, read on the forward strand.
TATTTCGACAAACGTTCCAAGAAGGAAGATTTTCAGGTAGGAGATTAGGTGCTGAGATGGGACGTGAGAAATGAAGATAAAGGGAAGCATAGAAAGTTCGACCACCTTTGGACAGGTCCTTTCAAAATCAATGCGTACTGCAAAGAAAATTCTTATTTCCTGGAAGGATTAGATGGAGAATGCCTTGGTTGGGGGCCTGTAAATGACAGGTTCCTCAATAATTACCTAACAAAATAAAGGTCATTTAAGTCACTTGTCATTGTAAATAGTCATTTTTTTTTGCGTCGAGTCAATAGATCAGTAGAAAATTGAAGCCCAAAGTGAAGGCCCTGAGTTTATGTTGAAGTTTTAGAAGCTGCGTCGATAGGTTTAATTTGTTTTCTATCCGTCATTTATTTCTCTCAGTGTCTGAAGGTTGAATAAAGCCCAATGGTCAGGCACCTGGTCTACTGTTCTTTGCTACCTCGCAGGGAGGATAACATCCTTGTTGGAGCCAACTGTTAGCACTGCCATTTTTCTTTCTAGTTAGAGTTGGTTTTAAGTCACGTTGTGACCCATGTGTCTAAACATGTGAAGTTAGGTACGTAGCACCGTGAGAGCGAAGTCAAAAAGTGGCCGATTGGCCCTTGGAGATGGGAAGGGATGTTAGAGTCGAAAATTACATAAGTGGTATGTGTATGTATTTTCCAAAGAGTCGAGTCCTGTTAAGAAACCAGTCTCTACGTGCCCCAGTTTGAGTCAAGTAGTTAATGGAAGTTGCATCGACGAGTACAAAAACTATTATCAGTTCATCATGAAGGCCGAGGGAATGAAAAATCACGACGTTCATATCATGCATTCCCAACAAGCCTTATCAACTGTATCTTACACGCGGGGATTTTCCATGGAAAACCTGCAACTCAACTCAAAACATCTCGTCGCCATGAATTCACAATCCTCCAACATGATTCCTTCTTCTGTCCAACTCGTTATAAATATCGGATGCTTGACACTCTTTTCAGTCATAGAACCATGCCCACACTCTGTTTGCAATTTCCCTTGCCAGTCCAGTTTGTTGAAAATTTCCCCCCTTGTGCATCTGTTGGATATACTGCGTGAAAAATACACATTTTTCGCACCATGGCGACCTCTCAGAGCGTAAGGAAAGGCGTGCAGAGAAAAATAATTGCAAGGTCCAAGCCCCAAAACAACTGGGAGTCGTTCTCACCTACAACAGACATTCCTAAAGATGTGAAAGGAGTTACTCCTTTACCCACAGAGAAGACCAGATCAAACTGCATGGACCCTGAAGTGGAGGGATTTGCATAGGAGGGGAAGATAGTAGAAGCCTCGTCTCCTCAACAAAAAATTTCTCGGAGGAGGGTCATGCCAAGGAAGAACAAGGAAGCTGTGGAAGCTCGTTTTTCAGAAGAGCCGCGTGCTATATCGGTGGATGAAGAACTACTCATGCGCACCATCCAACTAGAGCCTGCCGGAAGATCGAGCCGCAAAGGCAGGGGATGAATAAGGAAAGTGGATATCACAGGAGCGAATGATCACAATCCATCTTAGAAATTAAATCAGACAAATCTGGCTATCACTGAACTCTATCAAGAAAACATGGAGTTGAGGTGGGAGTTAGAGATAAAGACTATGGAAGCATCAACAACGCAGGGTCGCTAAGGGAACGTGGCATGGCTAAAAACAAAACTCAGAGAGGCACAAGAAACCATTGTATAGCTGTGAGAAGCACATAGACTGAAAAAAGAAAGGCATACACAGTATTCCAGAGAATGTGAAGCGACCGAGAAGGAAGCCCGCGTGGCTCTCACCAGCGCGCATAAGAAACGAGTCTAACTGGCATTCGTCTCTGCGTCTGCACATATAAGACAAATCTTGGCAGTTTTGAAGGACACATTTCCCCAAAGAACTCTACCATTTTGATAAAAGTCGTGACAATCAAACAACCACCTGCTGCGCACATTTTTCCAGCAAATGAGTGTGCAACAGAAATCAAAGCCATTGTAGCAGATAGCAAGCTCCTAATAGACACCTATTCGCTCGGACACCTGATCAAAGGGATACACTAACACATATTTTATTCATATCGATACCTGAACGATGATCATATCCTCGTGGAAAAATTTGTGAACAATCATGGGTAAAGAGACGTGATTATTGTCTATTTTTGAAAGCGCCATGCAAAGAGTCTCCAACACATGCTACTCAGTTTTCCTAGTTTTAGGGTTAGCAGTAAGAAACCAGGGTAGCTCAAGTGACGCCTTCATTTATGTATTTCATATTTTTGATGTAAGCCGGGTTGGTTGGCAAATTTGGTAGATGACAACTATTGTATGCAATTTGAGTTTTTGACTGAAATTTGATGCAAAGGTCCTGTAACTTGACAAAAAGATTCTAGTTGTAGAAGTTAGATGTATTGTGCCTCTTTATTTGTGTATGTGCTTCTTGTCATCTTTATTCATATCTTTTTCTATCTATTTCAGAATGAATTTTTGAACCTGTGGATTCGCTGTGCAGCGCCCCTTGTTCGCGCCACTTAGAAAAAGCGTTTTCCTCTAAAGCTAACTCTAAATTCACTAGCAATGGTGCTCTGAGTTACTTCCAATGTTTTCTCTCGCCACACATTATGGTTTTACACCGAAAACTTTTGCTCGCCTAACCTTATCCTCTCAAGTCTAGTCACTGAGTCATTTGTCTCTGTCATTTCCTCAAATCGACTCCATAGCCCAAGTTTTACTTTCTTGCGCCAATATAAACATAACCCATTATATCAAAGGTGTTAAATCTAGCCACTGCTTTCAAATTCATATCCTGCACGGAGACTGCGCCTCCCGAGAGAGCCCTCTCTAGATCCGAAAGGCTAGTTTCGGGTCTCAAAGTTGGTTGAAATATTTACCTTCATCGTCTATTTATCAACACAAAAGATTTATAGAGTGCTAATAGGGTTGAAGTAACCTTTAAATACCAACTATCTCCAAGAATTTGCCCCAACACACACTCCCTTAGATTAAATTTTAAGGGTACCAAAGATAAGACATGTGGTCTCCCGCTCAAGGCATCCACGACCACATTTTCCTTTCCCTTAATGTACAAAATTCCAAAATCGTACTCACTCATAAAATCACTCCATCGCCTCTGCCTGGAATTGAAATCTCTTTGAGTGAAGAGATGCTTTAAGATTTCATGGTCTGTTTTGAGCTCAAAGTTTCGCCCCACTAGATAGTGCCTCCAAAGTTTCAGAGCTAGCATTACAACTATCAACTCTAAATCATGAGTAGCGTAAAGCTCTTCATGTTGCTTCAAATTTCTTGATGCATATGCTATCACTCCTCCATCCTGCATTAACATGACCCCTAATCCTTTCTTCGAGGCATTCGTGTAGACTATGAAGTCTTTTCCCATATCTGACACTTGAAAAATTGGTGCACTAGTTAGTAACCTCTTAAGCTCGATGAATGCAATGTCACATTCTTCTGTCCATTCATACCTGACCTCCTTGCGCTGCAAGGTGGTGATGGGTTTTTCTATTTTAGAGAAACCTTCCACAAACCTCCGATAATAACCCGCTATTCCCATGAAGGTTCTTACCTCATGATCATTTTTTGGCACTGGTCATTCCATAATGGCCTTTACCTTTTCTAGGTCCACAGAGATTCCTTCACTGGAAATGATATGACCTAAATAGTGAATTTATTTATGGAATAAATAACACTTCGACAACTTGGCATACAATTTGTTCTCTCTAAGTCACAACAATCCCACTCGCAAGTGTTCCTCATGTTCTCTTTCATTATTGGAATAGATGAGGATACCATCTAGAAAGGCCTGTACAAAGCGGTCTAAGTACTTTCAGAATACAACATTCATGAGGATCATGAATACTTCTCCTGCATTGGTCAAACCAAAAGGTACTACGACAAACTCGTAATGCCCAAACCGAGTTCAAAATGCAGTTTTAGGAATACCACCTTCCTTAATCTTTAACTGGTGATACCCTGATCGTAGATCAATTTTTGAGAACACCGTTGTTCCTTTCATCTGATCAAAGAGATCATATATCCGTGGCATTGGGTACATATTTTTCACTGTAGCATGGTTCAAGTCCCTATATCTATACACAGTCGTAAGAAACCATCCTTTTTATTCACAAAAATTATTGGTGCACCCCAAGGCGAGACACTAGGCCTTATTAGCCCTAAGTCAAGTAGTTCCTTCAATTACATATGAAACTCAAAAAGTTTTGGCGATGTCATCCTATACGAAGTCTTGGAAATTGGATCCGCACTAGGTTTTATCTCAATGGTAAAATCAAGCTCCCTCTCAGGAGGTAACCTTGGAAAATCTTTGGTAAAAACATCCTTAAAATCTGACAATACTGGATACTAATCCAAGGAGGGTCCTTTCCCTTCATTGAATGCTTTCACTAAATATAATCGAAAACCTTTCCTCATGCAATGTTTAACCTTCATGGTCGATATGAAGTATAGAGACACCTTCCTTCGTACACCATGGATCTTTACTGACCTCCCTTCATCATCAACACAAAGCACCCTCTTCGCGAAACAATCTACCAAATCTCAATGGGCTTCTCACCAGTCAATTCCAATGATTAGGTCATACCTCCCTAGAGTAGTGATGTACACCTTCAACCTAGTAGTACACACTCCCAAGTCTAATAGACAATTATTGATGCTAGGTCCTACTGCTTTTTTTTCCCCCGAAGCCATCTCGACTTGTTTAAAGTCATTGTGCTCATAGGTTGCCAACCCACACTTTTCTAATGCACAAGGTGAAATGAAACTATTTGTAGCACCGGAATCAAATAAATTTTTAACATTGACATGATTTAGCATACTTGATGACTCCACCACAGTGGATTGATGCTCGTCCTAGTGGTTATTGACAGCTTCATAAATCTGGTGGCTACTACTTGCTCATCCCATTGAGGCCTTTCCTTCTCTATGCATAAATCCTTCTTGTGACTCTGGACAGTCATGTTGGTAATGGGGTCCTCCACACCCCCAACAAATAAATTTAGGTGGAATCTGGGTTCTTCTATATGAATGCCTATGAAAATAGTTCCTTCTCCTCGAGACCCTGCCCCTACTTTTTGCTCCCTGACAAGGTCGTGGACCTTCCTGCGTCATTGGTGATAAGTGGGATGCTGCACTCGCTGCCATTGAAATACCTGTAGCAACTGCTCTAGGTGTGACTATATTTCCATAAGGAGGTGGTCTAGAGCTTCCTCCCCTGGATAAGGTCCTAGGGGCCTTCCCCACGAATCCAAGATGTTGTGAAAAGGTTGATCTCATACCTCTGTTTAAGCTCATATGCTCCTCCATGTAACATTCATTTTCAACTGCTTCAGCTACTGACTACGGTTTCCACATCCATACCATGGACCTTATCTTAGGGTTTAACCCGTACACAAAATGTTCTTCTTTTCGTTGATTGGTATCCATGTAGAAGACATATTTTACTAACTCCATGAACCCGATATCGTACTCTTTCACGGTCCTATTTCCATGAACTAGAGAATGAAATTCTCCTACCTGTTGTTCCTCGTAGTATGCAGACAAATATTTCCTCTTGAAAATTTCCTCAAAAATCTCCCATGAGATGATGTTTGGGGTAAGGTGCAATTGCCGCTCTAGGTTACCCCACCAGTTCAAGGCATTGTCCCTCAATTGAAATATCGCTATCTTCGCCTTAGATGTGGAAGTATAGTCTCTTAAGGCGAAACATTGTGTCATTCCTTCTAACCATGCCTCTTCATGTTCACTTGTACGACCCCCAACAAACTCTGGGAGTTTTATCTTCTATAGTTCTTTGGTGATGTCCCCTGGTGAAGGCCCTCCCTTTGAGTCCCTTGTCGCTTTAGGGTTACCCACTCCAGATGATGGAGGTTCCACTTCGACATTAGCTGACTGGAATCCCTTTAATGTCTCATTAATAGCCTCTAAAGACCACAAAATGAGAGCTAATTTAGGCGATGGCGGTCCTTGTGACAATGCCCCTCAGCCTCGATTTCCCCGAGTCTTAACCATCTTGAATAACAAAATCTACATCAAACCAAGTGCTTATCATGGAAGAGTTTAAGGCATTCCACATTCTCTCAACTTATATTTGTAAACATAGGGTTAGGCGTAAGTTTTTTTTTACTTGTTTGTAAACATACATTACTCTCTTTAGGGTAAGTGGCTAAAGGTCGGGGTTGAAATCCTCTAAGATTGATAACTTGTTGGGGTAAGTTGCTAACTCCCTTCCTTGCCATTTATGCTAGCACTACGAGGTACCTTCCAATTACTGTTACTTACCTCATTAAGTCCTTAGAAACTTGGAAACTAAGTACAATGTTTTAAACACAATGTAAATTAATTATTAAACCCCCAAACAACCCCATTTGATTGACATGTTGTGCACATAATGCTCCATTGTGGGCTCTCTTTCCACATTTGTGCACAGTTTGCGCCCCTTAAGAACTCTAAAGGATGGTTTTGGTACTTGGGCTTCATGACTTGTGCAATGATTAAGGTGTTGGATAGTATGTGATGTCAATGACTTGGAGTAGTGGGCTTCAATGACCAAAATCCCATAATTTTGACATTTGGTGAACTCGACAACCAAACTCAAAAGCCTGGGCTAAGTGTCTTCGGACCAAACTTGAGGCAAGTAGAACTTGATCACAATAGGACTTGGGGATTGGTTCGATTATATATATATATAT
>ML782996.1:320821-336163 GCA_009831015.1 Picea engelmannii
TATTATAAGAGAGAGTTCAAAGTCTATCAAGTGCCAAGTGATCTATTTTTTTTCACTATAGTAAAATGTGGAACTCAAACATTGAGCATGTTTTTGAAAATTTCAGGTGATCTATTTTTTTTCACTATAGTAAAATGTAAAATGTGGAACTCAAACATTGAGCATGTTTTTGAAAATTTCAGGTGTCATTCATTAGTGTCATGCAATTTTCAATATAAATCAAATTTTAAAGGTTCTCTTATTTCATTAAAAAAATTTCTTTAAATCTATAAAGCATGCAATTTTTTAATTGAGAACAATGTTTATCTTTAAACGTGACATTTAGCATATTCCACGACATACATAGATAAGGAAAATATTGGAATCTTCACACATATTTACTTTACCTCTATAGTCATTAGAATCTATTGTTGGCCATGTAAGTGCTTCGTTAGATTTCAATCACTTTGAACAAAAAATATTGGAATCTTCTCACATATTTACTTTACTTTTATAGTCATTATAATCTATTGTTGGCCATGTAAGTGCTACGTTAGATTTCAATCACTTTGAACAACTAGTGCATTCATGACAAATGCTACCACGTTCTCTTCGACATAGAGTCTTTCTAATATATTTTTCCTTTTAATTATTTTTTTTTAATGTTCTTAGTAAACATTGATGGTTGTTATTTCCATAATTTTAAAAAAATAAAATAAAATAAAATAAAATAAAAAAATATATTAAAATATGATGCATAGTGTAAGGAATAGCGCCTTTGTGGGCTCTCCTCCCTCGTAGCTTAGCGCTTGGTCTCAGTCTTGGGTGCTAACTTGTGTTTGGTTTTTGGCTTGACGTGTTGAGCACTTATTTTTTTCCCACATGGGCTCCTCGTTCCTCGTGTCTTGCACTTGGTGTTGTGACTTGGAATATGTTATGTGTGGTGGAATTACAACTTGAACTTGATTTAAATTCTTGGTAGCTCGGGGCTTAACTTGGAGATTGGGCCTTGAGCACACTACCCAACCTGTGGGTTGTCTCCTTGGCACCTAGTGCTTTTCTTAACTCTTGATGTTGGTAGTTCTTTGTTTGGCTATTAGTCATGGTGATTGGACTTGTAGATGGGACCGAGTTTAATATACTTGGAGATTGGGATAAAAGCCCAATATTTTTATATTTATAATATAAGAGGGGAAAATTTTCCGAGTACGGTTGGGTGAGGTCCACGAACCCCCCTCCCTCTCTCAAACCCTACCGAGTCCCTTCTTACTCACACAACACTCAGTAATCGGATTGCCTCTTCCTCTACAACAACCATGACAAGCCAACATATTTATTTCCTTCCCAAAGCCCAATCATGCATTCCCTCCCTCCATCTCGGGTTTGTTTTACAAAGAAGATATTTACTTGGTTTATGCTTGTTTCTCGGTCCTGTTCTTCACCTTTAGAATACATTTGTTTGAAGGGAGGAAATAACTATTGGAATGTTGAAACCCACCTAAATCGTAGGGGATTGGGGGATTTTCACAGTGGTCACGAAGTAAAAGAGATAGAAAAATCCATATACAACTACATACACATATACCCATTATCGACCACGGGCGCTCCCAAGAAAAATGGACATAAGAAGATGAAGGTGCTCTGCAAGCGAGCGTGGAGAAGTATGGCGCCGACAAGTGGAAAACCATTCTCAAGGACCCAGAGTTCGCGCTCTGCTTCGAATCTCATTCGAATATGGACTTGAAAGACAAATGGTGAAGCCTTATGAGCGTCAGTGTCGGTGGCCAAGGTTCAAAGACTCCCAGAGTGAAATCTATTTCCATTGTGCCTCTTTCCTCAGTTTCCTTATGAGCAACAAGGTGGCCAAGTGGCTAGTGTGTATGGAGAAAGTTGTAACGCCAAGGATGTCGCAGGTTCAATTCTCCCCAATGTTAGTGTTAAACCATTTTGACTGGCCTCTTTCCTCAGTTTCCTCACTTTCTCCCACAACTCCTGCTGTTGGAATGCTCGTAAAATCTGAAGCAACAATACCCTCAACAGATATTGTTATTACGCCGAAAGGCATACACCTATTGACAATGGGCAGATTTAATAGGGGTTTAGTGTTTAATAAGTTTTATATGGACATGATTAAATATGGCTGGAATATTCTTAGTAGTCACACAAAATAAATGGCTATGATTTCAATGATTAACTTCCTAGATATTATAAAGACATCTGTTTATGTGTTTATTTTTTTACATTTACCTAATCATATTTAAAAATTACTTTCACAGCTAACTAATTGTCGGGACAAAGTGATTAACAAAAATTAAAATATTAACAGAGGAGAAATGAAATGCAGCCGTTTAATTTACAACGTTTAATTTACATTTTTATGCCACAACAATGGGAGGACTACATTAGTCTGGATTATCTTGGTGTTTCACCTTTCTACTGGTGGGCGGTGGACGTTTCAGCTTTCACCGGTGGGCGTTTCACCTTTCACTGGTCACTGGTGGGTGGACGTTTCAGCTTTCACCGGTGGGCGTTTCACCTTTCACTGGTGGATTTGATGTGATTTAATCTATGAACAGGGAAAACTTCCGGATGGCACATATGTCGCCGTTAAGAAATTAAATGAAAGGCAGACTACCCAACCTAAGTGAAGGTCCTCACCAGCGTCCGTCACCTTAACCTTGTTCGTTTACTCGGATGTTGCGCGTGAGGGCATGAATGCTTGCTGGTATACGAGTTCATGTCAAATAACAGTCTTCACAAACATTTGTTCGGTAGGTTGTTGTCATCAATCTTGTTTTTAGAAATTCTGTGTATTATTTCAACTATTTGTGTCGAGGCTTTCAAATACTTTTATTGGAGATTCACAGAAGAGACACGAAATGTTTTTAGTTGGAAAAATCGTTTAAAGATTATAGTGGGAGACCTACCATCCAGCCCACACAACCGGCTTTCATAGATGTCGATGCAGGGAGACCTGCGAATTTCACTCCTGCATCCGACTCTGTAAGCCCAGATTCTGCATCTCACGGATCGATTACAGTGTCTTTATTTCCTCGTTAGTCTAACTAGTGTTAGTAGTTGTAGACGCAAGCTTCGATTCAAGAAGAGGCAAGCATACCCATATATTTTTAGTAGTGAGAAGTCTGAGCATGATATCCATGTCAATCATAGATGAGAATGTTTGGTTTGAAGAAGTTGGGTATCATCTTCCTTTGTCCTAAGGTAATCCTTTGTTTGAAAGGTGGATAGTATCAAGATAGGTTACAAATTTCATTTTCTTTTTTAATTTTTTTTAAAGTTTGTCCATAAGGTAACTTTATCAGCCGATACCTTTTGGTGTTTTCCAGCTGCATTAGCAGCTGTGCTAGTTTACTCTCCTAAGAGAACTTCAACAAGTGCTATAAATAATTCGTCGAGGTGTGATTTTAGAAGCCCTCATGGCTCCGCGAGATCCAAATGGAATAGACGTTACTACGATTGTGAGTTTCATGGAGGAAAGACACCAATTACCCCCAAGTTTCAGTCGAACGCTCAGCTCTGAGCTCAAGCGCTTAGTGTCTCAGGAAAAGATCATCAAGATTCATAATAGCTACAAGCTCAAGGATATGATAGAACCAAGAGTTGTAGTTTTAGGACCTCGAAATTCAGTCGATGGTTTAACGCAATTATGGTACAACCCCATGGATGTTGCTTCACTGGAGACGATAAATCAAGCTTCCATGACTGCTTCCATGAAGATGGCTGAAGCAGACGCCATGTCTCCTCAATAGAAGAAGCAACAAGAGAAGCAGAGTATGATACACGATTGACAGAGGAAGCACACATTTTTCTTAAAGTTGAATCTAAGGTGTTTGGACAATTCTCACCCGCATATGACATGGATGGTTTTTCTTTTATGAAATTCATGTTTTGCGGCCAATTTCCAAACATTATGCAAGCCCTTTTTAGCGATTCATGAATGCAACTATGTATGCAAGTCCTTTTCAGTGATTCATGAATGAAACTATGTACAGAATTTTGTCCTTGGTTTTACGATGTTATGCATAGATGTTGTAACAACCCAAATTGGATTGCAGATGAAATTAGTGCTTTGGGTGGTGAAGCCCAGGTTTCAGTTTTGAAACCTGGATCTGATACCATTTGTATTGCCTTTCATACAAAGTCTCAAAATAAATAAAAAATCTATTCATCTTCTTACAAAATAAATTCAATTTACTTCAAGGTTTTCCTTTCATAATTTTCCTTACAACAACATACTAATCAACAACAACATAATAACAACATTAAATGTGCAAAATACGTACTTCTATCTCTAGATTAGTTGATTTAGTCCCTGGTTCTCTTGTTCTTGAGCTTGCCCAGACTGCCCAACTAAATATTAACCTCCCAACCAACTAGGAACAACCTCTCCGACTCTCTAGCTCCAAAAATCCTTAAGGTTTCCGAGCCCCCTAGCTCAAAATGTCCAACAACAACAATGCCCTGTGAGAGTTTCCAAAATGTTCTGTTCTCCCAATTTTTCTCCTCCTCCTCTTTCACCTCTTGCAGAAATTTTCAATCCAAAATGAGACCCCTTCTCCAAGTACCATCCTCTCTTCCTTATCCTCCTCTCTCAAATGCCCCTCATTAATTTCCCAACAACCTTATCCCCCCATTAATTACTTCACCCACCTTTTAATACTAACATACTAAAAGTATCATTTAATATATTTTAATAATTAATTAAATTTGAATTAAAAACTATGATAAAAATTAATCGATTTGGGTTGTTACAAGAAATAGGGAGAGCTAGGGAATAAGGGAAGACCACCAACCATGACCATTCACTTTCCATTCGTGAGCATTCTCTCCTACTTTTTTTCCTTTTCATTTAATTTTTCTTTTACTTGTATTTCATTCAACCTTATATTTACATTGTACTTTACATAGTATGCTAATCTTATTGACTGTCCAATTGCATTACAGGTACCAAGTCTTACACCCATTCGATGTATCAATGACATAGATATTTTCACATAGGTTAGTGAAAAATACTCCAAGTTCAAAATCATAATGCATCATGAATGATATAACTATGAGGCTATAATTTTGTATGTCACAAAAATACAAAGGATGTAATGTAAACACCAAATCCCCGTCAATGATAAACTTTATATTTAATCACATAACAAGAAAATTTATCATCATTTATTGTATTGTTTTTGTTTCTTCCATTACCAACCATTGTAGAGTTCCTAGCACCGTAGTTGCATCACTGTAGTTGCATGAGACTCTGAAGGGAATTGCATTGGTTTTGTAAAGTTGTCCACAACTCAAGACTTAGTTTCCAAATTAAGGGAATTGCATTGGTTTTGTAAAATTGTCCACAACTCAAGACTTAAGTTCCAAATTCTCTAAAGAAAACTTATGCATATGCTTTAAAATCGTCTTTGTTGCAAACAAATTATGTAAATCAAACTTATGTATATGCTTTAAAATAGTGTTTGTTGCAAACAAATTATGTAAATCAAGCTTATACATATACTTTAAAATCAACTTTGTTGCCCAGTTATTTTAAGCAAACTTATAGATATACTTTAATATACTTAAAATGATTAAATTACTTGAGATGAAAACATTTGCACTTTCAAATTTTTTGAAAGAAAACTTATTCATATACTTTAATATACTTAAAATGATTACTCGAGAGAAAAACCTTTGCACCTTAAAAAAATAAAATTGATTGATCTCTAGAATATAAAGTTGCAACAAAATTCCTTTTCTGCATCACAATAAGCTATAAACACTATGGATTAAGGAAAACCTTGGCACCTTCAATTTTTTTTAAAGAAAACTTATACATATACTTTAATATACTTAAAATGATTACTTGATAAAATGATTACTTGAGATGAAAACCTTTGCATCTAAAATAAATTGATTGATCTCTAGAATATAAAGTTGCAACAAAATTCCTTTTCTGCATCACAATAAGCTATAAACATTATGGATTAAGGAAATTAATAAATTAATTAAATGAAAAAGAAGAAGTTGTAAAGCTTAAGTGAATAATAATAATAATAAAACAAAAACAAAACAAAACGGGCTCCAACTCATACTCGTATCTATTACTACATAGTCCAGTGAAATTTGTCGACAAAATCAGTGAAGTACTGTGTGCTTTGCCTGCAATGACTAGATAGATTACATCCATACAATCTGGTCGGTTGAACTAAAGTAAGAGTGGGATGTCTCGATAAAGTACGATGTTGGCAACGATCTGATAAGTTTTTTCTGTTGGATGAATGGCATCCCAGAATACATATTTTGATGCATCAGAGCAAGTGAAGGGAGTCTTCTTGTTACAGAGAGGACCAAACTCTATCAATCCTGTTCCACAGCATCCTTTATCGGATATCTCGAACCCTGACACAACCACAATATAATAAAATATTCCAGTAATAATACCATACATTTGATAGAATGTAATTACATGAACGTCTTCAAACACAAAATAGCAAACGGCCAAATACCATATTTTCCAGGATTGTGTACGATATCTGAGAACACGTCGTAGACATCCACATAAACTGCTTTTAGGTCAGGAAAACGAGGCTTCACGCTAGCCAGCACCCCTTTCAGCTTTTCATTGAAACTAAGCGCTACCTGGTTCTGTTCTTCTAGAGTTTGGGGTGTGGAAAGCTTCAACGTTCTCTCTATGGGCAGGCAGCCCAAGGGAAGGAGTCCAAGGAAAGCAAGTTTTCGGGCACCCTCTCTGTATAAATCCTGTCAATGAAGCGGAGTGAAATTTAGTTATGGTTTCAAACACACAAAAAAATCCACACACATACAGACATGTATCAGACCACCTGAATGAAAGCGTTGGCTACTTGCAGCAGAGAATCCTGATATTGCTCTACCGTAATCTGTCTCCTTCGTATTGGCAAACCGAAGTAGGTTACTGTAAAGTCGTTAGTTCCTATGCTACAAATGAACAAGGCATTTCTAATGATGTTCGATGCATTTTTATCTCCAACAATCTCTGCCAATCTTGTCCGGTAACTCTTGAAGTACTGCACTTGCTTCCATAAAGGCAATGCAGACTGCAAAATATTCAACAACAAATACTATTGATGAATTATCTTTGAACTTGAAGCAGACTGCACACTATTAATCTAACGGTCGTTATTAATTGTTATTGAAAGAAACAAAAAAGGCGAATACTTGCTTCCATAAAGGCGATGCACAGTGCAAAATATTCATAAATAATTAGCATTGATTATTGTTTCACATAGGTTGCTCAATATTAATCAACAATCGATGCACAGTGCAAAATATTCATCGATAACCAGTATTGATTATGTTTTCACATAGATTGCTCAATATTAATTAGAGATTCATAATTTTTGGGGTAATTTTGGCAAGCTTTAAAATTGAAATACAGTTAAAAAGTTTCCATGGAAGTATAGTTTTATCATAGACAAAAGTTCCTGAAGTATGTTGATGGTTTTTTTTATTATTTAAATTTTAATTAAAAATAAAATAAAAGGATGAATAAAAGTTTTATATATATATATATATTTTATTTAAAAATCTTATAAAAAAATTTCATAAATTAAAATGAAACAATGTTGAAAAAGATTTTTGGATAAAAACTGTGTAGATAAAAACTTCACACAATTTTTATCCAAAAGTCTTTTGAAATATTATGACTAAATGTGAAAACCTACATCCTCAAAATAAAATGGAACATTTTGAATACCTCATATAAACTTTTCAATATGATTTGGATGAAAGATATAGTGTTTATCTACTTTCATAAAATAAAAATACCATAAAATAACCAATATCATGTTTACATGGAATGGAGCTAAATGAAGAACAATATTTTCATGACACCTGGTTTTAGTTAGCTTAACTTTTTTCTAGTCTTTTCTCAATGAGATGTTCACTTTATATTATAGGTTTTATGAATTTGCTATAGCTGTTGTTTTTATGAATTTTTACTTAGACACACTTTGTCATGATTTTTTTTTTCTTTTTTTTTTTTTATTCTTGAATCAGTACAATGATTCTTTTGTAAAAAAGAAGAAGAATTTTTGTTTTGTAAGCTGACTTGTACTAATTAAGAAAAGTGGTTTCTTTGGCTTTTCAGTGAGACTATGTCAAACTCTTAGTCAACCAAATATCTAGAACATCTATGATTGTAATTTAGTTTTTATCTCACAATAAAAAATAAAAAAATGAATGGAGATAATTTTTTTAATAAATATTGATAAAAAAAAATAACATAAATACATTTTACCTTCAAATTTATTGAACTCTTATTAAAAAAACTAAATGCTAATTTTGAAGTTTAAAGAAAAAATAAATGTAAATTTTGAAGTCTTATTAAAAAAACTAAATGCCAATTTTGAAGTTTAAAGAAAAAATAAATGTAAATTTTGATGTTTATCACTGTTTATGATAATTAGATAACTTATTTTTTCATAATTATTATTATTATTTTCAATCAAATTTATAAAATATATTCTATTAAAAACCAATTTATAAGACACATTATATTAAAAATAAAAGATTTTAAATGTAATTTTTTCTTTATAAAAAATTCAAATTAATAAAAAAATTGTTTTTCATTTTTAATTTAAGAAAAAGTTAAAAGTCTTCATTTTAACTGATCTACTTATAGAATTTTATTGAGTTTTTTATCATTAAAAATTCCTATAAAACTTATTTTATGTAAATTACTGTTTAGTAATGAGAGTTAACTTTGATAAAATTTCAATATTATCATTAAAAATTGCTATCTATAAATTACTATTTGGTAGTGAGATCTAATTTTAATATAATTCCAATTTTACAATTTGTTTATTTATTTTTAATCTAAAAAATATTCTATTATATTTAAAAAAAATATAAACAAATTTGAAACTTACTAAAAGCTGGAAACCAAGTTACCATTCCAAGATCCTCCTCTAACAACATGGCTATATTTTGTTTTGTTGAAAGTAAAGAAACTTCATAAACCAAAGAACCATGGATGTTAAGGATAATTGTAACCAATTAACTATATGATCAATTAAATTAAGTTTTACTGTTCCTTAACTATGCATGTTAAGGATAATTGTAATCAATTAACTAAAATCAGTAAAACTTATTTTAATAAAAAAAAAGGTGCTTTCAACTTTAATTATGCTTACAAGTTTATGCTTGCACTTGTAACCTTATTTAATTTACTGAGATATTTTATTCATGTCTGGACACACTTAACCTTGYTCTATTGAAGATTKTTTTTTCTATTAAAATAAAAATTTATAGTGGGTTCAATAATTTTAKSAGAATGTATATRCGGGGTAAAAAAACTAGAACTTCCTCCTTTAGTAGTTTTTAAATTCTTCTCGTTGTTTAGAACGCCTTGAGGTTACCGTTAATTTTTTCTATTTTGATACTTTGTTCAGTATWAAAAATACTAGGGTCTATCACTGCAATGAATACTCCCAAAGAAATCCTGAACATAATCATTATAAGTATATGGGTGACGTGCACATACTGCGACCTCGGAGGTGAGATTGTCATAGCCTGATCCGGCTGAAGCAAAGCTTACGCCCGTGACAAGATCTCGGATTGTTAGTGCCGGGTCTAAATATGCCGGTAACGTCTCTTTCAGTCCCATTGCTGCAGCTGTACAAGTTCACATATATAGTTGGAAAATCACTGAGTTATAAAGAAATATAACGGTAAAAAACTTGTTTTGGTGTTCATGAATTTACCGACAAAATCTGTTGCCAGTTTCCCGTTGGAAAACCTTCCGGTGGGTTGGTGATCGATGAAATCTCTCCCGTAGGGAGCATAGTTGCCCCTGAATGTGGTTACGATATAGTCGTTGTTGCCTGGATCAACGGTCGAATCCCCGAACACAAAGAGAGCCGGAACCCTAGGCGAGCTCGCTATTTCATACGATTCGACTAAGAAAACGGAGCACGAGAAAACGAAAGAAGCCAAGAAAATAAGGAATGGATGGTTATGGAAGGCCAACGCCATTCCCCTTCCTAACAGGCAAGCAGTGAAGAATCTACTGAAGTGATGGAGGTAATTGAAGAGATCCAAATTCCATTTATAACCTTAGCAGTGCCTGTTGAAAAAATAAATCCCGGACAATTGCAAATGTGAATGAAAATTCGAAAATGGTCGAGGGCACGAATCCCTATCCAGCACAGGGTCAGTGACAGTATGGGCAGTCTGTTTATCCTACCCTATTTGGCCCCCGCTTCTAAGTTCTAATGTTGAAGTTCCCAACGAATGGAAGGAAAATATTAACAACCTTTGACAGAGTCTACGAGATGAAAAATTCACTAATATGTATCGTTTATTTTTTAAATATATTTTTTATGTACATCTTCGTTTAAGTGGATGGTTCTCAGTGTGTAAATCGGTTTTTCTGAATTTGCATGGATAATTAGTGAGTTATATGAGAGAGGCAGTTAACCATAAAAATCGCTAAATTATTTTTGAGATGAAATTTAAAATAGTTCGAAAATTTTATGTTTTTATTTTTTATTTTTAAATAATTATTATTGAAATTGAGCAACTTAATTGTTGTTCAAATTACAATTTTACATTATGTTTTTGAATGTATAAATAAATTCAGTATCTTCAAAAACTTTAACATACTCTAATATCTATTCAACACTCTAAAAAAGGAAGAACTCTTTTACTCTATACTATATATGAAAAGAGAGGAACCGGTAATCAGAGACTATGCTTATTAACAACACTAGGAACTATCTCTTCTTACTTTATGTGGTGTTAGGATACCGCTGCCAATAAATACATAGGATTCATATTAGACTCAATCCCTACTCATATTAGACTTACTCCCTTTATCATTTACTCTTTACTCACCATGCAGAGGGGAACTAGATTAGGTGTTTAAAAAAAACTTGAGTACAATCAAAATATGTTAGTCTAAATTATTAAAATCTACAATTTTCTAAATTTTCAATAAAATTTTGAACAAAACTAAAATGTTGAAAAAACAAACAAACTTAAAATTCATTATAAAACATTCGATCACTAAAACTATTTCGTTTAGCACATTAACCTAAAATTTTAGTTCGTTTAATAGATTAATCTTAAGTTTTGTGTAGCACCAGAGGTTTCATTGTTTTACCTAATTTTGAATTTATCTGAATCTGTAAAAAACAAATTCCATTTTGGAAAGATAAAACCTCTTACGTTTTGGGATTTTAATAGCTATAAAGACCTTTGCTACATAATTAAAAGGCTCGAAAAATCATACGTCATTCTCATGCAAATTGAAAGCCTGTCGCACTGTTTTGGAACATTTCCTTGGAATACGAAATACACTTTTAGACTTTTTATCATGTTCTTACACGTATCATGTCTGCCTTTGGCAGAATTATTGGAAATTCGAATGGTGTCCGTCAGGCTATATGGCATTCGGAATGTGGACAGCCAGATACAGATATGTTTCCGATCTGTTGATTCAACTACTTTATTCGATAATTTTATGGATGGCCAGCGAAAAACAATGAATGCTTCGCTGCTGGGTGTCCAACACGAAAACAAGGATGTCAATTAATAGCCTCTGTCGATTAAATGTTCTCGACAAGCGCTAACTACAATTTGCCAGTCATAATAGCCTATATGACTGATACTGAGCCCATTAAAACTTTCACATTCAATATTTAGAACAATTCAAAAGTTGATGACAGTGATATGTATTCTAATTTATTTATTTATTTATTATTATTATTATTTTTTTTTTTGTATCTATTGAAATTTGATAATTTAATTGTTGTTGAAATTACAATTTTATATTGTTTAAATTAAGTTTTTAATATAAAAATAGATTTCCCCGGATGGGGTGACACGCGGGTAAGAGGGGCCACGTGGCGGCATGGGAGAGGCCATTTATAATGTCTCTCACCACACACACAGCCATTTATGGATGACACTACCTCTGTCGGCCTCCGTTCTCTGATGGGGCTTCGCACGAGATTTCACAGCACGGGAAGCCAGAGCATTAAGCTCCTGGCTTTAATGGCAGCCATTATAATTTGTCCCTCCAGCAGCATTGACGGAAATCGCCGGGTGAGTTCGAAGCTTGTAGTGCAGCGGTGCAGCTGCGGTGTTGTTGGCGTTCTGGCTTTGCTCCTTGCTCCTGCTATGCCGAGGCTGAGAGGGAAGCCCCGTAGGGGAGCTGGCTGGTACGCTGCAGATTCTAGAAGAAAAAGGCACAGGAACTTTTAGCGAGCAGTGAGAGTGGTTAGGCAGAGACGGCATCGGGCGAACATAGCAGCAGGTTCGCCCCCCAGAACTCTCGTGGAAGAAGACCCGGACTTGGAACTCCCTTCAGACTTCTCGGAGAGAAAAATGTTTACTGTACCCGACAATTGGGATCCCCCGACTTGTTTCGTTGCAGCAGAAGCTCTGCCCCGCTTCACAGGAGGTCCAGATCCTTGTGCAATGCAAAGTGGTGAGCACGACACCTACGTGGTAGAGGAGGAGCCAACGAATAGTCCCATAGAATTGAAGACAGACACACAGGTGCTGGGACAAAGGGAAACAAAGAACGAGCCGCAGACACCGCCCTCACCACCCCTCCTGCACCCGGAGCATTTGCAGTTGATTTTCGAGTTTCGAAACCTGGTTGATGACCAACTCTTCAGAGCAGTCTGTGTCAGCCAGCGCCTGGACATGCTCTACGCGGCCTACTCCAGAACCACTCCGCGGCAACAATGCCCAACCTGCTCTCAGCCATTCGCCATTCCAGCCAGCAGTGGAGAAGCGAAGGACGCTCACGCACACTCCGGGGATTAGGTTTTCTTCTGTCTTGCATGTCTTCCAAATCTTTTTATGCAGTCGTTTACCAGAGCGGTAGCTCTGTAGCTGTTAGCATGGTTAGCATTAGAACTGTAAGCATTAGCTCAGTAAGACTGTTGTCAATTTTGAATCGACACCCTGGTTTCCTACGGGCAGGGTGGTGTAGCGAACTCTTTTCCTGTGGATGCTACTATGGGCAGGACAACTGTCCTGATTTCCTACATAGGCAGGATAGCTGGCGCCTGCGTGCCACTTGTAATCCTTTTTTGAAGTCATAATATAAGAGGTTCCGCTTTTTATTTAAAAAAAAAAACATATAAATAGATTTAACATAAAAAAAAATAAAAATAAAGTATTTATATTACATCCAAACTTAACAGGAAACACATCAAAATTTTGAAAAAATGAAAATCATAATGAAGTAAATACAAGCTGAGTAAAAAATTAAGAGAGCTAAGCAACCTTAATTTTTGGAATCTTTAATTTTGAAAAAAATCTAAATAATTTTACAAAATATTGTATTAAAATTAAAAAAATACATTGTTGTTTTATTATTAAAAAATCTACAAATAATTTTGAATAAAATGATTTTGATAAATATATATATTTTATAGATTTATTAAAAAATTTCAAAAATAAATTATACATATTTAAAACCTTGATAAAGTCCAATTTTTCTAATTTTTAAAAATAGACTAAACATGTTTGAAACCTTGATAACTCACAATTGATATCCTTTCTTTTCCTTAATAATATCTTGAGATGAGGTTCTTTCCTCCTCCATAAATGGCATTACGGAGGTTTTCTTTATGAGTTAAATTTAGTTTCAAATAATCTAGAAGTTTACAAGCTTTTATATTTTGTGATATGTGTTTGAATGGCCACTAAATGCCTAGTAAACTTATAAACATAATAGACTAAACCTGTTTGAAACCTTGATAACTCACAATTGATGTCCTTGCTTTTCCTTAATAATATCTTGAGATGAGGTTCTTTCCTCCTCCATAAATGGCATTACGAGGTTTTCTTTATGAGTTAAATTCAGTTTCAAATAATCTAGAAGTTTACAAGCTTTTATATTTTGTGATATGTGTTTGAATGGCCACTAAATGCCTAGTAAACTTATAAACATAATATAAAGTTTAAAGTTTATTTCACTTATTTTATTAAATCCATTAAGAGATAATGACACAATTGTTTGAGAAACAATAATAAAGATAGAAGTAATAATAATATATTAAAATAATAATAATAATCCATATATAATAATATTAATATAAATATATTTTACTCAATAAAAGTTTGTCTTAGTTAAAATAAGTTAATGTATTTTATTTTTTCATATACCATATAGTATATTAATGAGAAACAAATATCTTACTTAATATATCTTAAAGTAAGAAAATGTGTTTTATTTGTCTCTTCATATCCCATATAGTACATTAATGTACAAAAATGAGAAAGAGGAGGGGGAAGTGGAATCTAAGTGACTTTTTGTTGAGTTATCCAATTGCTCCAACACACTATGCATTATTTTTATGTGATGCCTCCTTATATCATAGTGTCATTGCACAAGGTTAGAACATTCTTCTCCATGATGTATAGTGTCATTGCACAAGGTGTCAAACACAATCTTTTCCATTGTGCATAATCTATCATAGTGCTAAATTGCATGACTTAACTTTTAGCAAGTTGTGCAACATAGCTCACTCTTTTGTTACTATGAAACTACACGTGGTGTTGTCTATTGTCATATGTAATATTTTGGGAAATTCAGTCACAAAATGGGTTTGAGGGAACCGTTAAGGGTTAACCCTCTACTATAAGAAGATAAAAGAATGCAAGAAGGTTTCGAAAGACAGAATTATACATGTATGTCCTAATATCATAACAAAATATGCAATGTAATCACACACAAAAGGATACATTCATTCTCAATAGCTATACTTTAAGACGCTCAAATGAAGATGATGGTTGAAAAAGTGGCAATGGGGTGCCCAAGACGTGCTCACGTAGGAACATACACACATTCTAGCTTCGACATTCCCCAAACCACTATAAAGCAATGTTTTTTTAAGCGAAATTTCACCAATTTGGCTAAATTCAATTTTTTTTTAAAGAAATTTAGACTAAAATGTTTCATATTTTCATTAAAAATAAAAAAGTTGTAGCCTAATTTATGATTAGAGTTATGCATAAAATTATATTTTTAACCTAAATATAAACATTTTCCATGAACATAAAATATTTTTTCTTAATATTTTAGCCAAATCAATGATTATTTATCCCATATTTTTGGGAATATTTGCTACATATGGATGATTAGTTAATAGTAACTACTCTTGGGAAAACCATGAATTTTCGATTGAATTCATGTAAATTTATGTAGGAAAATAAAATGTTTCTAATAATTTACTTCTATTATTTTTTTCACTTCTTTCAACATGTAGGTAGCATATCATGTTGTATATTAGTGTGTATAATTTTTTCCATGTATTTCTAAAGATATTTTCCATTGCCATTTATTTTTTTCTTAGT
>ML782996.1:336213-349456 GCA_009831015.1 Picea engelmannii
TCAACATGTAGGTAGCATATCATGTTGTATATTAGTGTGTATAATTTTTTCCATGTATTTCTAAAGATATTTTCCATTGCCATTTATTTTTTTCTTAGTTCCCTCTAATTGATATGAATTTTTTTTCTCTAAATATTCTATTACGATATTTTTTTTTGTTAATTTTTGTCAATGATGCACATGTGACACTAGTGGAAGAGTGTTGTTGCAAAATTTTAAAGGTAGTAACAATAAATCAATTGGTTATCACCTAAGATAAATGATAATTTTTTTTTTACAAATATAGTTTGATCACCAAATGGTTTGATAAGTTATGAGTTATATGGTTTCAAGAAAAAGCATTGCCATAGAGGCTGCTAAGTTGGCACCATGTTGGTGTTGTTAAGAATGTGCATGTGCTCCAGGAACGCTCACACCTTCCCGTGGGAAAATTTATTTATGTGTTTCACTAGTAGATTGCACCACACACTTTGAAAGATATTGATCAAATTGGGAAGAGATTTAAAAATACCAAACTTTATTTACATGGTCTTCTTGATTCCAATTAAGAATTTTGATGGAATTTTATTTTTATTTATTTATTTCATAATTTGTTTAAATGATAAAAAATAACTAATTTATTAATTTTCCCTTATTAAATTGCAACACACTTAATTAATATGGAGCCTAGAGAGAACCCAAACCCAACATCACCACAAGAAGACACACCAAACCCAAACCCACAACCAAAAAACATAAACATGGAAATTGATGCAGGGTTGAGATCTATGAGAACCCTTATACAAGACTTACAAAATACTAGAGAGTCCTCACAATTGTCACTAGCCACTTCCCTAGACACCATTGTATCTTCCATGCAAATTCTCAATGTCAATTAACTCACATTTTTTATTATAGGGATATAATGAATACATATTGTAGAATAGATATAGATAAAAATCAAGTTAGAGACCTCAACATTTCAAAACAATACCTAATGATCTATTGTTTATTGACCCTAGTTCTAGATTACAACCACTAGTCACAAAGAGACGCATTTGTATGGACTAGTGTGTCTTCCAACCATTTTTAGACAATTTGATGGATATGTGGTTTATGGTATTTGAAAAATATGCCTACAATAATAGGGAGGTGCATCTGTATTTCCTTAGAAAATTGTGGGCATAGTTTTGTTTAGGTCATCATGTCAACTACTTTGACATTGGTGAATTTCAAGGGGTGGGTTATGGGTTTGCGCATGATAGATAAAATTCTAGGTGCGACCCATTACTAGGTCCCCGTTCTCTTAGGAAGATCCCTAATACCCTACCCAATATCCTCCCATAGCAAAAAATGCCAACTATATCCAAACATCGATATCCACCATGACTCATTGCCTGATGTAGCATAACACATTTATGGAATTATACCACTAGGAGGGACCTTCAAATGATGTTGGGGGAGGGGTTGGGCCTTCATGAATTACCACAAATTCCATCCAAGAGAGGAAACATGGAACTATTTCATCATACCCTCACAAATGTTCAAGCTACAAGTAGACTTGTTATGGGTCGATGAAGGCCACTAGACATGATAGTTTCATGGGAGAGGTTAGTATATTGATCATATCTATGTTCTTCATTGATTATATATGTATGTATGTAGCTTATTGTGTGTTTTTTTTTCTATATCTAATTATATGATGTTAGAGTTTCTACTCTCGGATAACAAACCCATTTCCAATATCATTTCCATACTTTGTTTAAGGTGTAGGAAGGCACATCCATTGTGAAGATAGTTTGAATTTCTCAATTCTTCCCTAGTTTTGTAAATGAAGAAGACAACATAACATTGATGGCGGTATTGTCTGAAGATGATATTTTAGAATCATCTACAGTTTCCAAAAAGATAAGAGTCTCAGGCTAGATGGATGGTCTCTTAAATTATTTCTTGGAATGTTTGAGATTATGGGGATGGACCTCTTGAGAGTTGTAGAAGAGTCTCAAACTTCCTGGAACATGCATGCTCCCTTCAACTCAACTTTCATTGCTCTAATCCCCAATATTGATTTCCCACAATCCTTCGACTATTTTAGGTCGATTTATTTATGCAATGGGATTTATAAGGTGGTGGAAAAGGTGATAGATAGGAGATTAAATGTGATTATTTCAAAATCTATCTCCTTTGAGTAATTCAGATTCTTAGTAGGTCAAAAAATTCATGAAGCAATTGGTGTAGTCCAAGAAGGCTTACACAATATCATGACAAGGAATATCAAAGGAATGGAGGTCAAAATTGATCTCTTGAAATCCTATGATAGGGTAAATTGGCTTTATATCCGGTTGCTTCTAACTCACCTAGGGTTCGAAGTAGCTTTCATAAATTGGGTGATGAATTGTATCAAGTCTATGTCTTTTGTGGTGTAAATTAATGGAGTTCCCTCTCCATTTTTCCATGCTGAGAGAGGCTTGAGGTAGGGATACTCCATATCTCCATAATTGTTCCTATTGGTTGTTGAAGGTCTTAGCCGAGCACTGGGAGAAGCCAAGAGAGTGGGTAGTTTAAAAGGTATCCATATCTCATAATTGATGTACATTTCTAATAATGTTTCCAACTCAACAAGAACTCTCTAGAGTTCTCATTTTTTAGAGGTCACATTTTTTTACCCTGATTTCAAAAAATGATGCTAGCGATAGCACCTCTTTGCCTTATTAGTGAGACTATGTTGGACTCTTAATCAACCCAACATCTATAACATCTATGATTGTAATTTTGTTCCTATCTAAGAAATAAATAAATAAATGAATAGAGATATTTTTTTATGAACATTGATAACATAAAAATAACATTGACAGATGGGGTGCCACGTAGAGGAAGGAGGCCACACAACTCTCCCATGATTTCAGCCATAAATATGGCCAACCGTCATCCCTCACCTCAGTCTTGAATGGAGGGAAACCTTAATTACTTGCAGAGGAAGGGAGGACAACTCCCTCGAGTCAGGTTAATGATAGTCTTGTGAATTAATGGTAGGCAACGAGTGAGTACAATGGTCATGGCCGCCCCAGGGATATCTTTCCCACCCAATCTTGGGTGGCATTATTTCTCCTTCGAGCTCTGTTGCCTTGCTCTCTCTAAGAATTGGATTATTGTGCAGTGGGTTCTCCTGATAGTAATTCAATGGATTCTTCACCTCCCTGGGTCAACCATTGTTATAGGATAAATCGGTAGGTGAGGAAACTAATTGATCTCCCTAGATCCACCTAGATCTAGAACAAAACACACCATAACATGACGCTTTCCTTAAGTTTTAAATATTGAATTTACTAACTAAAGAGGGATAGATGACATACCGTTTAAACGCCACTTCCTCTCGCTATCGCAATCCTATCTCTATTCCGACACTCATACAATGATGATCCTGCAAAAGAACGCAACCAACCAAAGTGATAGTAATAGCATAAACTCAATATAAACCTATGTATGTGATCAAGGAATCATACAATAAAACACAACAAGCTTTATAGGAAAGAATCATATTACTGTATCATATTAAATGTGAAAGAGAGATTACAACCATGGAATTGATGTCGTAAGGTCTCTTCCAACTATCCTTCGTTCCCCACACACTTCCACTCCAATAATTCTGAGAGCATCGATCTGATAATATTCACAATCTATCTTGATAAAGTGGCTCATCTAGCCAAGCTAACAATCTCCAAAGCTCAATCCAATCCAAGCTAATCCAAAAATCTAACTTTCTCCATGAGAGCTCCTCTCCTTTTATAAGTTGAAGAGGATAAGGTGAGGAGGTTAATATGATCCCACTAAATCATGAAAGTGAGTAAGATCCAAACCATTTGTATGCCACCTCACCATGGAAGCTTCTCCTTCTAGAAGCATCGAGAAGATGCTCGTTTTTCCCACGTATGAGCATTTTCTCACCCTGCCTATATAGAAACCTGTGAACACTTCGTGACCTAACTATGGTGTAGCCTGTGAAAATAAGGCATTTTCGCACCCTAGCTATAGTGCAGTATGCAAAAATCGTCTTTAAGATGGTTTTTACAAAGGAGAATGCAACTTCTTTTCTCAGAAAAAGTTCTTCTCCCTTCTTTCTTTAGGAACTTAGGCCACTGACCCCTCTGAAGAAAACATATAGGTTTACATCATTAACGGTCATAGGGATGATGAAATTAATGTGTAACAGAAAGCCCCCCAAAGTATGAAGTTAGAACATAGTGATAGCTGAAATACTTTGTCGAGTGTGTGTAGGGAACAAGGAACATTTGGTCGGAAACCTGCCAACAAACAAGGAAATACAGTACAATAATATAACATCACTGAGGTGGGCATTCCCATACTCATAATACAAATGACTCAGAACATAAATGATGACATGCGAAGATCCATGTCAAGTAAGACAGGTCATGGCCACTAAACATACACTGTGGATCCATGCGAATATGACTCAAATCTGAACATAGCCACCAAAAATACACTATGGATCTATGTGTTAAAGACTCAAATTTGAACATAGCCATGAGACATACAATGTGGATCTATGCAACAGTACAAACTGAATATACTCCAACACAACCTGAATTTGTCAGAAAAGATCCAGGGTCTTCATCTCCACCACTCTATAGTACGAATCTAACCATGTGAATGCATGTGTCGAAGTTGAACATGGTAGAAACCACTTGATTACCGGTCATTAGTGAATACTGTTAACAAGTGCGAGGGAAATCACCATTAATGTCAATGAATCCCAAGGTACACTAGTACAATCCAACGAATGTGAATTAATGAGCTGAAGTCGAACACTTGGAGGAATCTCCCGATCAAGGGTCAATAATGAAAACCCAATGTTGAAAGCAAGGAAAACTACCATTGAGGCATGCAAGTTCCAAGGTACCAATTAGTTTCTAAGTGTAATTCCTGGATAATGAGTTTGAAGTCGACAGGAAAAGACTCGTGACAGGAGGGCCTTAATATATCCCACATCAATGACATGAAACAAGTAACAAGATTTGATGTATATTAGAGTAACAAGTGATTCAAGACTGAATCAGGGATGGTCGATGCAATAGAAGGCTTTAAGGACTGTAGAAATGGCCGACACAATAGAAGGCTTTCCGGGTCAGACTTCTCTTTGAACATATTGATGACACGACAACTGTCTTGGAAACATCGACTCAACAACAGGGATCACAGACCAATTTGTAATCTTATAAAGGAGTATGATCAAGAGACAAGTGGATTTTCCAACCTAGACACAAGGAGAGTGAAAGGGTGTCATGTTCAAAAGCGACTCTTCCATGGTATATAGGTTTAGACATATTTCTTTTCCAATTCCCCCCCCCCACCATCTCTAGCGAGTACCTCTTTATTTTTACACAAGCTTGAGGAGGATAACATATGATTGAAATGTAAGCTCATCCTTTGGATGAGTCCCTCTGAGTATGTTTAACGAACCCTAGGAATGAGTGGTTCAGTCCCACATGGGCCTTTTGATGTTTGTTTAACGAGTCCAAAGAAAGAAAATTCAGGGTTTTTTCATGTTTAGAGAGTCTGAAAAACACTTAAAGAAAACTCTCCCAGTTCCTTTTTCGTAAATTAGTTCGATGAGACCGAAAAAGTGATAAACTATCGCTCACCGAATGTTTTCTTCAAATACTTTTACGAGCGTGAAAAGAAGAAGATCGCTCGGAAATGTTTTCATGTTTAGAGAGTATGAAAAGAGCTTAAAGGGAACTCCAGGGGTTCCTTTTTTGTATAACCTTTACGAGTCCGAAAAAGTGATAAAAGTATACTCGGTTACATTCTCACGTATTTATGAGCACAAGAAAGAACAAAGAATAATCTCGGTAACTTATTCTCATGTATTTACGAGCATGGGAAAGAAGAAAGACTAAGCTCAGGATTGTTTTTATTTTTACGCAGGCTTTAAAACAAAACAAAACTATGCTTGGGATAGATTTTATTTTTACACAAGATTAAAAACTAAACAAAACTATGCTTGAACCTGGTTTCATTTTTACACAAGCTTGAACCAGAGGAAACTATGCTTGAGGTAGGTGGTTTCATTTTTACACAAGATTGAACCAAAGTAAAAACTATGCTTAAACTTCCCAATGCTTTATCCATGAATTCGTATGGTTGGTACTTAACCCCTAGCTTAAGAAGCTAGCGGCTCAACTTCAACATGAAGTCCAGAGGTTGAGGCAAATGCCCCCCAAGCTTTGTTTCATCCAACTGCAAAGGATAATGAAATGAAGCTTCAAATACTAGACGAAGGACTTGACTCAAATAGAGAGGGGGAAAACTATTTCATTTTTTAACGATCTTGACACAGAAACAAGAACTATGCTCATAACCTCTATTTCATTTTTTAATAAGGTTTCCATAGAGACAAAAAAACTATCCTTGTAAGCGGTTTCATTTTTTAACGAGCTTGAAATTAGAAAACTATGCTCAAGTCTGGTTTCATTTTTTAACGAGCTTGAAATAAAAAATCATGCTCATAACCTTTGTTTCATTTTTTAATGAGGTTTCCACAGAGACGCAAAAAACTATCCTCGGAGTCTTTCTTCTTGATCATGGATTCCAAGAAGACAATGCTCCAGAATGACACCATGTCAA
Organism: Picea engelmannii; assembly: GCA_009831015.1. Classification (NCBI taxonomy): domain Eukaryota; kingdom Viridiplantae; phylum Streptophyta; class Pinopsida; order Pinales; family Pinaceae; genus Picea; species Picea engelmannii. The sequence continues at coordinate 342,838 of ML782996.1, forward strand.
GGGACAAAAATCGGTCATGGATTCTAAGAGGTCTTCACTGGAAGGAAGAAACACACTCTGGAAGGACACCATGTCGAGGGTCGCAACAAGAGTAAAGAGATCAGTCTCTAGCAACCCTATCGAAGAGATCACCATGTCAACTACTGGATCTAAGTCATCAGAAGTTGAAGCCATGGGCGACAACACCACATAATTGAACTGTGGCGGGGGCAATACTGTCTGCATATAAGAACCATTTAGGGAGGCAATCCAGTCAGGGTCAATGAATGAAAGTTGATCAATAGTCACAAATCGTCCATCGTTAGGGAAATATATCACACGAAAAAGAGTAGACACAATAGCTTTCATGGCATAGACATAATCTTGCCCAAGGAGTAAAGTGGAATACAAGGGGTCTTGGACTACCATGACGTCAATAAAGACAGTTTTCCCTCCCAAAGTTACATGAAACTGAAGAAGGGTCCCTAAAGGTTGACTAGTTCTTCTGTTAAAAGCTAACAGATTCTATGTAATCGGCACAAGCTGAGGAAAACCCAAAGCTTGCCAAGCAAAAGAGGACAAAATACTGAAGGACGCACTTTCATCTATCAGTGTCTTAGGAACGTCTTGACCACAAACCTGTACTATAATCTGGAAGGGAATGTGAGAGGGAAGACTGTTAAATTTTTTATTAAAATAAAGTACCAAGGCAAGTGTTTCTCTTCCCTAGGCGCCTAAGGGGGAGAAAGTGCCTAATGTGGGTCCTAGTCATTTAATTTGTGAGATGAAAATTAAAAGTTGACTTTATGACTAAAGTGAGGGTGAGTGAAGAGACACCAAATCTCAGCCACCCATCTAATCTAATCTCAACCGTTAGATTAGAAAACCCCTCACCTTCCCTCATGAGGTCGACTTGGGCAAGAGGGCGCACCCATTCTTGGGTAGTTGCAACATTCTTGTTGAGAGAACAAGAGAGATCAAGAGAGAGGTCGAGCTGAAGAAAATAGATAGTATTTGCTGAAGGAGAGCATGCATTCCAAGGCTGTCGTACAACATTTATTGGCACATAAATCACGTCTTAGCAGAGTTTTGGCACAAATTTCGAGACAATCCGTACAACATTAATTGTTGGGTTAGCCGTACAGTTGTACAGATTTCTGGTTCAAAAATTGAGGAACAAAGCTACAGGAATGTCCAGATAAGTTTGTGTAAATTTCTAAAGATGAATATGCTGTAAAATAATTTTCTCAGAAGCTCATAAATAATAAAAAACCCTCTCTCACTAGTTTTCCCCTTGTGGGTTTTTCCAAGGTCGAAGTTAGACCGAAAATCTTTGTGTCTATATTTTCTGAGTTTTGCATACTATTGACATTTTATTTCTGCATTGAAAACGATGTTTAGAATCCTCATGTTTCAGTTCTGAAGTTTATTTTCTGTTAAGTTTGTATATGCTGAAATAGTGCTGGAACATATGCTGAAATAGTGCTGGAACATATGCTGAAACAGTGCTGAGACATATGCTGAAACAATACTGGAACATATGCTGAAACAGTGTTGAGACATATGCTGAAACAATACTGGAACATATGCTGAAACAGTGCTGAGACATGTGCTGAAACAGTACTGGAACATATGTTGAATACCCACAATGATCCTGGAGGAATACCCACCGGCATGGTAGATTCCGTATCAATGAGAGAAACATGGGAAATATCGGGTTTACTCTCTAGCGGGAGATTAGGATCGATTGATGACGAGATCAGATTGACCACTTGGGTTGCATTCTCCAAGGGGAGAATGGGGTCGACAGGTGGAAACAGATTGACCACTTGGGTGACACTCTCTAACGGGAGAGTGGGATTGATATGAAAATGGGGGGCTGAATTGTTATGCTATGCAAGCACCCTCTATTCCATTAAAATAAACTTCAGGACCTTGCTCAATGTCTTAGTTGTGCAAGAAGTTTTATGTATCAAGTTTATGCCTCTTTTATGTGTTTATGTGTGAGGTTTTTAAGAGGTTAAATGTGTTGTTTAAAGAATACAACAACAAATATAACATGCAGCAAAATATAACCAAAAAACACTCACAACAAGAACAACATGATAAAGGAGTTCACCCCCAACTGGGATACATCTCCTTGAGCCTCCATCAATGGACAAGGCTCTCTGGGATTAGTTTGTCAAAGATTATTTTACAAGATGCTGCTCAACTCCAATGGATTTAATGACTATACCATTGGGTTCAGAATACATAAAAACCCTAAAAATGACTATTGGATCTCTGAAAACGGACCATGGCTCATCCGGGCATAACCTCTTCTACTAGTGGCCTTGAGCTTCCCTGAGCTTCCTTGTGGAAAAAACACCTGTAAAAGTCCTCAAAAACCTCTAAAACCTGTCCCAATGTGTTCAAAGCATAACAATTAGTTAAAAATGACTATTCAATCATAGAAAATAGACTTGGGCTCATCTGAGCATGACCTCCATCAATGGTGTCTCTAAGCTCCCTCGAGCTCCTGAAACTTCAAGGTAGAAAAACCTGCAAAAGAAATGCCTCTTTTATGTGTTTATGTGTGAGGTTTTTAAAAGGTTAAATGTGTTGTTTAAATAATACAACAACAAATATAACATGCAACAAAATATAACCAACAAACACTCACAACAAGAACAACATGATAAAGGAGTTCACCCCCAACTGGGCTACATCTCCTTGAGCCTCCATCAACGGACTAGGCTCTCTGGGATTAGTTTGTCAAAGATTATTTTACAAGATGTTTCTCAACTCCAATGGATTTATTGACTGTACCATTGGGTTCATAATACATAAAAACTCCCAAAATGACTATTGGATCTCTAAAAAACGGACCATGGCTCATCCGGGCATGACCTCTTCTACTGGTGGCCTTGAGCTTCCCTGTGGAAAAAACACCTATAAAATAAGTCTCCAAATGGCTTTGAAAACTATGCCAATGGATTCATAACATCTAAAAACCGCTAGCTGGGCTTTTTCGGCACCTCATTTGGCCAAAAACTGAAGAAGTTAGGCTTCCTGCCATTTTCCTCCTTCAAGCTTGCTGTCTCTAGTTCGCCAATTCGCACCTGTGTGTGAGTAACTTGGCTTCTAGGCGTTTCCCATGCCTAAACCTAGCACACACATGCATGCCCACAAAACGCGTCAAATTGTCACACCGTTAGTGAACTAAGGCCCCAAAGGTGGAGGTGTTGGGTGCATGGGGGGGCATGTGGCCACGTCCCAACACTAAAATAGGGGCTCATTTGCATGTTGTTTGTAGGCTCGACACGTGTCCAGGCACGTGGGTATATTCATTCAAAACTCCTGTGCAATATGGTGTAGAGGTTGGGTCATATGGTAAGGTGTATGCGACCGGGAGCTGGGGCTAAGCCCCAACCCGGACCCTGCGCCCAAACTACAACATATTTCAATTTAAATATGTTAAGAACCAAACATCAATATAGCATAGAAAAACCTCAGGAAAAGTACTCAACGCCTTGAAAAAGAGATAATTTCAGACAATAAGCCTCTTCGAGGGGGCAACCTCCTTTTACCCCACTTAAATGTTCAAGTACCAGATGATTCAAAATGAAAATGTCTTCTTGGTATATATAGGAGACTAGGAGGTTTAATGGCCTAAAGCCGACATAAATAAAATAACATTACTAATCTAAATTACAACTAATGGCCTAACACCGACATAAATAAAATAACATTACTAATCTAATATGCCCCAATTAAGTGGTAATGAACCAATATTAGGGCTTAACAAAATATATTCCAAAACATATAGTGTTAAGAAACAATAGCTTGGCGTGTTGGTAGGGAAGCCTTTTCTAAGAATTTTCATATGGTGGGAGGTCCAGGGTTCGACCCCCATGGACTCCATAAAATTTTATACACCAAAACAATAATAGGGTGCCATGTGGCAACCCATGCCTGGGCCACGTGGCACCTTCCAATTTTCCAATAAAGCACCACGTGTCATCACGTCATTCGCCCAAGCATATATCAAATAAAAAATTTCCATGTCACCACTTGCCACATCAGCATATGACACATCATCACTACCACATGTGCGTTCGTACCCCTGCCACGTTAGCCTGTACGCACTGTACGGACTGTACAATCAACAACTTTTTTTGCCTGTTTGGCAAATCAAACAGAACACGATATCTCACTCATCCGATGTTCATTTAACCCCATTCAAAGTGCATTGGGTTAGTGATGGCACGGGCTAAGCACCTGTTCATTTTGAGGTGATTCCGAACACCTTCATTTTTGGGCTAAATTTTGACCCCTGGTCCAAATTATGATCAGGGATCGACCGAGGATGGGATCGGATCGAATGATTTAGTTTCACTCTTTGAGAGAAGAGAGGGATTGACCGAGGATTGTATCGGATCAACCACTTTGTCAACTGGTTCAACTAAGGACGTGACCAGATTGACGACATGATCAACTGGATTGACCGGTGAAGGGATTAGAGTGATCATTCCATCAACTATAGGGGGGTCAAGAGTAAGCTTGAGATAAGCAGCTGGAAGTTGAGGCTCTGAAATAATCATGTCTTCTAGTAATTTCGAGGCTTCGTCCATACAAGGGAAAATGTGAGTGAGATGACCCCCTTTGCATAGCATGCACGAGAACTTGACTCTACTTTTCTTCTTCCCAATCGTATCATGACTGGTTGACGGGGGGCCCTCAGCATGTTGTTCATAGGATGATGACGTGGACTAGAAAGGGTGTGTAGACCATACTTCTATAACCTTGGATAGACCAGGGGAATCCTTAAGAAGATGTCTACCCTTACAAAGTCTATCGGGGTACTTGGGCTTACGAGTTGTTTGGGTGATATTGACATCATCAACACTCCCAGCACAATTAACAATAACTGGTTGTTTTCCAACATGTTTGACAGTGGTTGGAGGTTTTGACCCTTGTTTATCTTTCTTCTTCTTAATCTTTCTTTTCTTCTTCTTCTTATTCACCGGGTTACTAGCTTTAGAAATTTCACTTGACGAAGAAGATGAAACAGAAGGCGACCTTGCAAGCGAAGAAGGCAAAGAAGACCTTATTGGTGAAGAAGGTGAAGGATCAACATGATGTTGATTCTCTTGGGGGGAAGTTCTTGTGACTAAAGCACTAATTGCATTCGGGATTACCTGAGTGGAAAACAACTATATCGGTAATCCAATTGTGAGACCTGGAAGGCTCAAAGTAGCAATATGAGGAGGACCAATGTTTCCGTAAGAAGGGAAAACAAAAGGTTCCCCTGGAAAAGGAGTTCCTTCATTAGTCATTCCAGGAACTGACGCCATAAAAATAAATATCCAATCTAGAGTCCACTAGGGAAAACAAACAACACACGTTAAAAATCTAGTAAGCAAAGAAGCAAACAAAACCTTGTCACAATGAGCACACTAGTTGGTGGTGAAATCCAACGTCACGGGAATGAAGTAAGAAGGGGATGAGATAGAGTGGGTGGAAAAGTTACATTGACGACCTGCTTAACGGTCTTACGCCTTGGTGCAAGCTCCCACACATAATCGTGGGTATACCCTCCAAGGAGTCCGAGTGAGTTTGGCCAACGTCGATTCCAGGTACCGTGAAGACTTGCCCCTCCACAATCACCTCGTGTAAAGAACTTAGAGAGATAGGCCACTAAGGTTACCAATTACTACAATGATGCCTGGGGAACCAGTCGATAGTCCGATCCACGCGCAAAGGCAAGGTATCTAGCCCAAAATCAACTCGAAAGGCTTCCATTCATAATTGTGGGTATACCTTCAAGTGACCCCCATAATATGTGCAATCTCTACACCAAGACCAAAAGCGCAGGGTGAGTAAGTCTGCCAGTCTTAATGCGACCTCGTGATTGACCCTTGTGTGAGAAGGGCTTCCTAGGACAAAATGAAGTAAGTGGATTTAACTCTCCCTCTCACAAGATACTATGTTTGTTTGCAGCTTTGGAAAGTTATCTTTCACACCTATTCCAAATCCCTACAACTAATCTAATGTAGGTTTTCTACCAGAAAATATAAAAATGTCTAATCAATTTTTTATAAGAACTTTATTTTTAAGGCTGTTGTTACTCAAAAGGAAGATGGTGTCGACAATATGGTGTTTTGACCAACTCGAAAGCTATGCAAAGAGATGAAGATGCAATCTTTTCATTTTGATGAGAGCTATGCTATGAGAAGGAGAAAACATTTATCATTCCCGGATGCACAATGTCCCAACATTTATTAAACTCATCAATATAAAGATAAATCGGTACGTGCGGACACTAATTGATCTCCCTAGATCCACCTAGATCTACAACAAAACACACCAGAACACACCACTTTCCTTAAGTTTTAAATATTGAATTTACTAACTAAAGAGGGATAGGTGACACACCGTTTAAACGTCGCTTCCTCTCGCTATCGCCATCCTAGCTCCATTCTGACACTCATACAATTATGATCCTGCAAAAGAATGCAACCAAACAAAGTGATAGTAATAGCATAAACTCAATATAAACCTATGTATGTGATCAAGGAATCATACAATAAAACACAACAAGCTTTATAGGAAAGAATCATATTACTGTATCATATTAAATGTGAAAGAGAGATTACAA
>ML782996.1:349506-379895 GCA_009831015.1 Picea engelmannii
TTTATAGGAAAGAATCATATTACTGTATCATATTAAATGTGAAAGAGAGATTACAACCATGGCCTTGATGTCGTAAAGTCCCTTCCAACTGTCCTTCGTTCCCCACACACTTCCACTCCAAGAATTCTGAGAGCATTGATATGATAATATTCACAATCTATCTTGACAAAGTGGCTCATCTAGCCAAGCTAACAATCTCCAAAGCTCAATCCAAACCAAGCTAATCCAAAAAGCTAACTTTCTTCATGAGATCTCCTCTCCTTTTATAAGTTGAAGAGGATAAGGTGAGGAGGTTAGGATGATCTCACTAAATCATGAAAGCAAGTAAGATCCAAACCATTTGGATGCCACCTCACCATGGAAGCTTCTCCTTCTAGAAGCATCGAGAAGATGCTCATTTTTCCCACGTATGAGCATTTTTGCACCCTGCCTATATAACAACCTACGAACACTTCACAACCTAACTATGGTGCAACCTGCGAAAATAAGGCATTTTCTCACCCTAGCTATAGTGCAACATGCAAAAATCCTCTTTAATAGGGTTTTGACAAAGGATAATGCAACTTCTTTTCTTAGGAAAAGTTCTTCTCCCTTCTTTCTTCAGGAATTTAGGCCACTGACCCCTCTGAAGTAAACATATAGGTTTACATCATTAACGATCATAGGGATGACGAAAATAATGTGTAACAGAGAGCCCCCCAAAGTATGAAGTTAGAATAAAGTGATAGATGAAATACTTTGCCGAGTGTGTGTAGGGAACAAGGAACAATTGGTCGAAAACCTGCCAACAAACAAGGAAATACAGTACAATAATATATCATCATTGAGGTAGGCATTCCCATACTCAGAATACAAATAAATCAGAACATAAATGCCAACATGTGAAGATCCATGTCAATTAATACAGGTCATGGCCACCAAACATACACTGTGGATCCATGCCAATATGACTCAAATATGAGCATAGCCACCAAAAATACATTGTGGATCTATGTGTTAAAGACTCAAGTTTGAACATAGCCACAAGACATACAATGTGGATCTATGCAACAATACAAACTGAATATACTCCAACGCAACTTGAATATGTCAGAAAAGATCTAGGGTCTTCATCTCCACCACTCTATAGTACGAATCTAACCATGCGAATGCATGTGTCGAAGTCGAACATGGTAGAAACCACTTGATTACCAGTCATTAGTGAATACCATTAACAAGTGCGAGGGAAATCACCATTAATGTCAATGAATCCCAAGGTACACTAGTACAATCCAACGAATGTGAATTAATGAGCTGAAGTCGAACACTTGGAGGAATCTCCCGATCAAGGGTCAATAATGAAAACCCACTGTCGAAAGAGAGGAAACCTGCCATTGAGGCATGCAAGTTCCAAGGTACCAATTAGTTTCTAAGTGTAATTCTTGGATAATGAGTTTGAAGTTGACAGGAAAAGACTCGTCACAAGAGGGCCTTAATGTATCCCCCATCAATGACATGAAACGAGTAAAAAGATTTGAGGTATATCAGAGTAACAAATGATTTAGTACTGACTCAGGGATGGCCGATGCAATAGAAGGCTTAAGGAATGTAGAAATTCCCAACACAATAGAAGGCTTTCAGGGTTGAACTTCTTTTTGAACATATTGACGACACGACAATTTTCTTGGAAATATTGACTCAACAATAGGGATCACAGACCAATTTGTAATCTTATAAAGGTGTATGATCAAGAGAAAAGAAGATTTTCCAACCTAGACACAAGGCGAGTGAAAGGGTGTCATGTTCAAAAGCGACTCTTCCATGAAGTACAGGTTTAGAAACATTTCTTTACCAATTCCCCCCCCCACCATCTCTGGCGAGTACCTCTTTATTATTACACAAGCTTGAGGAGGATAACACATGCTTGTAATGTAAGCTCATCCTTCAGATGAGTCCTTCGAAGTGTATTTAACGAACCCCAGGAAAGAGTGGTTCGGTCCCATATGGGCCTTTCGATGTTTGTTTAACGAGTCCAAAAAAAAAAACTCAGGGGTTTTTCATGTTTAGAGAGCCTGAAAAAAACTTTAAGAGAACTCTCTCAGTTCCTTTTTCGTAAAGTAGCTTGATGAGACCGAAAAAGAGATAAATTGTCGCTCAACAGACGTTTTCTTTAAATACTTTAATGAGCGTGAAAAGAGCAAGGTTGCTCGGCAATCTTTTTATGTTTAAAGAGTCTAAAAAGAGCTTAAAGGGAATTCCAGTGGGTTCCTTTTTCATATAACCTTTATGAGTCTGAAAAAGTGATAAAAGTATACTTGGTTGCATTCTCACGTATTTACGAGCACGAGAAAGAAAAAAGACTAAGCTCGGTAACTTATTCTTATGTATTTACGAGCATGAGAAAGAACAAAGACTAAGCTTGGGATTGTTTTCATTTTTACGCAAGCTTTAAAACAAAACAAAACTATGCTTGTGATAGATTTTATTTTCACACAAGCTTAAAAACTAAACAATACTATGCTTGGACCTGGTTTCATTTTTACACAAGCATGAACCAGAGGAAACTATGCTTGGACCTTCCCAACGCATAACACATGGATGATTGGTACTTAGCCCCCAGCTTAAGAAACTAGCGACTTTAACTTCAACATGAAGTCAAGAGGCTGAAAGCATTGCCCCCCCAAGCTTCGATTCATCCAACGACATAGGAGGATGAAAAAAAGCTTCAAACACTAAACAAAGGGCTTGAATCAAACAGAGAGGGGGAAGTTGTTTCATTTTTTAACGAGCTTGACACATGAGAAGAACTATGCTCGTGACTCTCGGTATAAGCCCTAGACATTTGTTTCATTTTTTAACGAGCTTGACACAGAAACATGAACTATGCTCATAAACTATGTTTCATTTTTTAACGAGGTTGCCACAGAGACAAAAAAACTATCCTCGTATGTGGTTTCATTTTTTAACGAGCTTGAAATCCGAAAACCATTCTCAAAGACCTCTATTTCATTTTTTAACGAGGTTTCCTCAGAGAAACAAAAACTATCCTCTGAGTCTCTCTTCTTGATCATGGATTCCAAGAGGACAAAATATAAAAATGTCTAATCAATTTTTTATAAGCACTTTATTTTTAAGGATGTTGTTACTCAAAAGGAAGATGGCGTGGACAATATGGTGTTTTGACCGACTCAAAAGTTATGCAAAGAGATGAAGATGCAATCTTTTCATTTCGATGAGAGCTATGTTACGAGAAGGAGAAAACATTTATCATTCCTGGATGCACAATGTCCCAACATTTATTAAACTCATCAATATAAAGATTCTCAATAAATGAGAAAAAGAGACTGTACACCAATGCACGATTCATGCCCCCCCCCAAAAAAATGCCAAGAGTCTAAGACCAAAAATGCCAAGAATCATGCAATTTCGCTACTTCAAATGCAAGGATTCCCCCAATCTAATATAAAGCAGAAAGTTAAAACTTTTTGTTTCAAAGATAGCTAAAAGTAATAGAAAATCGACATGAAACAAAGCAACCCAAACAATTTTCTCTTTTAACACGAACTATTCAATAAAATAAAAATAAGTTCTTTCACCAAACAATTCTAAAGAAAAGACAGTGCTTTGTAACTGAAAGACACTCAAAGCAAGAGACTAAATCTTCCAAAAGTGAACAAAGCAAAGATGGCTAAAAGAAGTTTCAAAGCTGTTAAGCAGACTGTATACAGATCAATATAGGCTCCAAAATTTCAATCCAGCTGATCAAAGCAAAACTGGGCATCAAAAGATAACAAGACCTGGTCCAAAATTTTTACAAATGAGTTCGCAGCCTAGTAGTGGGGTGCAATGCGAAAATCAGGTATTTTCGCAGTCTAGACACAAGTAGGGTGTGAACAGGTCGCACTGGTTTAAACATCGGGGTGCGAAAATCAAGGGTTTTCGCAGGCTCCAGACAGGTACAGTGCGAGACTATTTGTAATCAAAGAGATTTTGGAAAAAGGACAAAAAATCTAAGTGAACTTTCAGATATAAAGAGTCTAGATGGGTTTCCCATAGACTCAGAGACCAGAAATCAAGCAATCAAAGCAAGAGAAACTAGACTAACTAGGAAACATTCCCTTCCTCAGTGGAGTCACCAATTTTGTTAACGGATAAATCGGTAGGTGTGGACACTAACTGATCTCCCTAGATCCACCTAGATCTAGAACAAAACACACCAGAACATGACGCTTTCCTTAAGTTTTAAATATTGAATGCAGTTACGATAAATGAAGGTAATTATTATTGAAATTTGGTAACTTAATTGTTTTTTTTGTAAGTTAGAAAATTGTTTTAGTGTTTAAAAGAAAAAAATCACATTTGTCTATCTTGCTGTTCAAATATGGCAGCAGTGCTCTCGTGGGAAACCACAATTGCCACTTGTCCAAAATATATGTGTAAAACATGTAGAAAAATAAAACTACGATGTCACGCAGGGCATAACTCTGAGTGTTAAAGTGAGAAGAAAAAACTGAGACTAGACTCGAGAGTTGGTCGGCCTCCCATGGATATAGAGATAAAACAAAAAACATAAACCTGAAGCATGATTAACTAATTCTGGGATCGAACCTTTGTCCAGCGAAGGCTTGGCGCACCTGCGAGTTGCCTCTGTCGAGCCTATCTCGGTCTGAGATGGCTTGTCGGAGGTCCTGTAGGAAGGACATCATGAGGTCGACGCGGCTCCAATGCTCTAATTCCTTGATTTGCAACTCGAGTAAGGCGGTCTTGACATCCCCTAAATCATTCTTGAGGTCGTCCAAGGAATCTATGAGAGCTGCTCTGTCTGCACAAATGTCACAAGTTTATGGGAGCGTGGGGGACATCAAAGAGTCGAACGAGGAGGAGGGACAAACAAAGGGAGTAGAGGAAGTGACTTGAGGTGGAGGAGGAGGGTGGCGAGGGGGAGAAGGCAGAGGTGGAGGACGAAGAGGAGGAGAGTGGAGGGAAGGGGGCAGGAGGAGCGAAGCCAAGCAAATTTCCGAAGTTGTAAAACCATTCAATTTGGTAGGCATATGGATTCGAGAGCGGGGAGAGGTTCGGGGTGGCCTAACGAAAATGGTGAGCAGGGGTGGGAGCTTCGACGGGATTCAAGTTGGGGATACTATCGATTTCAAGGGGAGAACCATAGTCGGGCGCAACCCTTCCTCTAGCCGCATACCAGGCTGCCCCTCTTTTGGATTTGCCCCTAAGACGAGGCATGGAGTTGTCTCCAGGCAACCTCGGAAGGAGAGCGCAGAGAAAGTGAAAGAAATTGGATGAAACCAACAAAGCCCGAATAGAGAAGCACGAACTAGAAGTCTGGGAGGCCGAGTAGAGGTTGCACCAGGAGGAAAAGAAGAAATTGAAAACCAGGGAGAGCTGAAAATGCAGAGGCCGAAGAAGCAAATGAGTTTCGGCGCGCCGAGACACTGACTTAGGAGCTTCATTGTTGAGTTGTTGATGGGACTGCGAAGACGTCCTACCCATCACCATGAAATCTCCCACGAAGATGAGCATCATGAGCGTGCGACAAGATGGCCTCGAGTGAGGTCTGAAGAATGACGGCGAGGGATTTATTCCCATGAGGTGATGGTCAAGGGGGGGGGAGTCTTAGCCGACATCAAGTGGTCGGACGTCTGACCAGATGGCCTCCCCTTAATCTATCCACGCGATGAGCCAGAAAATACCCCATCCAGGGTTGGTAACTTAATTGTTGATCAAGTCACAATTATGTTTTTGAATCTTTAAATAGATTTAGTAGCCTCAAAAACCTTAACATATTCAGAATATCTATTCAACACTCTAAAAAAACCTGATTACAATTATCTGAAACAGTAAAATCTGCAATTTTCTAAATTTTCAATAAATTTTTGAACAAAAAATTGTAAAAAAAAAAATTGCGAAAAAACAAACTAACATTCGATCACTAAAACTATTTCGTTTAGTAAATTAACCTTAAATTTTAGTTCGTTTAATAGATTAACCTTAAGTTTTGTGTAGCACCAGAGGTTTCATTGTTTTACCTAATTTTGAATTTATCCGAATCTGAAAAAACGAAATTCCATTTTCGAATGATAAAAACTCTTACGTTTTGGGATTTCAATAGCTATAAAGACCTTTGTTACATAATTAAACGGCTCGGAAAATTGTAAGTCATTCTCATGCAAATTGAAAGCCTGTCGTACTGTTTTGGAACATTTCCTTGGAATAAGAAATACACTTTTAGAGTTGTTTATCATATCTGCCTTTGGCAGAATTATTGGAAATTCGAATGGTGTCCGTCAGGCTATATGGCATTCGGAATGTGGACAGACAGATACAGATATGTTTCCGATCTGTTGATTCAACTACTTTATTCGATAATTTTATTGATGGCCAGCGAAAAACAATGAATGCTTCGCTGCTGGGTGTCCAACACGAAAACAAGGATGTCAATTAATAGCCTCTGTCGATTAAATGTTCTCGACAAGCGCTAACTACAATTTGCCAGTCATAATAGCCTATATGACTGATACTGAGCCCATTAAAACTTTCACATTCAATATTTAGAACAATTCAAAAGTTGATGACAGTGATATGTATTCTAAATGTTTACTTGTGTGGTAACTATTGAAATTTGATAATTTAATTGTTGTTGAAATTACAATTTTATATTGTTTAAATCAAGTTTTTAATATATAAATGAATTCAACATAAAATAAAAATAAAGTATTTATATTACATCCAAATTTAACATGAAACACATTAAAATTTTGAAAAAATGAAAATCATAATAAAGTAAATACAAGTTGGAAAAATGAAAATCATAATGAAGTAAATACAAGCAAGCTGGAAAAATGAAAATCATAATGAAGTAAATACAAGCTGAGTAAAAAATTAAGAGAACTAAGCAACTCTAATTTTTGGAATCTTTAATTTTGAAAAGAATCCAAATACCTTATAAAATATTGTATTAAAATTAAAAAAATACATTATTGTTTTATTAAAAAAAAATTACAAATAACTTTGACTAAAATGATTTTAATAAATATATATATTTTATAGATTCATTAAAAAATTTCAAAAATAAATTATACATATTTAAAACCTTGATAAATGTCCTTATTTTTCTAATTTTTAAAAATAGACTAAACATATTTGAAACCTTGATAACTCACAATTGATGTCCTTGCTTTTCCTTAATAAGAGATGAGGTTCTTTCCTCCTCCATGAATGGCATTACGAGGTTTTCTTTACGAGTTAAATTCAGTTTCAAATAATCTACAAGTTTACAAGCTTTTATATTTTGTGATGTGATATGTGTTTGAATGGCCACTAAATGCCTAGTAAACCTATAAACATAATATAAATTCTAAAGTTTATTTCACTTATTCTCTTAAATCCATTAAGAGATAATCACACAATTGATTTATTTTATTAAATCCATTAAGAGATAATCACACAATTGTTTGAGAAATAATAATAAAGATAAATTGTTTGAGAAATAATAATAAAGATAGAAGTAGTAATAATATATCAAAATAATAATAATCCATATATAATAATATTAATATAAATATATTTTACTTAATGAAAATTTATCTTAGTTAAAGTAAATTAATATATTTTATCTCTTCATATACCATACAACATATTAATTTGTATACATATATAATAATATTAATATAAATATATTTTACTTAATGAAAATTTATCTTAGTTAAAGTAAATTAATATATTTTATCTCTTCATATACCATACAACATATTAATTTGTATACCAAGAGAAACATCAACCACCATATACCATACAACATATTAATTTGTATACCAAGAGAAACATCAACCACCATAAATATCTTACTTAAAGTAAGATAATGTGTTTTATTTGTCTATTCATATCCCATATAGTATATTAATGTACAAAAATGAGGAGGAGGAGGGGGAGTGGAATATAAATAACTTTTTGTTGAGTTATCCAATTTCTCCAACACACTATGCATTATTCTTATGTGATGTCTCCTTACATCATAGTGTCACTGCACAAGGTGTTAGCATAATTTTCTCCATCATGCGTAGTGTTATTGTATAAGGTGTCAAATTCAATCTTTTCCATTATGCACAATCTATCATAGTGCTAAATTGCATGACTTAAATTTTAGAAAGTTGTGCAACATAGTTCACCCTTTTGTCACTATGAAACTACACATGGTGTTGTCTATTGTCATATGTAATATTCTGGGACATTCAATCATAAAATGGGTTTTAGGGAACCATAAGGGTTAACCCTCTACATAAGGAGATAAAAGAATTCAAGAAGGTTTAGAAAGACATAATTGTACATGTATGTCCTAATATCATAAAAAAATACACAATGTAGTCACACACAAAGGGGTCCATTCATTTTCATTAGTTATACTTTAAGGCCCTCACACAAAGATGATGGTTGAAAAAGTGGCAATGGGGTGCCCAGGATGTCCTCACATAGGAACATACACACATTCTCAAGAACACACTTTCTAGATTTGGCATTCCCCGAACCACTATAAAACAATGTTTTTTTTAAGCGAAATTTCACGAATTTGGCTAAATTCAATTTTTTTTGAAGAAATTTAGGCTAATTTTTTTTATATTTTTATTACGAATAAAAAAGTTGTAACCTAATTTATGATTATAGTTATGCATAAAAATGTATTTTTCGCTTAAATATAAACATTTTCCATGGACATATAATAGTTTTTCTTAATATTTTAGCCAAATCAATGATTATGCATCCCAAATTTTTGGGAATATTTGTTACATATGGATGATTAGTTAACAATAACTACTCTTGGGAAAACCATGAATTTTCGATTGAAGTCATGTAAATTTATGTAGGAAAAGAATATGTTTCTAATAATTTACTTCTATTATTTTTTTCACTTCTTTCAACATGTAGGTAGCATATCATGTTGTATATTAGTGTGTATATTTTTTTCCATATATTTCTAAAGATATTTTCCATTGCCATTTTTTTTTATTAGTTCCCTTTAATTGATATGGATTTTTTTTCTCTAAATATTCTATTACAATATTTTTTTTGTTAATTTTTGTCAATGATGCACATGTGACACTAATGGAAGAGTGTTCTTGCAAAATTTTAAAGGTAGTAACAAGAAATCAATTGTTATAACCTAAGATAAATGATAATTTTTTTTTTACAAATATAGTTTCATCACCAAATGATTTGATAAGTTCACCATGTTGGCGTTGTTAAGAATGTGCATGTTCTCCAGGAACACACAAGCCTTCCTGTGGAAAAAATTATTTTTAACACCCACAACCAATGTGTTTCACCAATAGAGTACACCACATGTTTTGAAAGATGTTGATCAAATTGGGAAGAGATTGAAAAAACACTACAAAAATGTATTGACGTGGTCTTCTTGATTCCAAGTAAGTATTTTGATGGAATTTGATTTTTATTTATTTATTTCATAATTTGTTTAAATGATAAAAAATAATTAATTGATTAATTTTCCCTTATTAAATTACAACACATTTAATTAATATGGAGCCTAGAGAGAACCCAAACCCAACATCACCAAAAGAAGACACACTAAACCCCAACACACAACTAGAAAATATAAACATGGAAATTGATGCAGGGTTGAGATCTTTGAGAACCCTTATACAAGACTTACAAAATACTAGAGAGCCCTCACAATTGTCACTAGCTAATTGCCTAGACACCACTGTATATTCCATGTAAATTCCCAATGCCAATTAACTCACATTTTTTATTATAAGGATATAATGTATAAATATTATAGAATAGATATAGATAAAAACGAAGTTAGAGACCTCAACTTTTCAAAACAAGATTTGATGACATTGTTTATTGACCCTAGTACTAGATTACAACCACTAGTCACAAAGAGACACATTTGTATGGACTAGTGCACATTCCAACCATTTTTAGACAATTGGATGGATATGTGGTTTATGGTATTTAACAAATCTCCCTACAATAATAGGGAGGTATATCTGTATTTCCTTAGAAAATTGTGGGCAGAGTTTTGTTTAAGTCATCATGTCAACTACTTTGACATTGGTGAATTTAAAGGGGTGGGTTATGGGTTTGTGCATGATAGATACAATGCTAGGCGTGACCCATTACTAGGTCCTTGTCCTCTTAGGAAGAGGCCTAACCCCCTACCCAACATCCTCCCATAGTAGAAAACGTCAGCTAGATCTAGACATCGATATCCACCATGACCCATTTCCTGATGTAGCACAACACATTTATGGAATTATCCCACTATGAGGGACCTTCAAATGATGTTGGGAGAGGGGTTGGGCCTTCAGGAATTTCCACGAAGCCATCCAAGAGAGGAAACATGGACCTATTTCATCTAACCCTCACAGATGTTCAATCTACGAACAGACTTGGTATGGGTCGATGAAGGCCACTAGACATTATAGTTTCATGGGAGAGGTTATTATCTTGATCATATCTATGTTCTTCATTGATTATATATGTATATATGTATTTTATTGTGTGTTTTTTTTCTATATCTAATTATATGATGTTAGAGTTGCTACGCTCAGATAACAAACCCATTTCCAAGATCATTTCCATACTCTATTTAAGGCGCAGGAAGGCACATCCATTGCGAATATAGTTTGAAATGACCAATTCTTCCCTAGTTTTGTAAATAAAGAAGTCAACATAACATTGATGGTGGAAGTGTCTGAAGATGAGCTTTTAGAAATCCTCCATGATTTCCAAAAAGATAAGAGTCTTGGGCTAGATGGATGGCATGTTGAATTCTTTCTTAGAATGTTCAAGATTATGGGGATGGACCTCTTGAGAGTTGTAGAAGAGTATTGAACTTCCTGGAACATGCATGCTCCCTTCAACTCAACTTTCATTGCTCTAATCCCCAAGATTGATTTCCCACAATCCTTCGACTATTTTAGGTCGATTTATTTATGCAATGGGATTTATAAGGTGGTGGAAAAGGTGATAGCTAGGAGATTAAATGTGATTCTTTCAAAACCTATCTCATATGAGCAATTCATATTTTTAGCAGGTCGAAAAATTCATGAAGCAATTGGTGTATCCCAAGAAGGCTTACACAATATCAAGACAAGGAATATCAAAGGAGTGGAGGTCAAAATTGATTTCTTGAAATCCTATGATAGGGTAAATTCGATTTATATCTGGCTTCTTCTAACTCACCTAGGGTTCAAAGTAGCTTTCATAAATTGGGTGATGAGTTTTATCATGTCAGTGTCTTTTGTGGTGTCATTTTTAAGTTTCTGTGGTGAGGAGTTTCACATGTGTTGTTCGAATAATCCAAAGTTGGTGTCATTTCGTTGTCGACGTTTCGAATCTGAATCAGGATTCATCATCCTGATTCGGATTCAAAACGTCGACGACGAAATGACACCAACTGTGTCTTTTGTGGTGTTAATTAATGGAGCTCCCTCCCCATTTTTCCATGATGAGAGAGGCTTGAGGTAGGGATACCCCCTATCTCCATAATTGTTCCTATTGGTTGTTGAAGGTCTTAGCCAAGCACTGGGAGAAGCCCATAGAGTGGGTAGTTTCAAAGGTATCCATGTCTCATAATTGATGTACATTTCTAACAAAGTTACCAACTTAATGAGAACTGTCTAGAGTTATCATTTTTTAGAGGTCACATTTTTTACCCTGATTTGAAAAAATGATGCTACCGATAGCACCTATTTTTTGTAGGATGGTTAAAATTACGACTTGCTTGAAATTATTGCCTTGAAAACCAATACCATTAAAATTGCATTGCAGAAAATTGACCCTCAAATCCAAAAGTGATGCTATCAGTAGCACCATTCTTATTTTTGGAGTTAAAATTGTGACTTAAAGTGATATTTTATTTATTAATCAATTTTATTTTATTTTTTGAATTTACATTAAAAAAAATAAATTGAAAAAAGAACTCCACATACATGTTTCATTCTTTTCTTTAAAGAAAAAAAACACATTTTTCTATTTTATTTTTTTAAAGAAAAAAGAAACAAGAAAAAAAACACATTTTTCTATAAAAACATATTTTTTAATGAAAAAAACCCTTTTTTAAAATGAAAAATTACCTTGTTTAATGAAAAACACAAACACATTTTTTAAATGATTAATACATTTTTTAAATAAAAAAACACATTTAAAAAAAAAAAAGAGCCCAATTTAAAAAAATTGTTTAAAAATCAAACCCAAAAAAAACATAAAGCATTAAATATAAGAGCTTAAGTCATTTAAAAACGAAATTTTGAAAACCCAAATTAATAAAACACATACATTAATATAAAAAAAGAAACTTAAAAAATAAAAATAAAAAAAATACATCAAATTAAAAAAATTAAAATAAAAATAAAGACAAAAAATCAAACTTTAAAATAAAAATAAAAATACAAAACTTTAAATTTATTTATTTAACTGTCAAATTAAAAAAAAAATAAAAATAAAAAAATTACAGTGTGAGGCGGGAGGGAGATGTTGGGCATCGCCCCCTCCCCTCTTACAATTGATATTATAAAACAATTGTAAGAGGGGAGGGGGTGATGCTGGACATCACCCTCCCCACTTACCATATTATAATTGTAAATCTCTTGCCTAGGGATTCATAATTAAACTATGAGTTTGTAATCTAATTGGCAATTTGTTTGCATGAAATCCTAGTTTATGTTTATGTTCTAGCAATTTAACAATTAAATCTCAAAATCTCAATCAATTTACACAATTCATGTAGTCATATATCTTTAACTTTCATTTACAGTAAAATAGTAAATTAGCAAAACAAACACCTCTTCAAGTACAAGTTTGTCTTATTAATTCCCCGGATGGGGTGTTAGTGCGGAGCATGTGGCGGAGGGAGAGGGAAGGCGTTAGCCACCATGGCACTGAGCCACGTGATGGGCTCGTGCCACAGCCCGTCACCCTCCCATCAGTTTAATTGTTCATTAAGGTGATTAGAGAGCACATTTATGCACTCCTCTCCATATCTGCATCGACGTTTGGTTTACGAAGCCATGGTATTGTCCCGTCCCCATTCGCAAGCTCAAGGACCCTCCCCTGTGAAACCATGGAGGCTAGGGATCTTTCAGGATAGCTCTCTCCGGTTCCATGCATCCTCTGCTCGTCACCAGGTCACACACCTTTGTGTCGTGTATCTTCTCTCGCAAGCCGGTAACCACCTCTTCCTTATGATGCGTCCCAGGGGAAGGTCGAGGAGGGGATCTCCCTAGAAGCGTCGTCTAACCCCGGTCTCTCCCCCCGACTCACCTTCTGAAGACTCCTCCCCCCCACTCCATTCTACGCATCTCTTGGCCCCCCTTCAGGAACCGACGAACTTGCAATTGGGAGGCTTAGCGTTAAAACCCAGACTGGCGAGCTCCCTCTTGTACCCCACAAAGGCTCTCATTGCCCCCACACTGACCCCCGACCCTCTGAGAAGCTCACGCGGTGAGCGTCCTCCGCACAACAAGCGTGAGGATGATGACTCTTTTACCAGCGAGCAGTTTAAAAACAACCTTGACATTCTCTATGGCCTAGTTTTTGAGCTTTGCCAGGGAGTGGCGGATCTCCAGTTCAGATTGCAAGCAACTGATGAGCGGGTGGAGGTATTTCTTTAGACGCTCGCCTCCATGAAATAATCTTTCTCCTCCAACGCAGCAGAAGCGACCCCCTCGATGGATCCCAGGGCTGCTCCAGGTGATGGGCATGACATACCACAATACTCTTCAGAGACGGGATGAGTATAGGGCGTGCAAGAATGCAATGCAGTAGAGAAAGATTTGGCAGGGGTCCAGGGACAAAGTGAGACTACAAAGGCTAGTGGAACCATGGTCGACATGCAGGTGGACCGACGGTGGGCAGATGAGGTGACTTATATCGAGGAGGATCCCTCGATAGCGGACCTCCAGGCCACGTGGTCGGACTACCCACCAGGTGTCTGAGTCTGTAGTGTTTTATTATGTCTGTGTCTGTAGTGTTTTCAGGTGATGAACAACTTTCTCACGACTAATTTTTATTATCTTATCTTATTACTGTTTGCTGAAATCTATTGCTGGATGGACTGGTTTCCCCTCTGTTGGGGCATTCCGGCTATTACAACATGACTATCATTGCATCTTGTAACTTTTCTTCAGTTTTGGAAGGATCCTAATATATTATACTTCTTACTTAAAAAAAAAAGTTTGTCTTATTAATTGTTGTCTACTTTGTCTTCTTGAAACTGCCTGAAACATAATCTATTCCTCCCAACCAACTAGGAATAGAGCCTTGTTGATTCCCTAGCTCCAGGAAATCAGATTTACTTGCCCCTGAGCCCAAAATCCCAGCAACCAACAAACTTGTATGCAAACCAAAATTTCCCAACAATTTTCCTTCTCCAAGATTTTCGTCCCCTTCTCCCTCGAATCCCCTCCAAATGACCAACTCCCCCTTCCTTCCCCCCCATACACCAACTCCTTCCACAATAAATTCTCTATCTACGCTTATCCTTTCCTCATAAATTCCATATATACCCTTAATACAATAAAATACTCATTTCCTTTATTGTTTCATTATTTAATCCTTTAATTAAATAATGATAAAATCTAATTAGTTAAATATCTAATTGACTTAGATAAATTAATGATTTAACTATTTAATTAAATTTAGTTCATTAATGAATTAAATTACCTTATTTAATTATAATCATTAATTAATCTAATTAGGGTGTTACATACACCCACCCTTAAAAAAAATAATTCTTGAAGTTATAGTAATTTACAATAAAGGGATAATAATAACATTATTCATACATCCAAATCAGATAAGCAACATCATTAATTTAAAACACTAATAAATACTAGTGTACAAGCGCAAGGTATGTATGCATAGCTAGCACATACAAAACACATGTGTGTACTAATGGAAATAACTAACACATCTAATGTCATTCATGTATGCTTCCAACCCAATAAGCAATGCAATTAACTTCATAATGAATAAATCAACCATTTACAATATTAGCAGAATCCTTCAATTATAATAATTTAGCACAAAACAAAATTTACCTAGATAATTGTAATTCAATTAAGCATCATCATCATCATCATCATCATCATTATTATTATTTAAAGGAACAAGAGAAAATCAAACACTTATGCTATAATATTAAAGCTCCTCACACTCTCAACTACTTCTAACATCTTGCCTCCCTAACCTACTTCCATATTCCATCCCTATCCTTCCTCTGTCGGACTATCCTGGAGCGTCAACTATATTGACCTAACTCCATATAGAACCTATATGTGAAAGTGTCAACTACATTGACCAAGCTTCCCTGGCAGACAACTGGAAATCATCATCACACGTCTAGGGGAGTGTGATCTAACATTGTCAGGTACCATTACTCCAGGTTTGGAGGATACCCAATGGGAATGCCTACACCCCTCCTAATAGAACTAGGATCAACACCCTTTCATGGAACATATAATGACATTGTGTTGCTGGGAATTTTGTCATCATAAATTTAGTTTCCTGCCTGGAAAATAAAAAAATACGCTTGCCCACATATCATAGCAATAAATTTGAACCAACACAATTTAACATACAATATCCATACCATACGATTCCTCAGTAGATTTTCATGATATCAACTATTTATTATCATCATCCTTTGACTATTTCATAGCCCATTAATCTGCAAGTTAGTTATAACACATACACATGCATATCCATACGCTATTAACATGTAATTGCATTCAACCATATCATTAAGTTGATATCCATGTACCAATATCCTTCAAATTCAAATATTCAAGCTAGAGATAGGTCGCATAATATCCATCATAAATCACATAACGATAAACATTCATAGTATTTACATTCACATAGGTCCATATCTCCACAATTTAAAGTGTCAAGTTAAGAGTGTTCCACAGATAATAAGAAACTAAAGATACGACTAGGCCATAAGTAATTCTAGTTGTCTAAGTCAAAATGTGGCATTACATACACCCACCCTTCGGAAAACATAGACCCAAGGTTGTGGTAAAAAAAGTGAGGGATGATCTCGTCGTAAGGTTTCTACATCCTCCCAAGTAGAATATCATGGGCTATACTTGTCCATTGGACCTTAACTTGGTCTACCAAACGATTCTTGATTTGTTGGACCCTATGATGCAATATGAGTAATGGTTTGACCATGATGGTTCCTGCGCCCAAGACGTGCGATTCCTTCCAATTTATTTTGTGAGATTCGTTAGAAACATAATTTTGTAGTACAGATACATGAAAAATGATGCAGACCCCCGACCCTCTGGCCGTGATCTCCACAGGATCGTTCTAAATTCTCCTTGAGCCGAAGTAATTCCCTCAGATCCCTATTGGAACCTCACGAATCCGATTCACAGGTCCTTCATGAAAACCTGCCCTGCACAACTTAACACCAGGTGTGAGCCTTACATATCCATGTGACCACAACTAGGCCTTAGCCCAAGCGCCTTTCGCAACTCGAGAGTTCGTGAGTAGATGGACCTCGACTCCTCTTTCTCCAAACATCTGATACCCGAGATGCGATACGGGTATGGATCCTTCCTCACTAGTGCCTCTACAAGTGACCGTCGGCTAGGGCCTACTCTAACACCCCTCGCAACTCACAAATTCGCGAAGTTGGGAGTTGCGAGGGGTGCTAGAGTTAGGCCCTAGTTGACAGTCGCTTGTAGAGGCACTAGTGAGGAAGAAGCCATACCCATATCGTATCTCGGGTATCCAAAGAAATCTGCTTCCTAGCTTGCAATACCCGAATCATGAAATCGTGATTCGACCTAAATCGTCGATTGAGGAGAAAGGAGAGCCATGAGATTTGACGCCTTGCTACATCATGTATCGGGGTTTCATAGGGTGAAGGAGTTTCACCTTGATCGCTAAAGTCGCGAAGTGTCGAGCACCGAGGGCTCATGCGAACATGTGTCACGTATGTTAGGTGGGGACCACATGGTTGACAGGTGGCGCACACATAGAGCGTACAGAAAATATGAAAGTAGGAAACAGGTGGCATACACGCATCACCTTGGAAGGGGTCAACCCATCATTGACTTATCGTGCTTCGGGCTTTCGCAAAGGAGGAGCACGAGGGCTCAACACTCCAACTCGCGAAGTTGCGAGTTGTGAGGGGTGATAGAGTAGGCCCTAGCCAGTGGTCGCTTATAGAGGTGCTAGAAAATAAGGAGCCATACCCGTATCGCATCTCGGGTATCAGAGGTTCAGAGAAAGAGGAGTCGAGGGTCATCGACTCACGAACTCTCGAGTTGCAAAAGGCGCTTGCGCTAAGGCCCAGTTGTGGTCGTATGGAGACGTAAGGCTCGCACCTGGTGTTAAGTTGTGTAGGGAGGGTTTTCATGAAGGACCTGTGGATTGGATTCATGAGGGTCCAATAGGGATCTGAGGGAGTCTCTTCAGCTCGAGGAGAATTTAGAATGATCCTGTGCGGATCACAGCCAGAGGGTCGGGGGTCTGCATAAAAAAACATCATGATTTTTATGCAAGTGGGATGACATTATTCGCTCTTGAATTTTAAGTAGCCTTATAAACTGAGGCGACACATTTGTCCCTTCCCCAAACCGAATGGTACTCTTATTAGGCCTGATACGAACGAAAACCTAATCTCCCACTTTATAAATTTAGTGAGTCCTATGTGCATCAACATAAATTTTCTATCTATCCTGTGCCTCCTTTAATAGTTTTCTAATCTGAATCACTTGCTCCTCCATCTCTTGAATTAATTCTATCCCTACTATCACTCGGTCTTCTAACCTTTCCCAACTCAATGGTGCCCTACATGGCCTTACATACAGACCTTGATAGGGAGACACTCTGATTGAGTTGTGAAAACTGTTATTGTAGGCGAACTCTACCAAAGGTAAGTACTTCTCCCAATGGGTTTGATTATAAATAACATACATTCTAATCATGTCTTCCATAACCTAATTTACTCTTTCAGTTTTCCCATTTGTTTCAGGATGATATATTGTTCTTAAGTTCAATTGAGTCCCCAGTGCTGACATCAAACTTGTCCAAAACCTAGATGTGAATTGAGAGTCCCTATCTGAAATTATCTTCCTTGGTAACCCATGTAGACAGATGACTTCACTTATAAAAATGTGTGTCACATCAGTGACATCATAAGTGTCTTTGACTGGAATAAAATGTGTGCTCTTGGTCAACTTATCAACTATAACAAGAATGGAATTATGCCTCTATGATGTGAGTAGAAATCTCACAACAAAATCCATGGAAATAACTTCCCAATTGGACATAGGAATATCATGCAATTGTAGGAGACCTATCGGGTGTTGGTGATCATCCTTTACTTGTTGGCACTCAAGACACTTAGCAACGAAATGGAATATATCAGGCTTCATGCCCACCTAGAATAAAATATTCTTCATGTTTACATACATTTTATTCACACCCGTATGCTCACAGTAAAGTGCTCTATGGGATTCCTTGAGTATGATTATTTGAATATCCCCACCCTCAAGGATGTACATCCTTCCCTAGTATCTCAAGAATCCATTTTCTTCAAGGATATATCCTTCAAACTTTGATTCTAACTGACTCTCGCCCTGGAGAGATAAGTAACCTTGAAATACCAACTGTCTCCAAGAAGTTTCCCCAACACCTGGTCTCTCAGATTAACCTTTAAGGGAACCAAGGAGAATATATGTGGCCTTCTGCTTAGGGAATTTGCGATCACATTCTCCTTTCCCTTGATGTACAAAATTCGAAAATCATACTCAATCATAAACTCACTTCATGGACTCTACCTAGGATTGAGATCCATTTGATTGAAGAGATGATTTAAGCTCTTGTGGTCCATTTTGAGCTCAAATATTCTCCCCACTAGATAGTGCCTACAAAGCTTCAGAGTAAGTATTACAACTTCCAACTCTAAATCATGAGTAGCATAAATCTCCTCATGTTGCTTTAAATTTATTGACACATACACTATCACTCCCCCATATTGCATTAGCATGACCCCCAACCCTTGCTTCGAGGCATTCGTGCATACTGTGAATTATTTTTCCATATCCGACACTCTTAGAATTGATGCACTGCTTAGTAATCTCTTAGGTTTGATGAATAGAATTTTGCATTCATTTGTCCACTCATACCTTACTCCCTTGCGCTACAAGGTGGTGATGGGTTTTTATATCTTCAAGAATCCTTCCATAAAACTTCCATAATAACCATATAGCCCCATGAAGCTTCTCACCTCATGCTCATTCCTCGACATTGGCCAATCCATCAAGGCCTTAACCTTTTCTAGGTCCACATAAATTCCTTCTCTAAAAATGATATGACTGAGATAGTGAATCTCTTTTTGGAAGAAAGAGAACTTCGACAACTTTCCATACAAATTGTTCTCTCTAAGGCATGACAACACCACTTTCAAGTGTTCATTATGTTCTCTTTTGTTCTTGGAATAGATGAGGATATCGTCTAGAAATACCTGTACAAAGTGGTATAAGTACTTTCGAAATACACCATTCATGAGGCTCATGAATACCATTGGTGCATTGTTCAAACCAAAATGCACTACAATGAACTCATAATGTCCAAACAGAGTTCGAAAGGTAGTTTTAGGAATATTGCTTTCCTTAATCCTTAGCTGGTGATATCTTAATCACAGATCAATTTTTGAGAAAATTGTTTCCCTTTTCATTTGATCAAAGAGATCATCTATTTGTGGTATTAGGTACCTATTCTTCACTATAGCATGATTCATGTCCCTATAATCTATACATAGTTGCAAGGAACCATCCTTCTTCTTGAAAAATATCATTGGTGCACCCTAAGGTGAAATACTAGGCCTTATCAGCCCTAAGTCAAGTAGGTCCTTCAACTGCATCTACAACTCAAAAAATTCTAGAGCTATTATCCTATACGGTGTCTTGGGAATTGGATCTGCACCAAGTTTTAACTTGATGGTAAAATCAAGCTCCCTCTCAGGAGGCAACCCTAGCAAATATTTCGGAAAAACATCCTTAAATTTCGACAAAATTGGATATTTATCTCTAGAGGGTCCCTTCCCTTCATTGATTTCTTTCATTACATATAATCGAAAACCTTACCTCATGCAACATTTAACCTTCGTTGTTGATATAAAGCATAGAGACACCTTCCTTTGTATACCATGGATCTCTATCAACCTTCCTTCATCATCTACAAAAAACACCCTCTTTGTGAAACAATCTAACATATCTCGATGAGATTCTAACCAATCCATCCCAATGATTAGATCATACACCCCTCGGGAAATGGTGCACATATTCAAGCTAGTAGTACACACTCCCAGGTCTACAAGACAATTATCGATGCTAGTACCTACCGCTTGTTTTTCCCCTAAAACCATCTCAACTTGTTTAAATTCATTGTGCTTGTAGGTTGTGAACCCACACTTGTCTAATGAACATGGTGAAATGAAACTATATATAGCACCAAAATCAAACAAAATTTTAACATTGACATGATTTAGCATACATGATGACTCCACCACGATGTATCGATGTTTTTCTTGGTGGTTATTAGTTGATGCATAAATATGGTGGCTACTAGGTGCCCTTTCCATTGAGGCCTTTCCCTCTCTATGCACAAAGATTGTTTGTGAATTTGGGCAGTAACATTGGTAATGAGGTACTCCGCACCCCCAAAACGTAACGTTGGGTGGAAACTACACACTTCCCTGTGAAGGTCTCTAAAATGAGTTCCTTCTCCTAGAACCCCTGCCCCTACTAAATTTTGTCTGAGAAGGTCATGGAATTTCCTGTGTCACTAGTGATGAGTGGGATGTTGCACTCACTACCATTGAAATACATATTGCAACTTCTCTAGGTGCATCTCTATTTCCATAAGGAGGTGGTCTAGAGATTCCTCCCCTGGTGAAGGTCCTAGGGACCTTCCCCACAAATCCATGTTGTTGTGGAATAGTTGATCTCATACCTTCGTTTAAGCACATATGCTCTTCTGCGTAATGAGCACTTTCAACTTCTTCGGCCATTGACGATGGTTTCCACATCTACGTCATGGCGCTTATCTTAGGATTTAATCCGTACACAAAATGATCTGCATGTCACTGATCGATATCCATGTATGAGACGTACTTGACTAACTCCATCAACATGATTTCATACTTTTCCACAGTTCAGTTTCCCTAAATTAGAGAATGAAACGCTCCTACATGTTGTTCCTCATAGTAAGCAGGAATTTTTTTTCTCTGTAACCTTTCTTCAAAATCTCCCAAGAAACGGTGTCTAGAGTAAGGTGTGTTCATATTATGGTAGTTGTGGGAGGTATTAACCTCCACGTGTAACCTTGACAAGAATAGAATATTCCAGGAAGTAAGAAGAAACCCTAAAGCATTGGACATAACCATAGAAGACAAGTCGACTAAAGGAAATATTTAATATTTATTTTTTATCCTCTAGAATGAGAAGTAGGCCAAGAAAGCTAAGGAGGAGTAGTATAAATATAATATGCTAGAGCTCATTTGGACACATACAGCTCGCAACTGCTGAAATTTAGTTGTGCGCAAGTCTAGAGAGTAGTTGCAGCTACAACTACTGCAACTTGTATTTTTGGTTTCAGTCTTGGACTCTCTCTTGGTTATGGTTTGGACTTTCTTCTTGGTATGCTAACTCTATAGAGTGATACGATACCTTTATTGGCTATTAGGCCTAGGGTTTGCTTCCAGAATTATTCTCTATCAAGGTTAAGGTGCTCGAGGGTGGCTTCGGCCTATGGTTGGGTAATAATATTTCTATATTGTCTATGGCTAAACGAGCACACCTATTATTTATAATAGGTTATGGGCCCACACTATCTTCAGACAGTCTAACCGTTGGAATATATATTGGGAGGATTTACTTAGTTACAATTGAAGTTGCAGTCAAATTTTTTGCTACAACAATGAAACCCTAACCCTCTTGTTGAGGAACCTTAAGTGAAGATATTGACCTAATTTATGGATAGCCTAGTCCACCCTAACCTAGTGCACCTCCTGGTACTCTCAACAAGCTAAGACGTCAAGTTTGAGTTTTTGGTAAAAGTCAAAGAAATCATGACTTACTCTATGAAGTTAGAAAACAGGTTAGAAGGGGATTCTAACTTTAGAATATGGAAGACAAAAATTGACCTCATCCTTTCCAAGAATAAAGTTTTGTATATCATGAAAGGAAAGATCGTGGAACCATAGTTTGAAGAAGGAAATAGAAAGAACCTCACAACGTTGCAATTATGGAGAAGTTCAAGGATAGTGACACCAATACCATGAGTATCATAGTGGACTCTATAAAACACCACTTGATACCCTACATCTCTCATATTGACTCATCTAAGAATATGGACAATTCCCTAACTACCATCTTCTCATTCAGAAACATTGGACAAGTAATGAGTCTGAAGAATGAGTTTTGTAACATGAAAATGAATGATGATGACATCATAACATCATACCTTGTGAGAATCTCTCAATTAATAGATCAACTACAAGCTATTGAAGAAATCATTTCAGAGTAGGAACTGGTGAATATAGTACTCAATGGTCTTCCCAAGACATGGGATTCATTTTACGCAAGAATGAACACAAGAAAGGAGTATCCCACATTTGAATAACTTTGGATTTGATGTGCACAAGAAGAATCAAGGATTAACGCAAAAGAGAAATCCCAAAAGCGATATGATGATCAATATTTCAAAACAAAGTTTAAGAATTTCAGGAATAAGAAGAAGTTTGGCTCAAGGAAGAAACCAAATCAAGAAAAGGATATATCAAAGATACAATGCTTCAACTATCGAAAATATGGTCACTACAAGAACCAGTGTCCCAAGTTAAATAAAAGGAAGGAAACAGACGAAGCAACAATTGTCGAAGAAAGGGAACCCTCAAAGAAATTCAAGCAGGATAAAACAAACTTCTTCTTCTAAGTCAAGGTAACAATATTCTTCAAAGCTCTTGTATATATCATGTTTACATAGTTCCTGTACATATCATGTATATCTATTTCTTAGAAGAAAATATGTTCAAGGGAAACAATACCTATGGAAGAATAAAATGATAAGGATTGCTATTACGATGACTACAAGTCAAGCAATACACATGAAAAGATGAAGTATGTTGACAATATTTGGTAACAATTCATGTGGAAGCTATTATATAATTAATAACTTTCAGGTAAGACGAAATCATAATCAAACCTGGATAGACCTAGAAGAAGTCAAAATAGAGGAAATTAGAAAAACACTTGTGACACCTTGCAGAAGGCAATAAGAATGCAAACATAAGCATGGACTATCTCAGATGGAGGGAGATGATTACAAAATTACAAAATAAGAGAATGCATTCATGCATGAATCAAGGATTAGGAGGGATCTAATCCTAAATAATATGATCCATTGAGGATTATGAAGTATCTATCCATGTTCCCATTGAAAATAGCAGCCATGAAAAACAACACATGTTCAGTTTGACTTTAGAAGAAGTCTTCTTCGAAAAGAAGCTTTAAAGTATCCTTGGTTTTCCATCTACATCCATGATCCTATGATGAAAGGAAGAAGTTGGAAGCTTCAGGGCATGGAATCTATAGAAGACTCCATGGACCTAAGAGATAAAGAGAAACGTGAGGAAGAAAATGAAGATTCCAAGAAAGAAAGAAAAATCTAGAACAACCAGTTATTATACCGAGAATCACAAAAGATTACAAGATTGGTTTGAACTCACTAAGAAGAAATCGAACATAAGAAATGGAAGTTATGATAAAGAACAATGTGAAAAATACTTATGAATGGAAGCATTGCAAGATTCATAGGTTCTTCCATAAGGAGGGAGAAGACAATGACAACAACATGTTCCAGATATACCTCTTGTAGTATCCATGGATTGGAATTTACATGTAAAAGATTGTTCTTCCCAATAAAGCAAGTGATAAAGAAGCTTATACCAGAAAGAGACCCATGTATGCAGATATAATAAGACCTTGTATGGATTCAAACAACTTGATGTAGAGTATCTCATATACAACAGAAGCATGGTGAAAAATTTCTATGATAGAGATAGTGTATCAGAATAGTTACTCATAAGTCTGGGATGATGGATTACTAATCCATGGAAAAATATCATGATGACAGAAGAAGTGCTACTTGGATATGTTTCAGTTTGAGCCGTGCCACGATGTCATGATCTAGTAGGAAACAAAAGTGTTGAATTTGACCATGATATATTGTAATGATCAGAGCTATATGAAGCCTTCAGAAAAAACTAGTGTTCCATGATAGACTGAAGTACATTGAGATCAAGCATTACATTCTTCATGATGAATTCCAGAAAAGAGAAGTGGTTCTCCAATATATATCCATAGATGAGAAGATAGAATATATTTTGGCAAAGCCTTTGTCAAAGATGAAACAATTTGTGTACTTAAGAAACAAGTTGGGTCTCATGGAGACGACTTCCTTATTGAAAAAGGAAAATATTACTCCCAGGTTGGGAGGGAGAACTGATGTGTTATTGATTTATGTATAGTCATTTTTCAGTTCGAAAAATGGTCCAGGATGAACAGTTCCTTTCCAGTTTAGATACTAGTGGTTTGATATTTCTGATGGACATGCATTTTCTAGTTTGGAAAATGGTCCAGACTGGACAATCATTTTTGTAATGAAAATGGTTCGATAGATTGTTGATGTACCATAGACAATGATTACCCTTGTGGACAATGTGGGGGAATGGTCTAAGATAGTCATTCTTATTGGCAGTCACTCTTAGTAGTGGTCAAGTAGAATGGTCCTCTTCGTCGGGCATACATTCTTTCAAAGTTCACAATTGTGAGTAGTTTCAAAGAATGGTCTATTTTGGAGGTTGGTACAAGACAATCATTTCCATTAGGAAATGGTCTGGACAATCATTCCCTAGGGAAGACTCATTCTATCCAGGTTGCACTATGATCAGTTCTGGAGGAATGGCTTGGTTAGGTGAATGGTCAAGGTTTAGCAATCGGGGACATGCATTCCCTAGGGAAGACTCATTCTCTCTAGGTTGCACTATTGACTAGTGTTGGAGGAATGGCCCAGTTAGGTGAATGGTCCAGGCTAAAAAATTAGGGACAGATATTCTTCTATGATTGAGAAGAATAGTCCAAATAGCCCATGGTTGATGTTTTACATTCTGAGGGAAGATGCTCTTCCAGATATCACAGATGTGAGTGGAAGAATGGCCCAGATGACTCTGTTTATATCATGATATTGTTTTATTCAGGTTGATATAAGATGATATGATTGTTATGGAGACTGTATGTCTCTGGAAAGTACATGTATGCTATTGTGGTGGATGTGTTCCGCTGGTTGTGACCATGTGTCACTAATTAAGTAGTCGTGTTCTACTTGGTGTGGTTGTGTACCATTGGATAGTAGTTATGTACTACTATGGATAGACACAGTTGTGTTCTATTGAATGACATTGTTTTGATTTCCATGAAGACTATCAATACTGTTGAAAATGATTATCAACTAGATGGATAGTCAGTGTGTTGATGGACAAACATTCTCCAGATGAAAAATGGTCTAGGACATATGTATGGATTAGAAGAATAGTCCTTGTATCCCATGGCATGGATTAGAAGAATATTTATTGTATCAGTCTATGGAGTGAGTGAATTATTCAACATCATGTAGGATTACTCAGATAAAGTATGGATTCGAGAGATGATGCAGTTGATACTATCAAACAATATCGATAGTGATGATGGTGCTCATGATCTATTCATGAGATAGATTGTATGGCTATGATGATGATACTGGTTGAATGGTATGTTTGTGCTCAAGACCATTTCCTTCAATACCTCCCTATCTAGGAGGGAGTGTTGATATTATGGTAGCTGCGAGAGGTATTAACCTCCACATGTAACCTTGACAAGAATAGAATATTTCAGGAAGCAAGAAGAAAACCTAAAGCATTGGACGTAACCCTAGAAGACAAGTTGACTAAAGGAAATATTTAATATTTAGTTTTTAGCCTCGAGAATCATAAGTTGGCCCAAACATCTAAGGAGGAGTAGTATAAATATAGGATGCCAGAGCTCATTTGGACACACACAACTCACAAATACAAAATTTAGTTGTGCTCAATTCTGGAGAGTAGCCGCAGTTGCAACTACTACAACTTGTATTTTTGGTTTCAGTCTTGGACTCTCTCTTAGTTATGGTTTGGAATTTCTACTTGGTATGCTAACTCTGGAAAGTGATATGATACCTTGATTGGCTATTAGGCCTAAGTTTTTCTTCCAGGATTATTCTCTGTTAAGGTTAAGGTGCTCAAGGGTGGCTTCATCCTATGGTTGGGTGACAATATTGCTATATTGTATATGGTTAAATGAGCACACCTATTATTTCTAACAAGGTGTAATTGCCTTTTCAGATTACCCCACTAGTTCAAGGCATTGTCTCTAAGATGAAAGATTGTTATATTATCCTTTGATGTGGAAGCATAGTCTCTCAAGGTGAAACATCTTATCATTCCTTACAACCATGCCTTATCACATTCACTTGCATGACATCCAAAAAAATTTAGGAGTTTTCTTTTTTGTGCTTCTTTGGTGATGTGCCCCGGTGGAGGTCTTCTCTCTGTGTCCCTCGACCCTTATGGGGGATCCACTTCCACATCCATTGATCGACATCCCTTTAATGTATCATTGATAGCCTCCAAAGAGTGCAATATGAGAGCTAGCTCAGGCGATGGTGGTGGCAATGCCAACATCAATGGTACTTACAATGATGCCCCTTGACCTTAAATTCCTCGAGTCCTAACCATCTTGAATAACTAGATATGCATCCATCCAATTTCTTATTGTAAGAACCAAATTTAACAAAGCCAAAAAAAAATTGTAAATTTAAACATTAAGATTATTCAGCATAAGCAATAAACAAATTCAATATTTGGCATATAAGCAGTAGAAATTTAAATTTATGAACAACATGCTAATAAATTTAAATAACCATCACATATTCATGAGAATACATAAATAAAAACCTGTGTCTGATGCTGATTTCCTGACCTCTGGTTGTCCTCTCTGCTACTCTGCCCAGACTCTGCCTGATGCTCTGACCAAACCCTGCCCAAAACCGACTAACCACCCAACTAGCTAGGAGAAGCCTATCTGACTCCCTAGCTCCAAGATTCTGTGAGGATTCCTGGCTCCCAAGCCCAAAACTCCCAGCAACCAAGTGCCCCCTGTCTCAGTCCTACAACAAGCTTCTCCAACAAAAAACCAGTAATACAGTCTTCCAATCTTCCCCAAAATAAAAATGCCCAATACAATCTCCAATATGAAAAATAATGCTCTCTCCCTCCCCAAAATCCAAAAGTCCCCTTTCAAATGTTTTTTTTCCTCCTCTTATCCTCCTTTCCCCCTCCCTCATTCACCACCTTCTCCCTTTCATTAAGACTCACCCACCTTATCCCTCCATTCATTACCAACCACCTTATCCACTTTCTCTTAAATGGTTCCCTCATTCTATACGTTATGTTTTCATTTAATAAATTAAAATTTATTAAACTCAAATTCATTAACCAAATATTTAATCAGTTAATTAATTAATTAATTAATTAACTAATATACATTAAATAATTATTAAATCAGGACAATTAATTAATTAATTAATTAAATAATATTATTTACTTTAACTACGACAATTAATTATTTAACTAGGGTTGTTACATACACCCACCCTTCAGGAAACTTCGTCCCGAAGTTTAAAGTATTTTATGATACAAGGGAAAAGACACAGGGTTCACACATTCATATCTAATAACCAACATTATCAGTAAGTAAGCCAAGAAAACTCATACATACTAGTGTACATGTGCAAGAAATGCATGTGTACCTAGTAAATACAAGTCTCGTTTAGTACTAATATCAAT
Organism: Picea engelmannii; assembly: GCA_009831015.1. Lineage (NCBI taxonomy): Eukaryota > Viridiplantae > Streptophyta > Pinopsida > Pinales > Pinaceae > Picea > Picea engelmannii. The sequence continues at coordinate 377,462 of ML782996.1, forward strand.
AACTATCATCTCTATAGTAATTTCCATATGCATCCAATCCCTTCAACAAGACTATTCATTTTATATAAGAAAATAAACCAATCTAATGTTTGCGAAATCCTTTAATTTCAATTATCTAGATCAACAATGTTATTTAGACAATTGTAATTTAATTACATAATTATGAATATTCATATATATATATGCATTTTCTTTTCAGAAGGAAAGACAATAAATTCCACCATAAGACAAATCTCCATACACTCTCAACTATTTCTACTCATCCTTCCTCCCTAACTTACTTCCCTCTTCCATTCCTATCCTTCCTCTGCTGGACTATCTTGGAGCGTCAACTGTATTGACCTAACTCCAAATAGAACCCGTAAGTAGAAGTGTCACTATCTTGACCGGGCTTCCCTAGTAGGCAACTGACAGTCATCATCACACATTTAGGGGAGTGTGAGCTAACATCGTCCTCCCATGACTTCAGGTTTCAGAGGATACATAGTGGGAAATGCCTCCACCCCTCCTAATAGGACTAGGGTACACACCCTATAATGGAATATACAGTGGCACTGTGTTGCTGGGAGTTTTGTCATCATTTATTCGGTTTTGGGTAGTCTCATCACCTGAAATCCTGCACTGGTCCACATATCATAGCAATGCATCCAAGCCAATATAATTTCACATACAAAGATTCATACCATAATGTTTCTCAACTAGTGGTCAAGACATCCACTTTCATCATCATTATCCCTTGGCTATTTCATAGCCCATAACCTGCAGATTAGCCTGTAACACAACTCATACATTTCTATGCATTATTATAATCTAATTGCATACAACCATCATTTCAATTTGGTATCCGTGTACCAACAACTTAACATCAAAGTTTTCAAGTTAGAAATAGATCGCATAATATCCCATAATTCAATTTCGACACCCATTCATAAAATTATCATTTACCAAATAGATTGCATCATATCCAATCATCATTCAAATAGCATTTAAATCTTCATAGGATTCTCATTCACACAATATATCACATCATATCCATCATCATCAATAACTTTTAAACATTCATAAAATTTACATTCACATAGTAGATCGTATCATATCCATCATCATCAATAATATTTAAACATTCATAAAATTTACATTCTCACAATATATCGCATCATATCATTATCCAAATATATTTAAACATTCATAAAGGTTCATATGTCTTAAAAGTTTAAGTGTATCATTTAATAGTTTCACTGTGAATAGAAAATAAAAGTATGTAGGCCTCAGGTAATCCTGACTGTCTAAGTCAAAAGGTGGTGTTACATACACCCAACCTTCGAGAAACATATTCTTGAGGTGGTCAAAAAAAGTGAGGGATAACCTCATCATAATGTCTCGGCGTCTTCCCAAGTAGCAGATCCTAGACTATACTTGTCCCATTGGACCTTAACTTGGTCTACCATACGGTTCCTTAGCTGTCGAACTCTACGATCTAATATGCGTAACGGTTCTACCCTGAGAGTTCCCACATCCGATACCTGCAATTCCTTCCAATTTAGCTTATGTGATTCATTAGCAACATAATGACGTAAAACAAATACATGAAAAATCTTATGAGTTTTATGCAAGTGGGGTGGCAGTACAAGACAATAGGAAACGGGTCCAATTTTCTCTTGGATTCTAAACGGTCCTATAAATCAAGGTGACAACTTTGTCCCCTTCCCGAACCATATGGTACTCTTATTAGGCCTGATACGAATGAAAACCTAGTCTCCCACTTCATAACTTCGGTCGGTCCTGTGTGCATCCACATAACTTTTCTGCCTATCCTATGCTTCCTTTAGTCTCTGCCTAATTTGAATCACCTGTTCCTCCATCTCTTGAATCAATTCCATCCCAACTGTTACTCAGTCTTCTAATCTATCCCAACTCAACGACGTTCTGCATGGACTTCCATACAAATCTTCGTAGGGTGGCATTTCGATGGAGCTATGAAAACTGTTATTGTAGGCAAACTCTACCAAAGGTAGGTAATTCTCCCACTGGGTTTGATTATCCATGACATACATCCTAAGAACGTCTTCCATGACTTGATTTACCCTCTCGGTTTGCCCATTTGTTTCAGGATGATAAGTTGTTCTTAAGTTCAACTGAGTCCCCAATGCTGACTGCAAACTTTTCCAAACCCTAGAAGTGAATCTGGAGTCCCGATATTAAATGATCTTCTTAGGTATCCCGTGCAAACGGATGACCTCACTTACAAACACACGTGCCACATTAGTGACATCGTAAGTGTCTCTGACCGGAATAAAATGAACACTCTTGGTTAACTTATCCACTATCACAAGAATGGCATTGTGTCTATGATATGTGAGCGGCAACCCCACAACAAAATCCATAGAGATGACTTCCCACTTGGACATAGGAACATCATGTGGTTGTAGGAGGC
>ML782996.1:427447-453473 GCA_009831015.1 Picea engelmannii
TTTCATTATTCATGGGTACATGTCATGACCTTTGTTTTCGAGACCCATTCATTATGTATACTCCCTAGTAGTGTTCACGGGGGGTGTTGGAGATATTACACACACCTAGGATTTTCCTTTCATTTTCTTTTCCTATGTTTATTTGGATCTGTTGAGGGTCCCTTACTCTAATATATTCCCCCCTCATTGAGGATAGTCTCCCCTAGACAAGGGTGCCACATACCCTCCAGTCAATTCTCATTTATCGTTCAATTAGACTATATGAGTGAAGTGTTGCATCTTAACATTGGTTTTATCACCAAGTGTTGCATCTTAACATTGGTTTTATCACCAAGTGTTGCATGCTAATCTTGAGATAATCACCAATAATGCACACTTTCATTGGGATCATCACCAGTAAGGTGCATTCCACATGTGTGAGATATATTCTCCTCATTTCACTCTGGTTTGACTAGTTAATTGACAATCACATGGCCAATTAACTAGGACTAGGGGGCAGTTGACTCCAGTGACTTCTAATGTGTGTTAGATATCTCTAGAACACTCCTAATGTGCATTAGTTGACCACTATGGTGAGTTATTTGTGTGATACTAAGTATATCACTTGTGTTGTATCATTTTTCTCATTTGGTTAATATAAATTATTTCATTATTTCCTCCATTTTTTGTCTTCTCTTCACACCATTTGCAAGTTGTGTAGTTTCATTGTTAGCTAGATCTTTTGTGCAGGTATATCATAAACTCTACAAGTACGTCTAGATTTTATTTATAATTCATTTATCTCTTTGAAATTATGTTATGTGTGTAGATGTAGTTTAATAATTTTTCATTGAATTTCTCGGGATCAAGATTCAGGATCATGTTTAGATGCTCAAGATATTCTCGTAGTCCCAAAAATTCGCAAGCTCTTGTCAAGAGAAAGATACTGCAAGTAGATGTTTGATGAAAATGGATAAATTATTTACTCTACCAATCCTAACATGCCATCTTTCAGCAATCAACCTGGGTCTATGTTAACCTTTTAATTACTAAGCATTAATTGAGATATCACAAAGTTTGTGACATACAATAGTAAAGATTTATTTTAAATTATATTTTATTTAACAAAAAAAGAAGATATTAAAAAATATTCAAACCTGAAAAATTTTACTGTTTGAAAAAATCAAAATTCAAATAAATATTGTTTGAAACTTCTAAGGACAATTCCAACAAAATAAATTTATGCAACATCTACATTTGTGGTGTTGGCATTACCAAGTTTGATGGCATTCTCCACCTTAACTAGTGCAACTATCACTACCTTCACCTATTTCACTCTATCCCTTAGTTTTATAATAATATAAACTTATGTTAATCATTATTTTTACATTCTCTTTGAAATAAGTCTCAATATAGTGAAGGACATGGAAATTCTAAAAGAGTCATTTTTTAGAGCCTAGTCATAATTAAGGAAACTTTTAATGATAAATACTTATTTAAAAGTATAGAAACCTTTATCAATTTTACTAATTCTTAAAATACTAATTATAAAATGGTGGGTGATATTATTTTTTAATAGAAGACTCATAAAATTTGTATTAGAGTAAAAAATTGTGAAACCATTTCATCTAAAGTATCTAGATCAAAATGATTTATTATTCTCTATATTTAATATTTTAAGTTTAGTTGAATAAATTTCATATATTATAATGGTTGGATAATATAAATTAATAAAATCTTTGGAAAATTTAAATATTAATAAAATATATAATAATTGTGATTTTAGCAAACAATTATACTATAACTTTGTCATGTAATCTTTGAATAACAATAATAAAAAAAGAATTATTGTTACACCATCATCATTATTAGTGCATAATTATGTTATATTGATTATAATATATGAAAAATACACAAATATTCAAATCACAATCATTTCACTCATTATATTTAAGTATGTTTGTTTCTAAACACATTTAATGAACATATTGTATCTTGTTTGACAACAAACAATTTACCTAGAAGAATGGTTAAACATTATATGGCATTAATGGTTATAACTTTTTGCAATCACAATCCAAATTAAACGCTTTCATAAAAGTAAAGTTAAACATTATATTGCCACTGTAAATTTAAATGAGTGATACATATCAAATTTCACTTAAAAACAAATAAATAATTAGCAATGTTCGTCATTAGCATAGTCATAATACATTTTATAATCAAACAACAACAACAACCACAACATTATATGAAAAACATAATATATATGAGCGATATACATATGAAAAACATAATATATATGAGCGATATACATATGAAAATACATGCCAAACATACATCTCAACAAAATATGCAATAAACTTGTCATATATAGGTCTCAAGTCTAATATAAAACAATCAATATAAATTTCAATTAATACCACTACTAGATAGGTTCACCACCAGAGCTAGGTGCATTGATGTCTCTGCTACTAGTGGTAGAGCCTTTATCAAGAACAACTATCTCAGAAATAAATGTCGACAAAAGTGGGCTATCAAATGTCTCTCTATCAATATAATGAAGAAGTGAAATAACACCTAATGTGAACATAGCGTCCAAAGCATCGAAAGCTTGTGACACATGTGGATGAATAGGAGGAGGGGGGGGATCATTGGTTGATGACACATGTGGACTATGATAAAGATAATGATTGGTGGATGGTGACACAAGTGGAAGAGGAGGGGGAGGATCAATAGAATATGGTGACACATGTGGAGGAGAAGCAGGAGGAGGAGGGATTTTCGGGTGTGGATGCAAGTTTAGACACATGTGGATGGGAAGTAGGAGGAGGAGGAGGAGGAGGAGGAGGAGGAGGAGGGTCAAAATTGGATGCAGGTTCAGACACAACTGGAGAGGAAGTAGGAGGAGGAGGAGGAGGAGGGAGAGGATCAAACATGGATGTGGGTTTAGACACATGTGGAGGGGAAGAAATAGTATCGATAGATGGTGCAATTGACTCATGTGGAGGAGAATCAAGAGGAGGAGTAGGACCATGTGGTGGAGTAGAGGACGTGGATGGATCTGCTAATGAGCAAGATGTAGTGGGATCATGAGCAACACCCCTCAACATCTCAATGAGGTTGATGAAGCCAAAAATATGACGCATTAACATAGTCATGTTACGAGGAAGACACCTCCATATAATAGAGAGATCATGTACTCATAATATGTCTCTAACGGGTGCGTGTACCACTCTATGACTAGTCATGACATGGCATAGATGATCAATCATATTTAGCCAGACTCATATCTAGTTTGTGTCACATGTGGGGTCTTTGTACTACTAGAGGTTGGTCCTTTGTCTCCTCCATCAGAACATCCTCATGTTGGGGAGGCTCATCCCCAATGTATGTGCCAATATTTGTAAAATAATAGATAATAATAATAAGATAATTGAAACAAAATGTTACAACAAATTACATGTGCATTAAGTAATACATAAAAATATGTAAGTAGACTGATCAAAACATAAGGATAATATTAACTTTCTCATCGGGTGGATTCTTTATTGTAAATCAGATGTTTGGACATCCTCTCCAATCCATACCCCTGTACAAGTACTCTGTAATACCGAGGACATGATTGTCCTTACTAGCAAATAAATCGCATACCTCCCTATCGATTGGAGAAATGAGAAACTCGTATTGGCCCCTCTTGGGAATCAACTGACCCCACATGCACATATTGTTTTTTATTACAGCTGCGTGAGACATCCTCCAGGACAAATATTGAGTGATTCGGCTTGTGAGAGAGCCCATGAGTTGGGTGTGTTGTTCCTCTCTGAGACAAAGATGGAACATTGTGTGCCCCTATGTAGGGAAGATGCCCATGAGCTGGGTGTGTCATTCTCTTTGAGACGGAGATGGAACGTTGTGTTCCCCTGAGAAGAGAAGATGTCCATGAGATGGGTGTGTCATTTGAGATGAAACGATGCGTACCCCTGTGAGGGTTGAAGGAGCCCATGTGATGGGTTTACTATTATCCTATGTTTAGAGAGTTGGGTTGATGTGGTACTTTAGATGATTCTCTTGTGAGACTTAGTGAGATAGAGTTCTTTTGAGTAGGATGTCCCTGTGGCTGTGCACAAGTGGACGTAATCATAGTGGTTGAGAACTAGTGAGTGTGTGTCCAAATGATTCTCCTGTGAGACGCATTGAGATAGAGATCTATTGACTTGGACATCCCCGTTGCTGAGCACAAGTGGTCGTGACCCTAGTGGTTGAGCACTAGTGAGTGTGTGATATCCCTTGATATATTGTCTAATAGTTAGATTTACCTGCAACTCTAATTGTGATGTAAAGGGTACAGGTCGGCCCCACCATAAAGTGAAAGATAATTAATGTAAAAGATAATCAATATGGTAATTATTAATTATATTCCGAGTTATTGAGGTCGTCCATGTTGTGCCAATAGACACCACTTTTGATGTGTCTAGTCTAATATAAATAAAGGTGATTTCCCCATTGAGGAAACACAACACACATGTGATTTTGGAAATTTCAGCAAGTACTTATTCTAGGGCTTAAGTGCACACCTCTCTTGGGCACTAGCCTTCTTGGTTTTGTGAGCACCCTTTTGTGTGCTAGGTCTATGGTGTGGGAGGTATTTCTCTTGAAGAATATAGAAAAGGATTGGCTGGGTTTTCTTCCCTTGTTGAGAAGGGTTTCCCAGGATACTTCTTGTGTACTTGTGCATGGTATTTCTTCTTGTGATCTTGGTTACTACAACAAATTGTTTATGGTGTAATTGCAATTGTCTATGGTTCAAGTAAAATGATAAAATTGGAATAAAATTCATGCTTGAGCCCAGCCTAGTGAAAATTCAACATGCTATTAGAGCATAGGTCTTGAAGAACCCATTGCACAAGAATTCAAATCAAGTTGTCCTTTTCTTCTGCAATTTTGTACGACCCTCTAGGGTTTGTTGTAATTTTGTATGACCCTCCTTTTCTGAGGTGTTTCTGCACCTTAAACTTGAACACTGGGGATAAAAGTTGCATATGAGTATACGACATCCTTCAGCGCACCTCCAACAAGCTTCATATTGCATTTTTGAGCATTTTGTATTTTTATCCCTAGGGTTTCTAGGGTTTCACAATTTTCTGCAAAAATTTCAGAAATAGGGTTTATGCAGCTCATTGAACGAGCTCTTCAACTCACCAGTGTTATTCTAATTTTCAAGGCTTATTGTTGGCAGTCATAAGCCCTACAAAACCTAAGGGGTCTATCCTAGCCTATCCATTAGGTTTTCTAGCCCAGTTGATAAGGGTTTGTGAAGAATCTAAAAATATTATGACCGTAACTATGATGGAAGACAAGCTTGATGAATCAAGAAAATAAAATTCCTGGAAGATGAGACTCCAGAGAGATGAATACATAAACATTTTAGAACTCTCATATATGGTTCCTACTAATGATGATACATGGTTAATTGACAGTGGTTCCTCTAGGCACATGAACGGTTTTAGAGATCACCTGACTAATCTTGTTGAGAAAGAGACCAATCTACATGTTGTCCTTGGAGACGATGCCAAATATAATGTGAAAGGGGTTGGAATTTATACCTTCCAACTAGATTCTGACATGAAACTTCAGCTAAGTGAAGTACTATATGTACCTGGAATGAAGAGGAACCTTGTCTCCATTTCTTTCGTAGAAGACAAAGGCTACAAGGTTACCTTTTCTGAAGGAAGAGTTCTTGCATGGCACAAGGACTCACATATAAATTATTCCAAAGTAATTAGTGTTCAAGAAAACAACTTATACAGATTGACAATAGAGCAGTCCAGGCCCTGTTACATGATACTATAAGCTTGAGTGAGATATGGCATAGGAGACTTTCTCACATTCATTATAGAGCTCTCCCAGCTCTAGGAAAAATGGTAACAGGATTTCCAGAGATACATATTTAGCATAAAGGTGTTTTAAAAGGTTTTTCTCTTGGAAAGAATGTTAAACGATCCTTCTTGAGCAGTGAAAATAGATCTAAGGAAATCTTGGACTTGATACATTCATATGTGTTTGCACCAATGACTATTGCCTCCTTGAATGGATGATTGTACTATGTACTCTTCATAGACGATCACTCTCAGAAAACTTGGATTTACTTCCTAAAGAAAAAGGATGGAGTCCTTGCAAAATTTAAAGAATTCAAATCTCAGGTTGAGAACCTGACCAGAAGAAATATCAAGGTACTAAGATCAGATAATGGAGGAGAATACACCTCCAAGGATTTCAACAATTTCTGTATTGAAGTAGGGATCAAGAGGGAGTACAAAATTCCTTACAACCCTCAGAAAAATGGGGTTGCAGAGAGGAAGAACATAACTATCATTGAGGAAACCAAAGCGATGATACATGATCAAAGTATACCTATGAATCTATGGGCAGAAGCATGCATGAAAACCATATATGTTTAGAATAGGAGTCCTCACCAGATCTTGAAGAACATAACTCTAGAAGAAGCCTTCACCAGAGTGAAGCCTGATATTGGACACTTCAAGATATTTGGGTGCCCAATATATTTTCATGTACCCAAAGAGAAGAGATCCAAGCTAGACCCTTCAGGGAGAAAGGGTAAGTTGTGGGATATAGTGAATCTTCGAAGGCATGTCGGATATACATCCCTTTTCAGAGACAGATTGAGATAAGAAAAGATGTTATCTTTGAAGAAGAGATAGCCTTCCAAATATCTAGAGAATCTTAGATGGATATTGACAATGAGACAATACCTTCTCCCCCTTTAGTAGTTCAAAGGAAGACATAAATTATTCCAGTTGATCGAGTTGTGCCAGTTTATATGCCCATAAATATTGTAGTAGGGCATAAAATGCTTGCTTGGGGTCGAAAAAATATGTAGGAGGCAGAAGGACATACATCCCCTTAAGGCACATCCCGAGAGAGAAAGAGACCAAAGAGATTTTTGAGCTACCTTTCAGCCATGAGCCACATCATTAATTATGAGCCTTCTTGTCATGGAGAAGTGACAGGTGAACATGTATGGAAAGATTCCATGAAAGAAGAATATCAGTCTGTCTTGAAGAATGATGTATGGGATATCGTTATGAAACCAGAAGATAATTCTGTAGTGACTTCCAAGTGGATCTATAAGATCAAACATGCAACTGATGGAAGTATCAAGAAATACAAAATGATATTTGTAGCTAGAGGATTCTCACAAGTAGAGGGAGTTGACTATGATGACTCATTTGCTCTAGTAGACCGATACACTTCCATCAGTACTATCATTGCACTAGCTGCATCCATGGGTTGGAAACTACATCAGATGGATGTAAAGATAACCTTTCTCAATGGTGAGATTGAGGAATAAGTTTATATCGAGGAGCTAGAAGGATTTATGATACACAACAAGAAATCTCATGTGTGCAGGTTGAAGAAATCCCTATATGGACTAAAGCAAGCACCTCATGCTTGGTATGAGAAAATGGATGGATTATTGATGAGTTTGGGCTTCAGGAAGAGTGTTGCTGATCCAAACCTATATTATCATATTGTTGGAAACGAGTGCTTAATCTTGGTCCTATATGTGGATGACTTATTCCTCACTAGTTCAGAGAGAATTATTGTTGAATGCAAGCAAACATTGACTGCTAAATTCGAGATCAAGGATACGGGTATGATGCACTACTTCTTCGGACTAGAAGTATGGCAGAGGAATGATGAGATTTTCCTGAGTCAAGGAAAATATACAGTGGATATATTGAAGAAGTTCGATATGAAAGAGTGCAAATCCATGCCTACACTGATGGTGATTGATTTGAAGAAAATGAATGATGATTCTATTGAATCAGGAAATATTGATCCACACTTGTACCGATAGCTGATTGGATCATTGATGTATCTAGTTAACACCAGACCTGATATATTCTATGTAGTGAATGTACTTAGTTAGTTCATGAGTCAGCTAAGACAGACTCACTGGATAGTAGCGAAGCATGCATTGAGATATCTATGAGGAATAGTTGGATATGGCATGAGATATGCCTCCAATGTAAACTTGAGTTTGCAGGGATATGTCGATGCATATTGGGCAGGGAGGACAGTAGACCAGAAGAGCACATCCGGTTTTTTTTTTACCTTGGGGTCTGCCATGGTTTCTTGGTGCAATAGGAAACAAATATCTGTGGCCTTGAGTACCGCAGAAGAAGAGTATATAACCTTGAGTTTGGAATTCCAGGAAGCAGTGTGGCTTCGCAATCTCCTGACAGATTTATTTGATCACAAGATGGATCCCACCACTATTCATTGTAATAACCAGAGTTGTGTGAATCTCTCTGATAACCTTGTGTTTCACGATAGATCGAAACACATTGAGATAACATATCATTATATCATAGACATGGTGCAGAGGAAAGTAGTACATGTGTAGTACCTTCCTGCACATGAGAAGATTGCATATATCTTCACCAAATTACTTGGCAAGACAACGTTCGAGTTCTTCCGTGAGAGACTTGGTCTCATGGAGAATACCTCCCTAGCTGAGAGGGAGTGTTGATGATTAAAGCCAAGATGAAGTTCGAGTACTTCCGTGAGAGACTTGGCCTGGTGGAGAATGCCTCCCTAGCTAAGAGGGAATGTTGATGATTACAACTGCGTGAGACATCCTCCAGGACACAGACTGAGTGAGTCATCCTGTGAGAGAGACCATGAGTTGGGTGCTCCCATGATATGGGTGTGTTGTTCCTCTCTGAGACAGAGATGGAACATTGTGTGCCCCTATGTAGGTAATATTCCCATGAGTTGGGTGTGTCATTCTCTCTGAGATAGAGATGGAACGATGTGTGCCCTTGAGAAGGGAAGATGCCCATGATATTGGTGTGTCGTTTGAGATGAAACGATGTGTACCCTTGTGAGGGGTAAAGGATCCCATGTGATGGGTTTATTGTTCTCCTCTGTGTAGAGATTTGAGATGACAAAGAGTTGTTCTCCTTTTTGTTTCTAAACACGTTTAACCAACATATTGTGTCTTGTTGGACAAAAAAAATTAATCTTGAAGAACAATTAAAAATTATATGGCATTAATGGTTTTAACTTTTTTCAATCACAATACAAATTAAACTCTTTCATAAAAGTAAAGTTAAACATTATATGGCATTTGTAAATTTAAATGAGTGATACATATCAGATTTCAAAGAAAAAGAGAGAAATCATTAACAATGTTTGTGATTATCATACCTATAATACATTTCATAAATCAAACAACAACAAAAAAACACAACATTATATGAAAAACACAATATACACAAATGATATACATATGAATATACATGTCAAACATACATCTCAACAAAATCTTCATTGAACATGTCATATATAAGTCTCAAGTCAAATATAAAACAGTTAATATACATGTCAATCAATAACACTACTATCTAGGTCCACCACCAGAGCTAGGTGCATCAGTGTCTCTACTACCATAGGTAGAGCCTCTATCAAGAAAAACTATCTCATAAACAAATGTCGACAAAAGTTCACTATAAAATGTCTCTCTATAAATATCATGAATATGTGCAACAATACCCAATGTGAGCATAGTGTCCAAAGAATCAAAAGATTGTGACACATGTGGAGGAAGCAAAGGAGGAGGATGATCAGTGGACAATGGTACATGTGGACTAAGAGAAAAACAAGGATTGGTGGATGGTGACACAAGTGGAGGAGGAGGAGGAGGAGGATCAATAGAATATGGTGACGCATGTGGAGGAGAAGCGACAGGAGGAGGAGGATCAGATGTGGATGAAGGTTCAAACACATGTGGAGGGGAAGCATGAGGAGGAGGAGGAGGAGGAGGAGGAGGAAGATCTGACATGGATGTAGGTTAAAACACACATGGAGGGGAAGCAGGAGGAGGAGGAGGACTATGTGGTGGATTAGAGGATGTGGATGCCTGTATTGATGAGCTCGATGTAGTGGAATCATGAGAAACTCCCCTCAATGTCTCAACGAGGTTGACAATTTCTACAATATGACACATCAACACCATCATGTCACAAGGAAAACTCCTCCATATATTAGAGATATCATATACATGTAATATGTCTCCAAGGGGTGCAGGTACTACTCTATGAATAGTCATGACATGGCATAGTTGATCCACCACCTCTAGTCTAACTCCTCGATCCAGCTTGTGTGGAATGTGGGGTATATTTATTGGAGGTTGTTCCTCTACCTCCTTCATCACCTCATCCTTGCATTGGGTAGGCCCATCCCCAACATATGTGCCAATCTCTACAAAATAATAGATAATAATAATAAGATAATTCAAACAAAATGATACACTAAATTACATGTGCATTAAATAAGACATAAAAATATGTAAACAGATTGATCAAAATATAATGATAATATTACCTCTCTCGTATACTATGTCCTCTATTGTTAATAATATGTTTGTACATACTTTCCAATCCATCCCCTCATATGGGTACTCTGCAATATCTAGGACATGATTTTCCTCGCTAGCCAATAAATCACATACTTCCCTACCAATCATATAAATGGGAAACTTGTACTGGCCCCTCTTGGAAATCAATTTCCCCCACATGCACATACGTGCATCAAACATAGGCCTTGTAGGAAAGCAATGTAATACTTTCCAAGTGGCATGAACCCTCTCAAAAAATAGTGTATATAAATTTGATGTGAATGGGATGAATCTCGTCCCAAACAGAAAAAAGCAACAATGATCTAATGCACGACAAAATTGTCTCAAAAAAACATATGACCACCTAATCAATCAGGGCCCCTGCAATAAAATTTATACATAATAGTACATAGAGAAACTAATCTATTTCCTATCAAAGTTGTACTGTGATAGTGTCGAGAGCATAATACACGGGAACCTAACTTCCTCTCTCTTAAATGAAGTTATCTATAGCTAACCACCACGAACCTGGAACTTCGAAGAGGAATGAACATGTTGATCCAGATTTAGGAGAGGAATGAAATGATTAATAGAATGAATACAATAAACACAAAGATATGAATAATAACACAGATATCCAGTGAAAAATATCTTCTATTGAATAACAAAATAGGCTGAAACTGTAAAACTGCAGAACTGAAACACTTGCTCGAATGGTGGTAGTTATATTTGAGAAGAGATGTGGCTACTACGTGCATTTGTCTAAGAATAATGGATTACGATGAGGCTGCAAAGTCCATTTTTATATTACTCATGAATTCCAAAACCCTAGACATCCAAAAACCTAATCCTAGAAGGTGAAACGAAAAAAGTCATGTGGGCCCTTATGGGTAAGTTGGTACCTCAACTTTCCAGGGTCGTAACTTTTGCATACGACCTCCTTTTTAGGTGTGTGATAGCTCATTGGAAAGATATTTCAGATAAATACACATTCCACTGTCAAACTCTAAATCCGTCTACAATTTGACTGTGGCGTGCCAAAAAAAAAATGTTTAGCACCCTAGAACGGCTCTGTAAGTACACCAAGATGTGAATACATGAAAACATACAAAACAAGCTAGTTGGATTAGGTGAGAGGCCACCAATATCCACCTAGAATATGTGTGGGGATTCAGACAACCCCATAAGTGTAGAACCCACAATTACAAAGAAGTACAGAAGAACGTGTTGATCAAGAACAAACGAGCCGATTGGAATAGGTGGGTGGCCACCAGTATCCACCTGGATCAATCCTCCCCATTTAGGAAGCAATGGTCTCCAATGCGTTGAGTTCCCCCATCAGGTGAGGAAAATTCTACTAGATTTGGCTCTAGGTGAGCCACTTGTCTTTGTGTAGGATTTTCCCTGCCTTGACAACCCGATAAAGTTGGATCCTCTATTGGCAAGTTCCCTTGACCTATGTGTCCACTATCTTATTAGTGAATTCTTGTTCCATGCAGTCAAGGTTGAGATCTATTGGTCTCAGATGTTCTATGATCTCTGAGGTGTCCAATAATGGTGGAAAATATGGTCGAAGGAGGTCCACAATGAACGCTAGATGCAGGGCAAGGAAGGGTGGAGTGTTGAGCTCAAAAGCATTGCTACCCACAACCTTGGTGATAGTGTAAGGCCCATAGAGAAGTGGGTAAAGCTTCTGTTGCGGCCCTGTGAGATGATCCTTCTGAAAATATAACCAGACTTTGTCACCAACCTGAAACTGGTGTGGTACCATGTGTTGATCATGGCGTCACTTGTACTTAGCATTGGATTTCTGTAAAATCTCATGGACCTATTGGTAGATGTGCTGAATCCGCTTAATGAATATGGTGGATTTGTCGATCACAGACTGATCATGGGAAGATTTTGTCTGTGCGGTGGCAAGAGGAAGTGCAACATCAATGGGTCCCAAGGGTTGGAATCCGATACCCACCTGGAATGAGCTATGACCGATAGAGCTATGGAGAGCCCTTTTGTAACTGTGTTGAACATAGGGGATATTCTTTTCCCATGTATGTAGATGATTAGAATTATACATGCACAGGATGTGCACAATCATTTGATTGATGACCTCTATTTGGTCATCGGTTTGGGGGTGGAAAGTAGTGGATTTTGTGAGCTTGGTGTCCAACAGTGACCAGAGACTCGACCAAAATGTGTTGAGGAACCTGTTGTCCCGGTCGGAGATGATGGTTTGTGGTATCCCAAAGTGGACCCACACTCATTAGAAGAAGAGCTTGGTAGTATCTATTGCTGTGATATTCTTCTTGCGGGCTGTGAGGATGGCCATCTTCAAAAATAGATCAACGACCACAAATACACAGTCATTTCCTTTCTTGGTGGATGACATGCCTAACATGTAGTCCATTGAGATGGATTCCCAAGGCTTCTCAGGAATAGGAAGAGGGGTGTATAATCCTTGCTTCTTGATGGTTGTCTTGGCAATGGCACAGACAGTGCAAGATCTGATACACTTTCTAACATCCTGTCAAAGTTTTGGCCAATAAAAATGTTTCTGAAGAATGGCCACAGTTTTCTGCACGCAAAAATGTCCCACCACTCTACTATAGTGGGATTGCCAAATCAACTTTGCATGCTCACTTGTAGGAACACAGAGATGGCCCAGGTGGCATAAGAGTTCATCCTGAATGTGAAAATCAGTGACAGTCGCACTTGTACCCAAGAGATGATAAGTGGTGGCAAAGTATGGATCCTTTTGATAAAGTTGGGGCCACTCAGATGCTTCATGTCCACATGAATGGAGAACAATGGTGAGTGCAGCCACAGGAGGCCGACTGAGGTAGTCAGTGACATGATTTGAGATACTTGTCTTATACTTGATGTTAATATGGAATTACTGTAGGTAGGTGGACCACTTTTGATGGCGGTCATTCTGCAATTTCCCATGTGGATGTATGAACTACAGAGGCTTGTGATCAGTGTGTATGATCATCTCTTTTCCTAGAACGTAATGTTTCCATTAACGACAGGATTGTACAATGGAATACATTTCCTTGTCATAGTTGGGGTGTTTCCAGACAGTATTAGAGAGTGTCTCACTATGGTATACCATCATATGCCCTTGTTGAGTGAGAATTGCACTCACAACATAGTCAGATGCATTAGTATCCATCTCGAACAGTTGCTGCAAATCGGGCAAGGCGAGTATTGGATTTGAGCACAAGTGATGCTTCAGATCATCGAATTATCATTTTTTTCCTTCTCCCACACAAACTTGGCCCTATCACTACCCTTGATCACCTGGCTAAGGGCCCATGAACTATGGGATAATCCCAACACGAACCGTTGGTCGAAGTTGGCTAGTCCCAAGAATCTCTAAAGCTCGGTCACTGTGGTCGAGGCTGGCTAGTCACAGATGACTTGGATCTTAGCTGGATCAACATGTAACCCATGCTCATCAACAATGTAGCCTAATTATTGGACCATGTTCATGCAAAAAGAGAATTTTTCCAAGTTGGCATATAGCTTGTGTTGTCGTAGAGTGCTCAAAACCTGTTGAATATGCTGCATGTGCTCCTCCCATGTTCTCCTAAACATGAGGATGCCATACAAATATACCACCATAAAGGAGTTGGTAAAGGGTCTCAATACATCATCCATCAACCTCATGAAAGTGGTTGGTGCATTTGTTAAGACAAAGGGCATGACTAGCCATTCAAAGAGACCTTCTTTAGATTTGAAGGTTGTCTTCCATACATCAGTTGGTTCGAAGGGAACTTGGTGGTAGCCAGACTTTAGGTCAATATTGTTGAAGAAATTTTCCCCCTTGAGTTGGTCAAGAAGGTCATCAATCCTGGGAATGGGGTATCAGTTCCTGACTGTGATTTTTTTTAAGGCTCTGTAATCAATGCAGAGTCTCCACAACCTGTCCTTCTTCTGCACTAGTACAATCAAGCTTTCACAAGGGGAGGAGTTGGGTCTGTTGTGTCCACTTTGAAGAAGCTCTTGGATCTGTCACCTTATTTAATCATTTTCCATCAATGAGCGATGATAGACTGGTCCATTAGGTAGAGGTGCATCGAGGGTCAAATCAATTGGATGCTTGACTTGGAAATGTATCGATACGCATATAGGTGAGGAGAAGATGCCTCTATATTCTTCCATGATCCTTTCCACTTGCTTCTGTTGCAAAGGGAGGCTCTATGTAGAGGCCACATATGTGGTGGAAACCTTCTCCTTACTATGATCACAGATCAGAAAGAAGATGAACTTCCTGGTCTGTGAGATGACTTTACTGCATTTCTTAGAAGAGATTAAAGAAATAGAAGTAGGAGGTGCTACCTTTGGTATCCTATACAATTGTCTACCCAAAGTAATAATAACATTGTGGGGTCTAGACTCATACACAACATGACAGTTCCAAAAATATTGTTGTCCTAAAATAATATCACAAATGTCAAGGGGATAAATATCGCACGGTACCTCATATTTGAAAGGCTTGATGTTGTAGGGTAGACGACACAGTTGGCTAACACAAAGATCTCTTCTTTGGAGAAGCTAGCTGATGGTGTAGGGTTGTGGGTGTAGTGTCATTGGTAGGTCAAGCCATTGACAACCTCTACTAAAATCAAGTTGTTATGACTCCCACTATCTACAATGAAATGAAGCGGAGCTCCCTTTACCCACATCTATGAGTGAAAGAGGCTTTCTCCTTCCTCTCGTTCTTCTGGTTCACTTGGTCCAAATTTGGTGGTAGAGATAGTGGAACTGGGTTAAACATCGATAATATGCTTCCCTCCTTCAAGATTTGATTCAGAATCATAATCGTCCTCTGACTCAGAAGCCTTCAGTTCGACCACGAGTGACTTCTTGGAGTGACATTCTTCGGTGTTGTGGCAAGGTATTTTATGGTACTCAGATCATTTTCCTATGTCCTTCTTCATCTTTTCATTGCCTTTATTGTGTTATGGCTTGGAATGGTTGTCTTGAGGGTGAAAATCTCAACTTGGTACCTTATTTTGTGGGTTGGGGCCACCTTTTCCCTGCTTCGGCTATGAGGGTTTTGCAGATCCAAAATATCACCTTTTCTGCTTAAAATTCTACTCGATCTTGATCACATATCTATAATGTGTGCCCAATGAGGCGATGTCCATAAAATCCATTTATGTTTGAATGTATATATGCAAACAGTCGTGGTATTTCAACACCAGATGACGCTCTGAGTATTTGATACCCAATTTGGTACGCAGGGTATGGAAAATATTGGTGAAATCTGGTACTAGCTGGTCTTTTTCTTGACGTAGGGTGGTCCATCTGGTGTACTAGTCCTCGTAGCTACCAACAGGGTAGTATTTTTCTTTAATGGCGTCCTAGAAGGAGTCCCATGTAGGGTCCACCACAAAAATTATAAATTCCTCTATGGCCCTTTTCTCAAAGTAAGAATCTCACTAGTCTTTAACATGGTGAATGGCCTTGAGGGGTGAAAAAGCAATATTTTCCCTATCGAAAAAATTGTGGACCAAAAAATACCCTTTAAGCATATTCAACCATTTATCTACAACATCCACATCTATCAGTGCTTCAAATAATGGAATATCAAAATTTACCTGTACCTTGAAGTGGGTTGCATGGCCTCTTGATGAAGATGCTTCTTCTGTGGGAAGTTGTAAAAGGATCTGCTTGAAGTTATCCATCATTTCGTTCCTTTGTCACATGAGGCTTCCTTGAGAAACATTTTAATAGGATATCTTGCTCCATCATCTTTCTTTTCTTTCCCCATGGGTTTTTTTCGGGCTCGGCATGGCCAATCTTGCAATGGATTGATTGGTTTGAGTCCCAACTTATTGTACCCAGATCTAGTCGGGGACATGCACAAAGAAAAATAAATGAAGAGCAGACTGCTCCGATACCATTGATCTGGATTTAGGAGCAAAACAAAATGATTAACATATTGACTACAATAAACAAATATATATGGTGAATAAAACATATATCCAGTGAACAATATCTTCTATTGAATAATGAAATAGGTTGAAACTGTAAAACTGCAGAATTGAAACACTTGCTCGAATGGTGGTAGCTATCTTTGAGAAGAGATGCTGCTGCTACACACATTCATCTAAGCATAATGGATTACAATGAGGCTCCATATTCCTTTTTTATATTACTCATGAACTCCAAAACCCTAGACATCCAAAAACCTAACCCTAGAAGGTGAAACACCAAAAGTCATGTGGGCCCCTATGGGTAAGTTGGTGTAAGTTGGTACCTCAACTTCCCAGGGTCGTAAAGTTTGCATACAACCTATGTTTTAGGCGCATGATAGTTTGTTGGAAAGGTATTTAAGAGAACTACACATTATTCCATCAAACTCTAACTCCATTTACAATTTGACTGTGGTGAGCCAAAAAAACAATGTTTAGGGCCCCAAAACAGCCCTGGAAGTACAACAAGATGTGTTGACATGAAAACATACAAAATAAGCCAGTTGGATTAGGAGAGAGGCCACTAGTATCCACCTGGAGGATTTGTGGGGGTTCAGACAACCCCATAAGTGTAGAACCCACAATTACAAACAAGTACAAAAGAACGTGTTAAACAAAAATGGACAAGAGGATTCAGTTGGAATAGGTGGGTGGACACCAACATCCACCTAGATCACACGAGGACGGACATATCTCTACACATATGTCAGTTGGGTCTCTACAACAAAACGAGGCAGTAGTACATGGAAATGGGGAAAATACTTCCCCCTCCTAGACAACCCAGTGATGAAATAGACATCCTCTTTTGTGGGATGATAAATCAAATCGAGACTAACCCTGAATCCCTGTCTCACATGATCCTAGCAATGGATCACTTGTTGTAACAATGCAAAGTTCCCCCTAAGGGTTGTACCCTCTTGATAAAACTTTAGGAGGCCAACATACATCAAAAGTATATGTGTCGACTGTTAAATAGGGTGAGGGAACAACTACCTCTCCCTCTCCCTATCCTCCCACTCGTGCACAAATGTGTGTGTCTCAACTTGTTGTTGTTTCTCCTCCTCCTCATCTCATTGGCATCGTCTTTGATTCCCATACAAACATTGATAGGAACATATATATAAATAAAATAAATTGAAATTGTAAAACAAATACATATGTAAATAACATGTATTTAAACAAATTTAACAACATTGCATGGAGGTGTAGAGGAATGAACATGCAGACTGACATATCTACAAATGGAACTATCGAAGTTGGTGTAGAGAATTAGAAATAGGGCGTATTTGGAAGTATGATGAGAATTTATCCTTGCTTGAGAGTTTGGAAACACGGGATGCACTTTAACAATGAAAATTAGTTTGATAAAACAAAATATTTACCTACCGAGGTGTGTCTAATGACAGTGAGGGACACTAGTGGGTAATGTCTAATGAGACTAGTGCACTTTATTCAGAGCGTGTAATTTTTATTATAAATTATGGTGGTGATTTTGAACATTGACACATCGGTGCGTTATTGTTCATATACACACCGATGTGTATCTACCTTAAAGGTGCACTTATAAAAAAATTGTTGCAAAAACCTTCAACCACCCGACTCTACTGACAACTTTTTCTATAAACAGATAAATTATAGATTTTCAGGGAGATCCTGTAAAAATCTTCGCAAGAAGGTGTTCTCCTTAGAGTGAGATGGATAGGTTATAGAGACAAAATATTTTAACAATGGGAAAAGTCATGGTACTTAGGGCATGCGATATGGATCTCCATCAAGAATTTGTTGGTTTTAGTGCACAACAAATAAGTGAACTATAAGAAAGGTTTGAATCGTTGGATAAATGAATGATTTACATCTTAAAACTTCATGCTAAGAAAGATCAAATGGCAGAATCATTGAAATCAGACCAGTTGGTAAAGGAAAATATGGTATCATAGCTAGGAAGTGAAGTTAAAAAAATGAACTAAGAAAAATTAATGTGTGATGTAACTCAACTTGTGACACAAATTATTGTGACGTAAGTAATTTGATTGGTGATAACAATGATGATATACACATGTCTCTCTCATGCCATGAGACTCATAATGATGATCATATTGATATTTTTTAAACTGAATCTAATATGGAAGATGATGAAACTGATTGTTTTGAAAGACATACAAAAGGAATAAGCTCCAAGATAATGAACAAAATGGGCTTTGATGGAAATACTTTAGGACAAAAAATGAAGGTCTTGGTTATGAATTTCAACGAAACAATGGGGACATCAAGTTTGTGAAAACAAAGACCCCTCCATGCAATGTTGTTACTAATACACATTGGTTCCATGTTTCTTATTACACTACTAAGTATTTGTGTGGTGCATCTCATAGGACACTCTGCACCAACTCAGTTCTTTTAACCACATCGGTTCAATTCTTTTAATTACACAAGTTCATTTTGTTAACAAATATGCACCGCAATGCTAAAATTTGTGGCACGCAAAATCTACGGTGCCCTTTAATTTGTTAAACTGACAACACCAGTGTGTCAGTTTGACCTGAGCACTGACATGATGTCTAGTGGTGTGTTGTATTACTAAAGCATCGTGAACAATGTCTTACAGAAGACAAACCATAATGTTTATTTTTCAAAACATGTTGCAGTGCATACGTTTAGTGCTTTCGCACCGGTGTGCCACGATTATTGTCACACCACCACGGATTGCAACGGTGTGTTTAAAAATTCCCACAACTCTAATTTGTTTATAAAAACATTCCTCGATGTTATTTTGTTTACAACACCAGTGAATTTGTTGGACCAATGGGAATCGCTAGGTTAAATTTCATTATCACAGCTGAAGCAGTGTGTTGTGTTACTATTAACACATCAATGCCACTGTGATAGTGGAGCACCAACATTTTTTTCTACGATGCATTGTAAAGAATAGAGAACCAGAAAGGATGCATCCAATGAGATGCCCTACTATGCCAAGTCAGGAAAAATATGTTCCGGTGCAGTTCTGTAAACAATACTGGTGCGTTTGGTTAAAATGGTTTCATCAGTGCGCTTTATTCGGTGCGTGTAATTATAAAATATGGCAATGATTTTGAACATTGACACACTAGTGATTTATTATTTGTGTATGAACTGATGCATCTGGTTAAATTGGTTTCACCACTATGTTAATTTTTATAAATTATTAAGTTAGTGGTGCGGTTATTACTCTACTCATGTGGGTCGAAGCCAATTATGTGTTGGTTGTGGGGTGTTTGAAAGGATAGACCGATTTGTTTTTATAATTTATTGTGGTTCTTTTCATTGAACAACATCAATGCGTACATATATATGATATGCATCGGTGGTATTTCTCAATCTAAATTTAAGACAACATGCATCACTTTGGGGTGAGCCGAAGCATTTAGGCGCACCGCATGGAATTGGATAAAAAATGAAAAAAAATCCAAATTTCAAGCTAAATTCAAATTTTGATTGAACAAAAATGAAAATGGGAAGGTAATACACAATTTACCTTTCCTCTTTTGTCCCGAGGAGGCATGGTTTCATCATTAAGAAGAAATGAAAATTTGTGGTAATTTCCAAAATTTGGTTTAATGTGTGGAATCTACCAATAGAACTATCCAAATTGGTGTAGAGCATCATAAATAGGGTGCATTTGGAAGGAATATGAGCATTGGTCCTTGATTTAGAGTTTGGAAACACGAGATTCACTTTAAAAATAAAAATCAGTTTGATAAAAAAAATATTTACCCTACCATGGTGTGTCTAACGGCAGTGAGACACACTAGTGTGTAATGTCCGATGACACCAGCGCGCTTTATTTAGGGCATGCAATTTTTATTATAAAGTATGGCGGTGCTTTTGAAAATTTACACATTGGTGCGTTATTGTTCATATACGCACCGATGCGTATCTACCTTAAAAGTGCATTGATAAAAAAACTGTTGCAAAAACCTTCAGCCACCCGACTGTACTAACAAATTCCGCTATAAATAGAGAAAGTATAGATTTTTTGGGGATATTGTGTAAAAACCTTTGCAAGAAGGTGTTCTCCTTATAGTGAGATGGATAGGTTATACATACGAAGTATTTTAACAATGGGAAAAGTCATGGTACTTAGGGCATGCGATATGGAGCTCTATCAAGAATTAGTTGCTTTTAGTGCACAACAAATAAGTGAACTAAAAGAAAGGTTGGAATCATTGGATCAATGAATGATTGACATTTTCAAACTTCATGCTAAGAAATATTAAATGGTAGAATCATTGAAATCAGACCAATTGGTAAATGAAAATATGGTATCATAGCTAGGAAGTGAAGTTAAAAAAATGAACTAAGAAAAATTAATGTGATGTAACTCAACTTGTGACACAAATTACTTATTCAAAAGCTCGATAGTTATTGTGACGTAAGTAATTTGATTGGTGATAACACTGATGATATACACATGCCTCTCTCATGCCATGAGACTCATAATGATGATCCTATTGATATTTTTTAAATTGAATATAATATGGAATATGATGAAATTGATTGTTTTGAAAGACATACAAAAGGAATAAGCTCCAAGATAATGAACAAAATGGGTTTTGATGGAAATGTTTTAGGCCAAAAAATGAAGGTCTTGGTTATGAAGGTAAACGAAACAATGGGGACATCAAGTTTGTAAAAACAAAGACATGTATGGAAGATGAGTCATTTACCAGTACCAATACAACAAATCAGGTGCAAAAGAAAGAACAATTTGCAATCATTATGGAAGAACATGACACATATAAGCCTAGGGTTCGAACTTTCGTCCTTTTAGTATTTGTGGTTTGATAAGTCAAGATCATCATAGATGTTGGAAAAGGAAAATATCAATGCCTCACATACAGGTAAATTATGGTTGGATATATGTGCATGGGTGGAAGATCAGTGGTACCTGACACCCTTGAAGTTGTTGTGTTGTTGATGAAAGTTTGTTGTATGAGTGAATGTGAAATAGTTGGCATTTTATAATGGGTAAATGAGGAAAAAATACACAAATGTAATCGTGAAATTGAACTAATTCAACAAGATATTGAAGATTTTCTACGAGAGATAGACAAGTGAAACGTAAAATACCATGATCTAAGTGTAAAAATCCAAGATCTTTACTCAATTAAATGAGAAGAATATATATATTGAGTGGGCCTTGTTAGTCACCACTAAATGTTTTTATGTGAAATCGAGATTTCAGGATCTGGCAAGGTGCTAAACCGGTTTGGAAGCCTGAAAAACTAGAGAAGGGGATAAATATGGCAGGAAACAACTAAATTTGGTGGGAGCACTAAGAGGATGGGACCCGATATGACACAGATCGTGAAATCACAATATCGACGATCGAGGATCATTTTGGGGAGGGAAGTTGTGCAGAGGATAATTTTGGAAATCGGGTCAAAATCTAAACCGTGGTTTTTGGTCGGGGCTATGTGGCACCACTAGATACATTTCAGGGTGAAAAGAAGGTTGCCCCAAACCACTTCCTCATGCCCCTGAAATTTGGAAAAGGTATAAAGGGGCATTTTGATTGGTTATTTTATTATTTTTTGAACACTAGACCGTCTGAAACTTAGCGCGACCACCCTCATTCAACTAAAGCTCAACAATACGCCAATTGTATGCCATTTCTTCTCTTTTCTAGGGATTTTTCATCGCAACCATGGAACCTATCATAACTTCAGTAACATAGAAAGACCGTGTTGTGAATGAAGAAGCCCTAATTGACCAAGATTCAAACGTCTTTGCTACCAAAATCACCATTTCTCCCATCTTTGTGTCCAAAAGAAACCTGTCTAATAATGTAGGAAGGCGTATACCATTCCTTGAAGCAGTCCATGCTCCCTTAGTCCCTTATGATGTTGAAGTTGCTTTCCCCTTTCCCGAGTTTATAGGTTGGTCCATCGAACAATATTCACATGAAGAAAGAGTCTTTGTGAATAAACAAGGGTCTGAAGTCATGTGTAGGGTAGAGAGTCTATCAATTCGAGATTCCCTCAGTATACCAGAGTCTTTCTCCACAACGTCTGAACCTTTCAATGAAGAAAAGCTAATTAGGGTATACAAAGAATGTCCATCAAAAGTCAAAGATTTTTTTTTATAGACAATTTTAAAACTGGAATAGTTTTCAAAGGGCCTGTCTTTGCCAATGGGTGTGAGTATAATGGTTATTGAAGTCCAATGGGTATATTCCCTTTTGAGTCAATTCTTAGTTCTAGATAGTGACACACATGTGGTCGAAGCCATGCTTGGTTTCCTATTGGTATTTTTTAATTCAGAGTCTGGTCTATCAGTCCGCATCAATTTTGATCAATTCATAGCTGATAATATCCATAAACAGCTAGTGAATTTTCTCTCTCTAAGGAATTTAAGATATTACACCTATTTGCTGAAGATTTTTCTGGAAACAAATAAGAGAGAATTTATTGAAGTAGCCTTTATATCAACATAAGGTAAAAGGATTACATTGATCATCTTCATAAATAAATTCATGTCTAGATTTTACAATCTGATCTTCAACACCAACCTACCTAGAGTTTTGGATGACATGCGAAGCTATCTATAACCAAATCCAGAGAACAGGGTGGGGGATTGGTTACTATTCATGCACTCAATAGTAATCTGGGTTTATGGTTGTCATGAATCCCCCTATCTATTGCCTATTTTTATAACCCCTAGAGTCTTTGCCCTTGAATTCATCAGTCAAAGGATTATATCTGACATAACTACATTGATCATCTGGTCTAGGAGGGTTATTGTTAAACATAACCTATTGAAATCAGTTCAAACCAAGGAAACACAAATGTAGCAAAGTGTGCAAGAGTTTAAGGATTTGTTTGAAGAGTTATTTATCAAAGGCCTCCGACCATTTTGGGATGGAAAGGGGAAATTGTATGATCAGGAAGAATACAATTCTCTCCTCACTTAATGAAAAATGGATCACTCCAAGTTCAAAACCCTAGAAGAAAATATGAAAGGAGCCACATTAGTTGAGCATTTGATTACTGACACTGAGATTATGAATTAGTTAAAAGCAGTCAAAATTGGACTAACAGTCATGACATATTCTTCCTACATTGACTTGGATATCCTGATCAAAGAAATGATAGATTATGATATCCCTTCTGACTTGCAATGGAAGGAGATAGTACGGTTGGGCAAGACAAAGTGCAGTTTTCCAGGGTCCAGTAAATGATGTCCAGGTGTCACTAAAGATGGCAGATCAGGTGGAATACCAGAGAAGAACAAGTGGAAAAGAAAGGAACTGAAGCTTCAGAGGAGTTAGAAGCCCGATCATCAAACGTTTTAGTGTTAATCATTGTAATTAGTTCCAATACTGAAACTGTCATTTGTATTATTATAATCAGTTTCAGAAATTGAAACATTTCATTTGTAGTCATTGTAATCGGTTTAAAATTAAAGGAACTCAACTTGTATAAATATCAAGAGTTCCAAATGTATTAAGGGTTGGTAGAAGTGCAAGGGAACGATCTTAGCTATTTGGAACTTGAATGTAATTTTTTGAAGCTGAATTGAATAGACACACAAAAGTCTTGAAGTTTCCATGAAAATATTCTAATCGTGGTGATTTGAGTTTTGTCTCCTCTCTTTGTATGTATTTCTTGTATTTTTTATTTCATTTTCACTGTCTTTTGTTTAAATTGGATGGTCAAAGGCCCAAAATTCATCTTGTGATGATCTCAAATGAAGCAATTTAAACTCTATTAAGTTCTTCTTAACTAATTCAGAATTCGTTTATTTAATGATCTGATGCAGTTACGTGTTTTATTTTCTTCCTACACTCTGTAAATTTACAAATTATAATTCATATTCATCACCTCATTTAGCCTTTATCCTCTTGAGAGTTCTAATAACAAGTCAGTGCTTCCATTCATTTCAGAAGTTTGACTCCATATCCCTAAGTGTCCCTCCCCTTCCTTGCCAACAAAATTATAAAAACCCCCCAAAACAACAAAACCTAGCCATTGATTGTCAAAGAAATACCAAGTGATAGGAGAGAGCCCTCTCTGAGTTGAGCATGCTAGTACCCAACTCTAATGTTGGTTTTTAGGTTACCTATGTCGTTTGTTTTATCAGTAGAACAAATTTACAGAGTACTAACATGCCTGATGGTTAAGAACATGTGTTTCCTCCTGAGAGGTCACAAGTTCAAATCCACAGGGGGGAAGGGTATGTATACCTTTGTAGACTTTACTAGTTGAATCGTTGGGTGGAGGGGTACCCTTGTCCCACAAACAAGGGGTCTCATACACCAATTTGGTGTCTGGCTTGGCCGTGACCTTAAAATTAGATTATATATATATATATATATATATATATATTGAATAATTAATGATGATTTTACAATGTGGGGGCCCCGTATAAATATTCTTAAGTGGCTGTCGTTTTCAAAAGCCACATCTTTTCATAAACATATGACCATTCATTATTATTATTTATTTATTTAGGATACTTCTATATTTATTATTTATTATTATTACTTAGCTTTAGACTTTATGTATATAGCATTTCCTTTCCCTTTTGAAATGTTTTTTCCTCAAATCAAGGGTAAGGAGGGATTTTGTTGGCAAACATTTTTTTCTCACTAAGCATCTTCCTCTAGAGGGTTTTTCCATTTAATGAGGTACTCCTTTAATGGTTCTATAGTGAAGTTTATTCTCCATAGTGGCACTATCTCAGGTGCTTTGTCCTTTGTTAAAGCACATGCACAAAGTATATCCTCAACACGTATGTGTACTTGAACCATGGAACCTAACGTTTCCTGAATAGCCTTTATTGTTGAGACATCCCTTCTAATTATATTTGAAGATTGTGATTCTCCCACTAGTATCATTTGTGTTATTATTAATATTTTATCCCAACCAAGTTGTTGACACCAACTATATACTTTAGGTACTTGATCTAAACCTTGAGGATGTTCTAATATATCTTAAGAGTTATTGATTATCTTATGTACTTTAAGGATCCCATCCTTTGTTGAGGAAATTGGTGCATCTGGTTCTACCTTGGATGACACCACAACCATACATTTTTGAGGTTCTACCATATCTTTATGTTCTTCTACTTACCTTGATTTTTGAAATTTAGGGTCTTCTTCATGGGAAAATATATTTCCTAAATTTTTGCTTTGTATTTTCTTCCCTTGTTGTCTATGATAATCTAAATATGCACATTTATTCTTTCTTGTAATTTCCTTGACCTCATCTTTACCTTTGATAGTAGAGAATCCAACATCCATAGAAAAAGTGTCTTGATTTAAATCAAAGGATGACAAATAGGGCATACCACGAGATCCCCCCTCGCAGTGTGATTTCCCATTATCTGATATATGTTTCCTTATGTTTTCATCAATGCTATTCTTTGGCATTTCATCAAGATCCTTATCATTTATTTTGCATAGAAAATCACTATTTTCAAACCTTTTTTTTTCCATTCATTCTACAGTCTGGGTTAGAGTTGAAATCCAAGTCAGAAATTTTATCCCTTGCTTTGGTATCTTCATTTTTACCTTAGGTGGAACTTCTCTTTCTTGGTATATGGAAGTTTTTTTTTTTTTTTTTTTTCTCTGTACTTCGATGCATGGAATAGAAAATCCCAA
>ML782996.1:461455-500563 GCA_009831015.1 Picea engelmannii
TTGATGATGGGGGGGTGTTGCAACATCAAGAATTGATGGTTAATCACATATCTCATGGGTTTAGTCAGTCGATAGGTCGACCTACATCTAGATACATTTGGTTAGGCAATCGACCAACACACCACACCAGTCGGTCGAGTAGTCGACATGCCTGTCGATCATAAATTCAACCAATAGTCAAAGATAGTCAGGAGGTGGATTGACTATCCCAAAAATTGAATATGAGTTGGATGTGTAGGAAGTAGGGTCTATTCCCATCAAGCTGACTTGACATATCAGATTTTGCAAAGTCAAATCTAAAAAATGAAGGTTACATGTGGACAAGATCTTCCAGATTATATGGAAATTAGTTAGATATCGAGGCTATAGAAAGAGACCCCTTGGGTGATTATAAATCATGCAAATTGAGTTTGTGCAACACATTAAGAAGATCAAGATGTTAAACATGCACTATGATGTTATGACCACAGTGCACTCTACTTAAGTGTTGTAACAGTGTCTTTAGACACCACCCCCCTTTCTTCGATATCTAGAGAGATTGGTATATTTCAAAGTTCCAATCAACAAACCATTGTCCTAGAGTAAATCACACAATAGATATGACTCAATAATGTTTGCAAATAATAGGTTGAGGTTTCAAACCATCGACTTTGATACTATGTTGGGGAATAGGGTGGAACACGATATGAAATATAGGACACAACACTGTAGATAATTGAAGAGGAATAAAAAACTTTGAACAAAGTGGGGTGGTGTCTAGAGACACTGTTACAACACTTAAGCAGAGTGGAATATGACTAGAACATCACAATTCATGTTGCACATCTTGATATGCATTATCTATTGCATAATATCAATACACTTGATTAATAATGACCCAAGGGGTATCTTTTTATAGCCTCAATATCTAATTGATTTCCATAGAATCTGGAAGATCGTGTCCACTTGTAACCGTCGGCTATTAGAGTTGACTCTGAAAAATTCAATCTATCGAGTTTTTTCGACATGACTCGAATTGATCACCTATGCTTCCAATTTGTAGTTTATTGTTGGGTTGGTCGATCCACTACCCAACTATCTTCGATTGTTGGTCGACAATCCAACCGAAAGGCACATCAACTAATTGACCAACTGATGTGGTGTATTTTTCGATCACCCAACCGATTGTATACAAATATAGGTTGACCTATTGATTGACTGAACCCAGGATATGAGTGATTAACCATCAATGCTTGATGTTCCAACAATATGGAGTGTGGAGAGTAAGGAAAGTGGCTAAGTATGGTGTAAGCAGTCGTAGGGATAAAATATGCATATCTTGGGTATATGACCTTTGTTTGAGATTCTGTAAAATGTTGGATGAAGCTGACACATAGGGGTATCCAGTGATCATATGGACATAACAAATTTCCTTCTTTTGGTATATTTTTATTTTTTTCTTTTTTTATTCAAAAGCTAAACCATCCCTATTGGCCTTTCATGAAGAAATATTGTAATATTGAAACTGGTTCTGAATTCTTAAAACTTGTTGGGTCTTTATGATCAATAGGTGAAGAATATTTGGCACTTTCCAAATTAAAAAAAAAATGGTCTCCATTTGAAAGAAGCATAGGTTCAAATATGCACATGAATCACCTAGTTGATGGGTTTTGGGAAAACATATCCATAGTCTTCAAAAGTCATTTGTCAATAAGGGGATTCCAAAATAATAATGTCAACTTCCCACGACTAGGTTAAAGTTGTCAATTTATTTATGAGTCATTCTTTGAGTAAATTAATCATGAGTATTTTCATCTTGTGATCATTCATGATAATACAAAAACCTCTTTCAATGGTGGAGGGTAAACCAATTAAAACCATTGATGATTTAATGGTTGAGGGTGAGCTAAGGAAAACCCTTGATATGATTATTTGGTTAAGAGTAACCCATAGAAAACCCATGAGATGGTTAAGGATAAGCCAAAGAAACCCTTGATATGAAGATAACATAGTCCACATTATTTACTTGAGATCGAGACTTATTAAAGAATGGTGTATCTCATGCACGATACAAGAAGCCGACAACAACTGAAAATTCAAATGCAAATTAGGAAGACTAAATATGATGCATAGTGGAAAATATTGAAGATGAAGACAACTTAGACATCTAGCTTGAACCACAAGTAATTGTTAATGGGGAGTGTGAAGGATTAACGCATACTTGTGATGAATGACGTCCAAATAATATGATTTCATTGTAATATGTGATGAAGTGGACAATATATACGTATATGCAAGAAAAAGACGACTACAAATGAGAGAAGTTAGAGATGAGGATCTCATGGGACTACTTGAGAATTTTTGGAAGATATTCATGGAGATGGTTGGAACAAATGTCTAGATTGGAAATCTTGTTATGGTCACCTCGTGCCATATAAAGGGACCTCATGTACTTTATTAAATATGAGATATTTTGATATGTGAGAGACAAAATCAATATAATGTGATGTTCAAAGTATATTTGTGTTTATAGGGATAAAATTGTGTGTGATGTCTTTTTGGCTACCTTATATTTCCAACAAATGTAATAAAATGTAATAAATCTACATCATATGTGGCTTTAATATATAGTAATGATGGGAATTAAGCCTAATATGTGTAATTAAGAAAATATAGTTGGTTCATGCAATTACCTATGAACCAAATAAAAGATAATTGATGTCAGTGTACTTGATGACTCAATCATTAATGGAATATTGGTTGGTTTTATACATTGTTTCTCTCTCATGTAAATTAGATTTAGCTCAGGTGGTTGAGAGGACGAATGTTATCGTCTCCACTTGGGTTCAAATCCCACTTGTGACATGTTTTCTCTTGATGAGTCGATTGTTGATTAAGGATATTTGTGAGCCAATTGTTCTTGGGATTCATAAGGTACCAACAATATTGTTCTCACTTATGGGCTTAAGGGTGCAATGAATTTTTTATGCGTGTGTATCATTTGTATCTCATGTGAAATCATAATTTTTTCACATGGTATCAAAGCCATGTGAGCCTGGAAATATTGGATTTTGAGTGCAAGGATAACAATTAAAGTTTATGTTGGTTGATTCACCACATGTATTAAAGGAGTCAAATGGGAACATAAGAGTTAATAGAACAACTACCAAGGGAGTCACCTGCAAAGGGATTCACTTGAAAAGGGAACCACTGTACGCATCAATCATAACCCATGAATACCCACAAATTATGAATAAGAGAGTTGTCGACATATAGAAGCCATCATTGAAGAAAGTGGATAGAAGAGTCATTGATATATAGAGGTTGTTATTGAAGAAAACTATCAGTTCATATGTTGGTCTATAGAATCTTATGAAATAAATAAGCAAGTCGTCATTAAGAAGCATATCAAATCAAATTCAGAGGGCCCAATTGCCATTTCTATGCCCAAATTTGTATTCACATATCTAAATTCAAAGCAATAACCTAGACCAAATTTACTAGTGACAATAATACAAAGAATTCATATATTTGAATTCAAGTAGATAGAGAATATATTCACAAATACTATAATGAATTTTTCCAACAAAATTTAAACCCTTAACAACTTTGTTGTTCCATTACAACAATTTTATCTCATAAAAAAATTATTTTTTTCATTTACTCATTGCATTTTTATGATAATGGAAATCCTTCAAGAAAAAATTAATGAATATAATTTTCACACATGGAAAGTGAATATTAAAATGCATTTAATGAGTTCAAAATTTACAGGGAATAGCAAAAGGCATTGAATCAAAACCTACACAACCCAATAAATATATTAAGTGGAAAAACAAGCATAACAATGCAAAGTGGATCATTAGCCTTGATGTTTTAGATTCATAATTACATCATGTTTATATAGACAAATATTCTAAATAAATACGGGGGGATTACAAAAGTTGTTTGGTGCAAAAGTGTTATATGCAACTTTTTTTAAAATTTACAACTATTTAGATTCAAAATGGTTGTTGAAACTACTATGTCCAGTCATATAAATGATTTGAAGTCACTTATAAGACAATTAGCTAAAATTAGTGCAAAATTAGAAGAAGTGGATGTAAAATATCTATTGATAAATAGTTTACATTCAACTTACAACGATGTTATTTTTACATTAATTCAATTGCCTTCACAATAATTTAATCATATGATATTATCGCTTTTGGTTTAATATGAAACATTATATGAAGGGAGAGATGAAGGAGATTTGAAGGGTTCTCTCCATCCTAGGAATGCATTACGTACTAAGAATCGAATGAGTAGAAAAATAGGGAAACGAATAGTCAAATAATATCTCAAGTGTTTTTGCCCTCGGGGTGTAGAACAATCGGTGATGGAGTGTATTGTTAAGGAACTCTGTTTTGTGAAGTCACTAGTTTGACACCCTCGACATACATTGTGTTCCACATGAGGGGATGTGTTGGTGGCTTGGAGGTTATAGTGGCAGCAGTCAGATAACATGACCACATTTCATGCGAGTACATTCCCTACTAGTTGTTGATTCCACCAATCATGAAAAAAAAATCACGAGTGTTATTATTGCAAAACAGTTAGGTCACACAGAATGGAATTGTAAAATTTGAGCCAGTGATCTTTCTAAAGGGAAGGTTAAATACAAAGGAAAACAAAATATAGCCTTAGCATAAAATTAATCATAGTGGAAGAATCATCCAGTCCTGAATATGAAGTTGAGAAATTTGACAATGGAACAAAGAGGGATTACTTGTTTTGAGCGGTTGAATCTTCAATGTAGGAGGGAATCAAAGAATGTTTAACTTGGCATGGATTATTGTCCAAGTAATTTGGGATTTTAGAAATTTCAATAATTCATGAGTTTGGGATTTCAAGGCATCTGGGAACTTTGGAATTCAAGATAATTTGAGAGTTTGGAATTCAAAAAATTTAGGAAGTTCAAAATTTAGAAAATTCGGGAATTTGAGAATTCTACCCTTACAAGTGTGATGAGACAACATGATGGACTAACTACAAGGTTTAATTTTATAGACACTACAAGGAAAACACCTTGTAGCATATGTTTTTAATGTTACACGATTGGGAAATTTTTTCAAAAAAACCTCTGCTACAACCTCCACTATTTGTAGCGAAGGTTTTAACAGATGTTCCATATAACTAAACAAATTTGGGAGAGCGAAGGTTTTAGAGGAGGTTTTTTTTTGGTTCTTGTATTGTTAAAATGCACCAATGCATTCTTAAGTAACTTGCACCGGTGCATACATAAACCTAAAAAGCATCGATGCTCTTATAATTATTACGCAACAATTCCACTTTTTTACTTGTATGAAACACATGTGCTTTTTGGGTTTATGTACGCACCGATTCATATTGTTTTTTTTATTCAACACTAGTGTTCATATAAATATTATGTAGAGGGTTATTATTTTTGTTTTATGGCACACTAGTGCTCATATAATTTGTATGCACCAGTGCATGTATTACCATGTGCACCAGAGGGAAGTGGAATTTTGAACATTTGAGGTGAGATGTCGGTACCATTATTTTTTGCTAATCATTGGTTTGCATTTTATACATAAAGCATCAATGTGTATATTATTTGTAAAGCACCAATGTGTATTGTAATCATGCACACCGTAATACTAATTCTAAATCCCTGCTCACTATCAAATGATGAATTCCTTAGTCCAAATCCTTTTGGAACCCTTGAACTAATGCTTCATATTTAACCATGTTATTGATATTGAAGAGATGGATTTCCCCTTGGGATTACAAAGAAGAACTTGGCACTAAATCCCTACTTAGTATTTGCACCATCAAATTCCATACTCCATATGGCTTCCTCTTTCTTTGAAAAAGGGACGTGATTATCATATTTAGGAAAAATAGTATAGGTATCCATTCCCTTGGTTGGAAAGACACATGTTGAGCATTTTAGGAAGTAGGGACAACATATTCTTTGTACTTGGGCTCTCTCATAATGGTGACTTTGACCCATTTAAGAGGGAAGGTAAAGTGGGTTCCAACCATGAAATAACAACCTTGATTGACTTTGGTGTACCATTATCTTCCCATAATCATAATGTATGCTTTAGGTATGTCCATTATAATCAAATGGATCAACGTGCTTACTCTAATATCTTGGTTAAATCCAATGGAAAAGTATTTTACATACCCAATGGTTTCTACAGACCTTAAGTATAAATTAGTTAATATATATTTATAAGGGATAGTGAATTTGAGATCCAATCTCCTCATAATGGAAAGATGCA
This sequence comes from Picea engelmannii, assembly GCA_009831015.1. Lineage (NCBI taxonomy): Eukaryota > Viridiplantae > Streptophyta > Pinopsida > Pinales > Pinaceae > Picea > Picea engelmannii. Next base: position 467,725 of record ML782996.1, read on the forward strand.
CAATGTTGTGCCTTTCCCCATGTATAAACTTAGTTATGGAGCAAAAATAAAAAATAATAACTTAAACATAAAAGGGAGCAACTCCAGGGTCTAAACATATTACATCATATTCCTTCTTTAAAGGAGATGATATATTTTTGGAAGGAGGGACTCTCAACTATAATCGTGAGCGAGGAGGTTCGTGTAGGACATGGGAGAAATTTCCATATTGAGAAGGTGTCCTAATATCATCTAATAATTTCATGTGGGTTGGAATATTCACTAAATATTCAACTACATTATGTGGTCTCGGTATTAGGAAAAGTGGAGGAGGTGGCTCGTTATATGAGCTTATATTATTTTAAACCTAGGACTTATGTTCCTTGGAGAAGAAAACGATATACCACTCATGGCATATTTTCTTTTGTTGTTGTCTTTGGGATTAGATCCTGAATCATCCCATCCTTGTGGAATTAGTCTTGAGGTTTCATTCCTAGATTCTATAATAAAACTTCCAAAAGGGGCATAGCCTTCTCCCTAAGGACTAGATTCTTGCATATTTACATGATCACTTTGGGAAGTGGAAGTAAGTTTGTTTTCACATGAGGAATATGACTCTTACTTATTTTGGACAATTCCAAATGACAAGTATATGAGTAAAAATACTCAGGTTCATGAAAATCTTGTCAAAAGTACCATCACTCCACTTTGAGAATAGTATGTCCAATAGGAGGAGGAGGAGGCTTTTCCCTCATGGATGTGGAAAACTACAAGTAATTAAGTTACTAATTCAAGGAAATAATATAGTTTTTCATGTTCATTGTCCTTTTAATCATTATAAACCTCTCCCTATTGTTACTCCTTGGGGATATTCTAAATCCCCACTCACTATCAAATGATGAATTCCTAAGTCCAAATCCTCACTCCTAAGTACCTCATTACTTTTCATTCAACTAGGGATGTGTTATGGATGAGGAATCAACACTAGATTCCCCCATGTTCTTCTTGATTTCAAGGGAACTTGTCTTGAATCCATCTAATGTGGTCACTACTTTATCCTCTAGCCTGTATTTCACACTAGGATTCATGCAAGTCATGTAATAGTGAAACTAATTCCTTCTTTATGGTTTTGGAGTTTGAGGGATTCTATCCACAACAACAACCCCTTGGAAAATTTATTTAAACTCTTGAATCATAATATTCCAATATAGAATGCAATTATGAGGAAACAAGTGATACCATTGTGTTTCTTCCCCTTCAAAGGTCCTCATGAACAACCTTATTAATAACTTAGGTGTAGTAATATCCATGAGTGGTAATACATCACAAAGGTTTTGGATATGTTCTTTTATATTCAACTAATCATTCACATTGAAATTGGGAACCTATTTTGGTGCATAGATTAGTATTCCATGGGAAGTTGGAGGGCTAGAGGAGTCCCAAGTTTCCAAGGAAAATCCATTTAGACTCATGTGTAGAGATATCAATAGAACTTTCTACAATCAATATGGGGAATACCAAAGGGATTTTGAAAACATGTGAGTTTATTATAATTTGTTTAGTTATATAACTCTGAATCAAAGGAGGGGAAGAGGGTGACTCTCATTGCATAATAAGTGTCTCATACTTCTCTAGTTTCCTATTTTTTTTAATACATTGCTCATTTTTTCAAATACTTTGGCTTCCGATAACTACAAGTGACATTGTTTCTTTAGTCTTGGGATGTTTTCACTCATTACCTCGTAGGGGCACCAACTAAGACAATTTTCACTACAATAGGAATGAAAATTTGAAATCCTACTTACTTCTAATGATGTATTAAGTGACCCAATGAAGTAGTACTTAGTTTCAATACCTCCCACAATAGGAAATGTAATGATATAGAAATATGTAAATCTTTCAACCAAAACCAAAAGGAGAAATAAAAAAATGTAAAACAACTACAATGGATTTTTGGATGATAGATATGGCTATATAATACAATAAAGAAGAAAAGTAGAGATATGGAATATAACACCCTACAATGAAAAATAGAAAAGAAAAGAAAATATTATCCTAAATATGTCCTTTCTGAAAAATATGAGACCACACTCAGAGAAAGGAAAGGAACCAGAGAGAACAAATTAGGTATTTTGGGTCTAATCCTTGGCACAAAGAATAAGTATACATGCAAATAAAGTTAAACTTTCAAGTTCTCTAGTTGAGTTTCCACACAATAGCATGTTATAATAAACATATGTCAAGTGTGGTGGATCCTATCTAGTTAATAATTGGACTAAGCATAAGTGTCAATTACATGCATCTTGGTAATTTGGCACATATTGAGGCTACATGCACTTCAAATGGTCCCATTTTCAAATCATTAAAACAAAAGTAAATGGATATGGCATAATTATGTGCCAACCCTCTTGAGACTACCCAATAAGGTGTTATCCTCCCTCAACTTCAATGAAAGAAGAAAGGCTAAAACTAATGAAAAACTAAGAAGATAAATTAATTTTATGCACACATGGTTTTTGGACTAGCAAACTAAAGTGTGTGGACGATAAGTTGCTTTGGATTGTATACACCAAAAAAATGATTACAACATGTTTTCAAGGTAAACTATGGTGTAAATTAACTAGTTAGGTAAAATTTCAAGGCACCGTTGTGGATAAAATGAGTCAGATATGCCAATAAAACCTACAAAAAAATAATTTCTAACCCAATTGAACATGATTCAACTGGATGGGTTGTCACTTGGTGAAATCTTTCTCTTAATCTAAAAAAGACTAAAGTATATAAAGAACATTATCTCTAACCATATAAATTTTAGAGTAAAGTCATAAAATAACATTGGAATCATTAGGGTCATGTTAGCACTAAGAATCACCCTCAGATTGCAAAGAGGATAAGCTGAGTACCCATCAAAGTATGTGTAAATGTGAATGATATTTTAATGGTCAAATGGACAAGACTCGGAATAATAATGTTTTAACTCATAAATCTAGGCTAGCATGCACAAGCAATTGAGGTCTTGATCAACTTCAATCAGTGAATGAGAGTAAAAATGTATAGGAGGAATACTTAGTGAGGTAGATGTAAAGGTCTACAATGACATCAGGTCTTCAAGCAGCCTAAGGAGGAAAAACTCAAAACACAAGATCTTCTTGAATTCAAAGTTTAAAGAATACTGAAGAACATTGTAGCAGTATTATAATCTAACATTCATAATAACACAAATATAACAATCTCATGTGGATATTCCAATCATGAAAAATTCAGCATAAGAGGCAACAATATGATATAATAGAAACTGACTTCGATTGCTAAAAAATTCTCGAATCCAGTACATAACCAAAGAACCATTGTTTTAGGTAAAAAATATTACAATGACAGGAGCCTCAACTCAACCATTTGGACCCTCTTAATCATTTGGAAAATGTATTTGTAAAAAAAAGGAAAGGAAACAACTAGAGGTGCGATTTGGCCTTCCTCCCATAGTATTATCCAAAAACATTTATAAATCTAACACCTATAATAAAAACTATTTAACAAACTTCTATAAAAAAGGAAACATGTTAGCAACCAATCCAACAAGATTTAAATGACATTTTCTCCCTTTATGTGCATCCCTTTCCATTGCCAAGTGTCCTCCAATAGTTGGATGTTGTCACCATGTTGCCACCTATGATCCTTTCTCTTCTCCACATCATTAGCCACCCAAAAGAGTGATAAATTTGAACCCCTTGATTCCAGGTGCTAGTTCCTAGCGCCATTCAGTAGTGCGTTGGGTAGCGTGTTTTTGTAGCACCCTTGCAAAATACTTTGCACATTTTGTAGCGTCGATCCAAAACATTCCTGTAGTTTTTGTAGCGCTGATCCTGTATTAGCCTCTATGAATTCAGTAGTGCCACACTTCAAATAAACTTTTCGGAATTGGTAGCACCATTGCTGAAATGGTCTTGCAGAATTGGTAGTGCCCATCATAAAAAAAACTATCTGAATTGGGTAGCACCACTATGACACAATCCTGCAGAATTTTTAGTGCCACCATTAAGTTCAACTTAGGATATTTGGTAGCGTTCTACAGAAATGGTAGTGCTACTGTGTACTTTGGCTAGGAGCTTTTGTAGCCCTTTAGGTAGAACAATGGCAGGACATGCTATATAGATGATTCTGCACCGCCATGGCTCTACATAATGTTTGTTTTTATTCTGTGTGATGAAACCAATCCTTTAGAAACCACAAAAAAATTATATGATAGGTTAGAAGCCTGGAGATGCATGTATAGGTGGAAAAAAATTAGACCTTCTTCATCACTTACTCTTGCAAAAAGAGACCACCCGCAAAAATGGAGCCTATATCCCTCAATTATTTCATCAACCTAGCACTCCTCCTTGTTGAAGGAGAGATTCCTTCTAACACAACAACATGTTTTTATTTTGTAGTGATAGGATTCTTAACTGTAGGTGTGATCTTCTTCACTATTGGTTCCTCTCTTTCAATAGCAGCTTCTACCAGAACATTCAAATTCCTCTGGGCCAATTCATCCTTGAAGTGTTGCAATTTTTCCTTGAGTTTTCTATTTTGAGACTGAAATCCTTTGTTTTTCCTATAGAGGTTCTTAAGTTTCTTATGGAGAGGTTGGTCTCTTCTTGCTACAAATATTTCCAAATCAAGGGTGGTGTTGTACATATCCATAAGCTCCTTCACATTAATTCTTTCAGATAAACCTCATGCTTTCAAACGAGAAACCTCCTTCATAGCCTCCATGAGCTGTCTAATCAATCTTTTGAAGGTGTGATTGCAAGGTGGAGTGATGATATTGATAACCTCAACAGGATTCTTCATGGCTTCACCTTCATCTTTTTGATGCACAGGGTCTTTGTCTGTCACCTCAATAGGATTCTCAATTCCTTTGCCCTTATATTTATTTTTCTTTTGAATTGAAACCTTGGGTAGGACTTGTGCTTCAAAAACCTCCTTGAGAGTTGATGATCTAGTAAAAGGCTTCTTGACTTTTATGCTATCTTTTGGAGTAGGTGAAGAGAATTGAAATTTTCTTCCCTTCTTGGTTGTGAATTTGGTGGATGAAGGGACTTCTTCCAATTCAGGTGTAGGAGGGGGTGAAAAGTCTCTCTGTGGAGAATGATAAACCTCCCTCTCTTCCTCTTCAAATTCCTTAATGACCTCTTTGTCTTGAGCAATGGATTTTCTCTTTCTTTTCTTGCTTGTTCCTGTTGGAGCATCACTAGTAGATGGAAAAGGACTTTGCATATTTGACTGAGGAGTTAAATCTATGTCCAACTTCATGTGAGTAGAAACAATGAACTGTTCCCAAGGAATGCTCCTCTTCTTCAATTCTTCCATGACCAACATCCTGATCAATCTAGAGTGAAAGACACTAGTGTCTACAGCCTTGGACTTGGCATGGACTCTATCAGAAATCTTCCCCATGCTCCTCAAAATGTAGAAAGAGATATTCATTGCATATTTACTAGTAAAATGAAGAAAAAACCTTATATGGTACTGGTATAACATATTAAACCTTCCCTCACATGTAAAGTATCTCTGGATGATCTTCAACATTTTGTCAAAATCCTCAACTAGATGGCTTCTAGGCACTCCCTTGGATAAATTGTCTATCTGATAATCTAGTTTGAGGAAGTCCTTGGAGAAGGAAGCATTTAAAGTCATGGATTCAAACCACCTCTCACCAGTATTAGAAATCCCCATGGTTGCTGCAATAGAGGCTTCAGACGCCTCAAACTCAAGGTCTCCTACCTTAGTCTTAATGCCATTGAAATGTAAGGAAACTTTATTTTCCACTTTAGGATGTCCCCTTTGCATGTTTTGGCAAAAAGAGAGGTAGCCCACCCTTTGAAAAAACTCCCTGACCATTGGCTTTGCATCAAACAGGTGCATGTCTGAAGGTTCAGTTCTGACCACAGTTCCTCCCTTGTGAAATTTCTTCTTCTAAGGTGTCTCCATGGGTAAATACAAGGGATCAAAGGTTATGGTGTAGTGAAGGATAAGGAAGCAAACATAGGTAGACTTCAATGAGAAAATGATAGTGAATAATGGCTTCTCTCTCCTAAGATTCTCCTCTAACTCACCTTGATTTGACAAAGCACTGTTTTGATGGTTTTTTGCAGGGATATTTGAATACCAACAGGTAACACTCCAATCCAAATAAAATGCAGCATAGGGAAAAAAGTTGAAATGTATAGAGGTTTCAACAGCGTTTTTTGTAGCGCAATGTGCACACAAGGAACATGTGATTGCATGGGTACTAGATACTCAGGAGCAGAATGAATTGACGTATTTTATAGCTAAAAAATAGGTGAAAATGGATGCAAAGTGTGAGAGAGGGAAACTATGGATGTATAATTGGTGAAGGAGGGTGTGGTTTGTAGCATCAATCGCTACCAAAACTCAGGCAAAAGATATCCAAGGAATTTACTATGCAATGGAGGGAGCTCATGGAATACCTAGAGAAGTGACTGACACTGGAGGCTCTACAACCGGCTGGGAAACCACCATGACCACCTTAGCCTCCAAATCATCCTTAGTAGTTTATCATGTAGAACTGCCTATAACTGGTCTGAACTAGAGGTTTCAACAGTGTCGAGTTTGAGACAATTCAAATATTTGAAATCGTTAGCAAAATCATTAAAACCAAATTTTAGTATCCATATTTTAACGAACCATGGTGCTGAAAACAAGGTAGATTGTGACCTTGATGAATAATGATGAATCATGGCAAGGAATAAAGGACAAGGAGTGTGCTACGAAAACTCCTAGTGAGTTGGCAACGTCCTTTTTTCAAAAAAATGATTTGACCCACCTTTAATCGAACATAGGGACAACATGGCAAGGATAAAAGGTATGAGTGGAAAGAGTGACATGTCAAGTCATGAAGGTCATGGGATAGGTTATGATTGGTGTCAAGTCATGAGGTGAATCAAAACCATAAGCCATAAAATGAACCTAGGTTTAAAATCTATGTGTGGGCTAAAGATGAGACAAAACCAGAAGTTTTATTTGTTCAAACTAACCTAAGCAAATCACACAAAGAAAAATAAAACAAATATAAAGACTAAAGACTAAAAAATTTAAAACTAAGGGATAAAAGAACCAAGGCATATTAATGTGATAATAGGTCCCATTGCATTATGAAATCCAATCTTTCATGAAAATCATACCTTACAATGTTTTTTCCTCCCAACCAATGAAACACCTAGAAAATCAAACCCTCGGTAGCTATTGTTGGGAAAATCATACCCTATGGTGTTTTCTCCTCCCAACCAATGCAACACCTAGATAAAGTGATGTCCCTAAAGTAATAATTCATCTCAATGAGAAAATAATATTTCACTTGCTAAAGGGTTTACTCAAAAATAATGGCTCTAGTTAAACAAAGGCAAAAATTATCCATAATATCGAACTATTACTAGCAATTGTGCAGTGGAGAGGCCTTTGGATAAAACACCACCTTTCCTCTTAGGGTTCCAATGTTCGATAACTCTACCCACTCTTGCTCTAGTACTATAGTACCTCTTGAAATTGAGTTCTTCTTCCAAATAATGCTAGACTCAAATAATGGGCTTTAAGACCCCCACCACCCACCCCCAAGGCTAGGTACACCCCAACCTCTTCTTACCCACTTAGATAATGTTGTGATTAGTACTCAATTTCTCCATTGAATAGAATATCCTAGTGACAACTTCAACTTTCTCAAGGTGGGTAAAAAAATAACAACATGGAAAACAATGATCCTAATGGTAGTGTTCCTTGTCACATCTAACTTAACCATAATAATGGTTCCTCTCATAAATTTGTTCATATCCATAATCAACCTTCATATGATAGTAATTGGTGGGATAATCCTAATCCCATTTGACCTTAATCCTTGAGTAGAATTAGGGATAATATTTCAAATGAAGTGCAGGGGAGGAAGGTGCGGGGGGTATTGTTTGGACCCAAAGGACACAAAGTGATAGACTACTACTGGAATATGGGAATAGACTCCAATAACATAGCATAAGAATATGCCTTATATCAGGGTATCCTTTTGACTAAGAAACAACAAATGTAAAGTTTGAGCATAATTGGCGACTCAAAAAATCTCATCTGAATTTTCATCCGTAACACAACGCCAAATAACTTAAGATTAAAGAAAATTGTTGGTCGCATCAATTTCCTCCTCAAAAATCCCCAAGTAATATTCTTCCTTGTGGTCTGAAAGCACTACTCAACAACAGATGCAATGGACAATTTGGAAATCGGTAAATCCCAAGTTCTAATGAGGGTGGTTGGCATCGAGGTCATAATCCCTCCCCCTTAATGAAAACATATCCTAAAACTAGATTCCTCCCCAAAGTCTTCAGAAATTTGGTAAGGCGCTTCCATCTCCCTACGCACATCTTGTCAAAGGGGAAACATGGCAGTGGACAATGCACTTCTCCCATGCATGAATTTTTCCATGGGTTTATTACTCATGTAGGGGATCGAGTGGTTAAAATCTGGAGGAGATCTCAAAATCGTGTGATCCCTGGTCTTGGGTACCATCGTCGATTTCATTGTAGGTTTGTAGAAATGGAATTGAAAAATGTTATTGCCTCCAATCATGGAACTGCATGACTGAAGAAGAGGAATAAGGAAGTACGAGAGACCAATATCAACCTGAGCATGGATCAAGCATTTGGCCATGAGAAAAATCGGTTCATTTTCATCCAAGTACCCTGTGATTTTAATTATGGATTTTATTGGCATTGTACTTCGGGCACCAACTTCATGAGTGGCGAAGGTGAAAATATGGATAATATTGGAATTAGGAGCGTCACCTTGTACCAATTCTTGATTCTTAGTCTGGATATCCTACTCCCATGTAATTCTCTTGGATTCAGAATCCTTGCAGCTCTCATTGTGAAGTATCTCTAGGGAATTGTAGTCGGTCCATCCCTGGACTCCAACTAGTCATTTCAACCCTGTGAGAACACGAATGTGGGCATGGAGCATCAAAATGATATACAAGTGTCGGTTCAAGAAAATGAAATGGAGCTCCAGGTCATTTAGCATAAAATGTTTATTAGGATATGCACTCTCAATTTCTCATTGTCCTTCACCCTCAATACCTTGTCCCAACACCAAATTCTAATTGGGCAACATTAGGACGAGGTCGATGCCCTCTAGAGGTAGAATGAGGACCATAATTAGAAATTGGTTCAGATCGAAAGGGATAGAGACCAACAACCTTCCGTCATTAACACCATCACAACGTCAAAAACCTCGATGGTACCAATTCTAGACCGCAACATTCTATTGAATGAGGAACTAAACTATTAGGCACCTGGTCTACATTTTAAAATGGGTAGCAGTCCCAATTATTAGTTGTTAATGTATGCTTTGTCTTTGTATTCATATTGCGGGTATATTTTATTGCTTATACATAGTTCATATTTTTAGTAGAAGTAGATTATGGATCAAAGGGGAGAAAACTTTAGAATTCCACAGTGACCCAAGCTTAGTACAGTATCTCTTTGGAAATTTTGTAGTCCTAAATCTCTATATTGTACTGCAATGGTCTTGACCACACTTTTATAATAGATAAATTTCCCAGTTTCTATAAAAAAAAAATGAATTGGACCATTATTTCTCATTTCCACACCTCACAATAGCACTAGGATAGTTTTCCTCATTAACAAAAATACCTCTCCCATCGTGTGATCTCCACCACAATATTAATGTTCATTTGTGCTACTCCCAATATCTAACCTAGGTGGATCCTTATATCAATAGTCTCAAAACTAAAAAAAATCAATATTCTTGTCAGTTCTAGAAAGATATGATACCATGTCTTTCATTATATAATTACCACATAAAGACTATAAGATAATATTACAATTAATCATTGTAATTAAAGAAAAATATGAACATATCATAAGTCAAATAATCATGTAAATATACTAAGTAAAATGAGATACATCATAAGCAATCACACGTCCCATGATAACTAGAAGTAAACAGTCATATGAATTTAACATTATCTCAATATATAATCATAGTATGCACATAAATAAAATTTCTCATGATTTATGGATTAATAAAGAGATCAACCATCTATTGCAAGGGAAATAGATAAGCAAACAGAAAAAAATGGGACCATGTTACAACTCATCCCCCTAAAACATTTTATGTCCTTGAAGTTGAGTTATCTTTAAAGAGTTAAGGATAAAGGCCTCTCTCTATGATTCTCATTCCCAAGTGTCATCTTCCTCTAAGTAATTTTGTAATGGACTTTGACCTACTTAATAAATCTAATCCATGGATGTTATTGTCTAGTTCCTATGATCATTCAAGGTTAGGTATGGAACTATGTACTTCATCTGTATAATATCAACACTAGAACATGTACATATTTATTAAGTAGGGACATGTGAAATACAATATGAATATTCAAGTGTGGTGGTGAGGCCAATTTTTAAGAGACTACATTGATCTAACCAAAATCTTGTAAGGTCCACAATATTTGTGTGCCAATCATCCTCCATTTACCCAAACATTGACAACTCGTTCTTGTATTAACATTGAGAAATACTTTATCTCCAACTTTGAAGTTTCATCCTCATATTTTTTCTATTGGCATAATTTTTATAAATATACCATGTAGTGTTAAAACTTTGTTGTATGTGCTTCACTATAATTTCTATTCCTTCTAAGGTTGCACTTCCTTCAGCCATTCCCACTTCCAAATTATCCCAACTTTCTAGTGGACTACATTTCTCTTCATATAGGTCTTTGAAAAAACTCTTATTAAGTGAATGGTGGTAACCATTATTGTAGGAAAAATCCACCAATGGAAGCTAATCTTTCCGATAGTTGGGTTGGTTCATTACATATATTCAGAGGATATATTCCAAGCTTTGGTTAACTCTTTCCATATGTCCATCAAATTCTGGATGTTAAGGTGTACTAAAATTTAACTTTATGTGCAAATCTTAGGAAAAGTAAGAATTTCAAAGTGAAGTTTGAATATTGATATTGTAAATGTGTTGATCCTATACATAATAGATCTAGTTGGGAATTGACATACACAGTTGCAGAGAAAATAGAAGAAAGGAGAAGTAGGAGACAAAGAATGGTGGAATTCTCATTAACCAAAAGAATGAATGATAATTTACACATGATATACTCTATATAACTCAAATAATGTGCACTAGAGGAGAATCCAATGCGCCATAGTGGTGGTCTAGAGTGATCTAGACACACACCAACAGTTACGGGAGTAAATTTCCACCCAGTCTAGTCTCTCAGGCAGTTACGGGAGTGAACTACAACCTAGTCTGAGTTAACTAGTCTCCCAGTCTTCAGTTAACTAACTGAAACATAGTGAAGTGAGGAGGAGATCAAGGAAGAATGAAGAATATGCTAGTCTAGTGATGATCACAAGGACAATGTGCATTAGTTGATGATGATCCCAATGTTGCATGGTGATAATCCCAATGTGGCATCTAGACTCCACTCAACTGATCAAACTGAAGAGAATATTCTCCTAAAGGAATATTAACCCTAAAATATAGGAGACGGAATAATGACTAATAAATATAGGGAAAACCTTAGGAAAAATAAATCCTAGGTGTGAGTGAAGGATCTCCAACACCCCCCCTGAACATCACTATGGTGAAAATAAAGAATGGGTCCTGGAAATGAGACCATGTTAGGTACTCAAATAGAAAAGATACACTGAAATAAACGAGGAAAGAGGGAAAACCTCATGGGAAAAACCTCCCCTCAAATTACAATGTATGTAAAAAGAAGAACTGATAGTTGCTAGGCAACTGTGTCCTTCACCTCAAGACGACTGTACAAAAAATGAAACTTCTACTTAGTGAAGGTCTTGGTGAAGATGTATGTAGTCTGTTCTACTGAAGGATAGAATTGTAGGTCGATGATCCCCTTGTGTACTAGGTCTCAGATGTAGTGCATGTGGATCTTGATGTGCTTCATTCCCTGCCTATGAACTGGATCTTTACAAAACTTCAAAGTGCCCTGGTTGTCACACCAGATGATGATTGGCTGATGAAATTGAATTCTCAACTTAGTGAGAAAATGTTGTAGCCATGTAGCCTGAATGGTTATGTTAAATACCCCTTTGTACTCTTCCTCGGTTGAAGATAGATAAACAACAACCTGCTTCTTGGTCAACCAACAAATAGGCCTGGAACCAAAATGAGTGATTAACCAGGTGTGGGCTTGCGATCAATGTTATCGTCATCCTAGTCAGAATAAGTGAACTCAATGAGGTCCAATGTAGAGTTTTTTGAATAGTGAATCCCAAAAGTGATGGTGCCCTATATGTATCAAAGGATATGCTTTGCAACCTTCCAATGTAGCTCATGTGTCTCCTGCATGAACTTGGAGACTACTCCAACTGCATAGGAGAGGTCTGGTCTAGAGTGTGTGAGATACAAAAAGCTCCCCACTAGTTGTTTGTACAGTTTGTTGTAAACCAATGAAGTGTCCCCACCATCCTCAAGTATGACTCCTGATAGGAAAGGAGTTGGGGTAGACTTGCATTCTGTCATGTAAAATATTTCAAGGAGATCTTGTCCGTACTTGGCCTGAGACAGTTTGATTCCTGATGCATCCTAAATGATATCGAGTCCAAGGAAGAAATGTAGTGGACCCATGTCTGTCATAAAGAACCTGTCATGCATAATCCTCTTTACTATAGAAATCAATGAAGTCGAGCAACTTGTGATCAACAAATCATCAACATACAAAACTACGAGTAGAAAAGAATAAGTCGTCCTAAGCATGTAAACATTTGGGTCTGATTTACAATGTACAAAGTTCTGTGACAGCAGGTAGGAGTCCATATTGGAATACCATGCCCTCGGAGCTTGCTTGAGGACATAAAGAGACTTCTTCATTCGACATACCAAAGATGAATCATGCATAAATCCATGGGGCTTCTCCATATAGATCTCCTTAGAGATATCGTCGTGAAGAAATTCATTCTTCATGTCCATCTCATGGACTTCCCATCCCTTGGTTGCCACAATGTTAAGTGCCAAACTTATGGAATCCATCTTTTCTACTGGAGCGAAGGTCTCATCATAGTCAATGTCATGCACCTACTGAAAGACTTTGTGTTATAACCCTAAATTGCACCACACATGCTTACCTGGCATTAGGCCAAATCATATCCCTTCATTGCCAAAACATCTGCTGAACAACTCTTTGGAAATCCTCTTGGGTCAAGGCCCACACGCCCTAACCCATTACTGAACATGTGTGCACGCTGGCTGGCTCACTACAGCTCGCGTGTACCTAACAAAGCATGAAAAGAGGAAAGTTGCCGACATAACAAAAAGCTATGGGTCAGTTAACTGAAACTCCCGGCCATGCATGGCCGAGGGTTTGTCCAAAACCCTAGCTCCTTCTAGCCTATAAAAGAAGGGGTAGGGGTACCATTTGGAAGAGGAAAAAATATAGCGAAGAAAATCTGCCCATTTACGTAATCCATTGTCCCAACCCTTTAGCCTTTCCTCATGCCAAAGGATATTTAACACAAAGCAGTTGGAGGACAAAAGAAGAGGATCCCAGGATCAGGATCAAGGAGCGGTGGCCGGTCTCGACTTTGATTGTAAGTTGATTCATTTTTCAAATAATAAAAGAATACTTTTCCCATCCCAATGCATGAGTTATATATGGTTTGGTTAATTTATGCTTAATTTCTAACCCTCGAGTAGAGAAGTAGCATGCATGCATAGTTGTTTGTCTTGATTGCAAGTCATCTTTTGAAGGAGCAACACAAGCAAGTGGTCAAAGCGCAATGGAGGATCTACATCGAACGTCGGTAACAAGGTTAGTAGTCATTCTCCATGCATGTACTGTGAAAGAGGGGTTTAAGTTTTGGGTTGTAGGTTAAAAATTAATTTCTTTACGGTCAAAATCTGCATGCAAGCCTGACCCTATTTTGCTAGTCCGTAGGGTATTTTTCCCAACAACAGAATTGGCAACCGTACTGGGGAGAATACTCTTTAGGGTTTCTGGATTTCTTTAAAGTTTTTGGATAGTTTAAAAGATTATATTTTTTGTTTTTCTTTGCCTGTCTATTTTCTATTAGGTCTGAGCTAGCAGGGAGCCTAGTTCTTTATACCAGTTTTCCCTGACTGTTGCTTGACGGTAGTTGTCGGGACACACAGAGGTACACGTGGCCTGGAGAAGGCCTGCACGCATGTACCCGCGCCCTATCCTCTCACAACCCGCATGTGAATGATAGCTGTAGAGTTAGCAGTAGCGTGTAGGAGTTCAGAGAACTTTAGAGGCGGTCCTCCTCTTCCCTGTCAGAATTATACATCTCAAGGGGCTTTCTGGAATCCTGTCTGAGTCTTGCTGGTTCATAGTCCTATCTCATATTGCTTTTTTCGCCTTATTATTCCTTGCATTATTTTTTCTTTTCTGTTAGAAAGAGCATTCAAGCCTTCAAGGGACCCTGGTTATCAATACCAGAGGCCTCTTCCTGGTCTGGACTGCCTGTTTTTATTTTTTTCTTAGAATTTATACATACATGTGGCCTGTACAAGGTCAGCCCGCATGTACACGCTTCCTGTTTCAGCTAAGCACGTGATTGCACGCGTGCTGTTTTAGTGACAGTAGAGTGCTTGACAGGCTAGTTTTTGTTCAGGGTGGGGCATTCATCCCCTCCTTTGATGAGAAGTATTCGTCTCAGGTGTTTGAGTCTAGGTTTGAACAGTCAGTAGGTTAGGTCATCTTACCCTTAGCCTGCTTTTGCTCAGTTGATAGTTGAACAAAAAATATAAAAAAAAAATATTTTTCTTTATGGTTTTTAGGCAAGCGTAAGAGTCGTTGTTTTCTTTATTGCCATTGTGTGCCTTTACTCTGATTCTTTGTGATCTGCGCTTTAAGCCAGAATTTGTCTTTCTTGGTTTTGTGCTTGTCGGTATTTTACCTTTGTTGCTTTATTAGCACTTAAATAAACAAAAAATCTCTTTTCATTTTCTTCTTTGTTTGAAGAGTGTGTTTCTGCATCACTAGCTAAGGAGAAGTCTTTTGGTTCATAAGTTTTTGCAGTGCATCTAGAGCATAAGTAGCTCGTAGTCGAGTGAAATTCCTTTATGTTTGCTGCATAAAATCTTAGAAAAATTGAAAAGAAAAAGAAATCTTTCTTTGTGAAAAGTTGCTGAAAATTTTGCATTTAGAAAAAGTCTTTTGTTTCCAGCTTTTTTCATTCATTTTTTCTTTCATCTTTATACACCATCAGTTTCACCTCCATACCCCTTGACGTAATAAAAAGCCTTAAAAGCAACGATAATTTAAAATCTATTAGACTTTTTGTTTGTAGGGTTCACAAACTAGTTCATGACTAGGGCCTTGGATTAGGTTGGAGAGGAAACTCTCCAAGGCCATTCAAAACCAAACATTAGAGTCTGTCGTAGGGAGTGTAGAAGTTCAGTTTCATGAAATTTATCTTGGACCCCCCTCTAACATAGGGGATAAACACGAGGTCGCGTGCGGAAAGGTAGCGGAGATAACCCCTCCAAAGCCGGACCAATCATAGTGGAGAACACATATTGAGGGTTTGTTTTGGGATTTCGTCGTTTGCATTTGCCACGAGGCTTCGTGGGTATCGAATCCGTTCAAGGTCCTTAGTTGTATTCCAAACCATTTTCTCTCGATACCCTTGACATGTTTTGGGCTTCATACCCTGCTCATTGTGGTCTACCCGACTTTCGACTGTACCCGCCTGGTGACTATTCGCGTGCTGGCAACCTAGTTGCCAATCTTTTTAGGGACATACGCAGGTGACTGCGGGGGTATACCGTGGTACCTAGGACTGGCATTGGTCCATGCTTTGCAGAGTATACCTGGAGGATGCTTCCATGTTCGATTTGCACTTGCACCAGTAAGCTTCTCTAGTGTTGGTTGTTGTAACTGTTCTTCCAACTAGTTTAGTGATTGCTTGTCTTATCTCCTAGGGGATTCTTTTTAGTGTGTGTTACTTTTTGAACGTGTAGAATAACTTAGTGTGTATTGTATCTTCTCACACAGTGGAGGATCCCGAGCTCCGCTGGTCACGAAGGTTTCTGGGCCTGCCTCCAGTTATACTGGAGCCACCCCCGCCACCATTGAGGCAGAAGCTAGACCAACAAGGGTCTTTCGAAGCGACCAGGTTACAAACCATTGTGCCCGAAAAAATCCCAGAGGAATCAACCGCCAATATTGGCTCAGTTGAAACCCCAAACAATGAT
Organism: Picea engelmannii; assembly: GCA_009831015.1. Classification (NCBI taxonomy): domain Eukaryota; kingdom Viridiplantae; phylum Streptophyta; class Pinopsida; order Pinales; family Pinaceae; genus Picea; species Picea engelmannii. The sequence continues at coordinate 483,966 of ML782996.1, forward strand.
ACCTGGCCACCGGTTATTGTACCAATCCAATTTTATGAAAGCCTGTCAGTGCCTCACACAGCTATGGAAACAAATGTTGTTACATCTTCTGGGAATCCTTCCATTCCCACCACAGTTGCTACCACAGGAGAATCATATCCTAACTTATCGTCGTCAGTCTGAGTCACCATGGTCTCGGCTGCAACTACGTCGCACATTGGACTGACCCCGTCTATGGTGGCGGGCACAACTCCCTTCACACCTAGTGCGACAGGCCCTCCGTTCTCATACGGTATGCCTAGTTCGGGTACAAGTCCTGCACTCACTTACTCCACTTTACAGACTTTGGGTCTGGGGGTAGGGAGCTCTAACACTCCTCTGCAAGGTCAACTTGGGGGCACTCCTATCCCTTTTAACGCTTTTCCTTATACTGGAGGTCATATCCCTCCTTCGTCCCCTTCGCTTGGTGGTCCACATCAACAGTCCGTCGGGCCGCCTACACACACTAGTTTATTTGGAGCCAGGAGTCAAGGAACACCTGCGCATAGTATGTTGGTAGGTTCGTCACCATTTGTTTGGAACATGACGTTTGGTAACGACACTTTCTCATCCTCCGCTTTCCCGTCTGGGGGAAATCCTATTTTTGGACAGTCTACTCCGACGTAGGGTACTATTCCTGCACCGGGGGCACATATAACGGGACCTTGGAACTCAAGACAAAGATCTGTTCCTTCCTATGGAATGTCGTTCTGGGGTAATTGTTTCCACAGTCAATGGAACCCTGGACATACTTCTATGCCTCTCCCATCAGGATCGGCATGGGGTAATCCATCCTAAAGTCCTTTAAACACGATGCATGCACACCATCCTATGTCCTTTATGGGAAATCAGTCGATGATGTCTCCACAGATGAAAAATACTTACGATGGTCAAGGCCATGGTTTCTACCAGAATCCAGGCCAACAGCCAAACTTTTCCTGGCAACCTGGTGCTAGTCAAACTCTAGGACCCTTTTTCCCAGGTTATCAGCAGCAACCCAAACTACCATTCCTGGCGACGTTACACTTGCCAGATTTGACAAGGTTGTTAAATGATCCTATTTGTCACGATCCACGTTGGCCTCCTATGCCAACGAAGTTGCCTTCGGACATTCCAAAGTTTGAGGCCAAGCCTAATGAAGATCGAGGTGATCATGTGACTACCTTTCATCTTTGGTGTTTATCTAACTCATTGAAATATGACTCTGTATAGTTGCAATTGTTTCAACGCACTCTTATCGGGAGTGCCGCGAAATGGTACTTCGAGCTCGATCTCTCATGATACTCTTCTTTTGGGGAATTGGCGATGGCCTTCCTTAACCATTTCCAGTTACCTGTGAGATACGACGTTGGCACAGAGTTGCTTGCCAATTTCAAATAGACAACAGTGGACCATATCTCTGATCATATCCGAGAATGGAGATGCTAGAAGAGTCTAATCAAAGTACCAGTCCCACCAGCATTCCTGCTTGAGTGGTTCCTTGAGTCTTTGGTCCCACAGTTATCCAAAGATGTCGTGACTTCCGGAGTTTTCTCCGAATAAGATGCCATCATGAGGGCTCAACAGTTTGAGCTCATCTATTATCAGTCTGGTTTATTATACAACATCCTTCCGGATGCACCACGATCGATACTGGATAAAACTAGACAGAGAGATGGACCACATGCCGATGGTATTGTTGGTTCAACACAAACCAAGCTCGTTGAGCAATTGACAAAACAGTTGCAATAGTTATATATACAACACACAACGGCTAGCCAGACTGCTGCTTTGGCTGCTTCTCCTACCCAAACGTCGGAAGTACACTCCGTACAGTCGACTAACCCAAAGGCCACCCAGCAGCCTGAAGGGAAGAAAAAACAACGAAAGAAGGGTAAGGGGGATAAAAAACCCACTGATAATGTTGGTGGGGACACTACAGAAAAATGGAAGGCGAGGTATCCGTGCAACTTGTGTGTGGAAGACCACTCGACCCATATTTGTCCTCGACTTGCAGAGGCCCAAAAGTTTGTCACACAGCAACAACAAGCAGTGTTGACTAATCCCTTTCAACATGGGCAAAATTTAACTCAAGCCTCTACAAGTGCTGAAGGGGGCAACCAAGAAACCTGCCCTCCTCCAAACAATCCCTCATCCATGAACGTATATATGGTTAGGGGTGATGCTTTCATAACGACTTTAGCGCACGACTATAGTAAACCAAGCGCTTCTGAGATGGGTAAAGAAGCTAAACTCCCATCTCTTCCTCTACAGATTGAGAAGACGTTGGGAGAAACAATGACACACATTCCAAAGGGTGCATTTAAGAAAGCTTCTCACAACCCAAACGCAAGGGCTGCCCAGAATTACTCCGTGGTGGAGGATTTATCGAAAACCCCTTGTGCGATGTCTGCTTTGGAGGTCCTCCAAAGCTTCCCTGCTCAGAGGAAAGCCTTGTTAACTACTTTAGGCTCTACTGAGACTTGTAACTTGGGTACCATCATGTTAGATACAACCGACTTAAAACCTCGTCTGCCTTACCACGTAGAGTTTCAGATAGTAGTGGCTCATCCCACGAAAACCTTTACATGGAATATCTTCCACACAGTGGTCGATGAGGGAACCTCGACATGCGTTATGTCATTAGCATGTTGGAAGGCCATTGGCCAGCCCGCTTTGTCTCCTTCACCTACTCTCCTCACTGCTTTCGATGGTCGTTCTTTCCGACCACATGGCATCATTCCTTCTTTCCCTGTGCAATTAGGAGGGAAAACCGTGTGCGTCGAAGTGGAAGTAGTCGATGCTCTCCTCGACTATAACCTCTTGTTAGGACGGAGTTGGACTTATGCTATGCAAGCTATGGTTGCTACATTTTTCCGAGTCTTGTTGTTTCCACACGAGGGTCAGATAGTGACCATCGATCAATTGTCCTTCTCTAGACCTGACCCAGCTTTGGGGGCATCCACGGTCCCCATGATTGATAATCCTCAACTAGGTGTCGTTAACGTAGGAGTTGGTTTGTGCCCATCCTTAATGGGTACCTTCGATTACCCACCTCCTCACGATGACATCAAATTTATATCTAATCACCATAAGGGTGAGATTTTCCAAGTTTCGTCGTTCCGCACGACTTACTTTGAGGATCCTTGGATTCTTCCTTCCCCATCAACCACGATGGATGAGACAGGGCACTCAGGCATGTCCATGCCCTTGTCAGCCGCTGAAGTAGCATACTCTTTAGTCCAGCAAGCTTCAGCTAACCCTGATTCGACTCCTGCACAAGAGTTAGATCCACTTCTAGAGCCTATTGGGGCTAAGGGTTCTCTTGCTAACATTGATTCATTACACTTAGTCTTGCCTTCTGATGAAGCAGTAATCGAAGAAATGACTAGTCCAGACAAACCTTGGGAAGATCTTCATCACAGATCATATTTCCTCCCAGAGTTAAGCCGAATCAAGGTAGGAGAATTCACTGTTACCATGAAGGGAGATCAACCATGTCCTATTAATCTCTTAGCTACACAAGAAATATATGCTAAGGGTAATATGGAGACTATCACTGAAACTATACCTATCAACATCTACCGAAACCCTGGCGTCGTGGAGAATGTCTTCGTCAGAGAAGATTGCTCCCCCGAAGAGATTCATATTTACACGGATCTTTTCAAAGAATTTCGTGACATTTTTTCCTGGTCTTATGAGGAAATGCCAGGTATCGATCCGAAAATAGTTGAACATGAAATCACAACGTATCCTGATGCCAAGCCTGTTCGACAAAAAATTGATCCAGTCAATCCTAAGAAAGCAGCAACCATCAAGATTGAGGTTGAGAAATTTCTCAAGGCAGGTTTCATTTATCCTATTCATTTGACTCAATGGGTGTTAAACCACGTTCCGGTCAATAAAAAACAAGGCATGATTCGTGTATGTACCGATTTCCATGATTTGAACAAGGCATGTCCAAAAGATAATTTTCCAACACCATTCATTGACCAGATCATTGATGAATGTGTCGATTGTGAATCCTTTTTGTTCATGGATGGTTTTTTGGGATATAATCAAATCCAAATCAAACCTGAAGACCAACACAAAACAACATTCATTTGTCCGTGGGGTACATTCACCTATCGTAAGATGCCTTTTGGCCTTAAAAATGATGGAGCCACATTCCAGCAGGCCATGTATTTTGCGTTTCACGACCTCAAACATATAGTCGAGGCCTATCTAGATGATTTAGCATCACGCTCTCGCAAGTGAAAGGATCATCCTACACACCTCAGACTAATCTTCGAACGTTGTTGCTACTTCAGGATTCGCTTGAATCCCAACAAGTGCAGCTTTTGCATAACGTTAGGACGTTTGTTAGGTTTCATCATATCAACAACAGGGATCATGGTCGATCCTCTTAAGGTGGAGGCAATAATCCAGTTGCCCCCCCACACACAATCTTACAACTTCAAAGTCTACAAGGCAAGGCGAACTTCTTACGACGCTTCATCGCCAACTATGCCAAAATCACCAAGGAATTTATGCGTTTACTGAAGAAATATGTTCCCTTTTTCTGGGATGAAGCCGCTCAATGCTCTTTTGACGCATTAAAACATGCCCTCACAACCGCACCTCTGCTACGACCACCTAACTACAACAAAGATTTCTTATTATATCTGGCTTCCGCGGAGTCAACTATAGGCATGATTTTAGTCCAGGAAGATGATTCATTTTCATAATACGTGATCTATTACCTGAGCTGAGGCCTCGTAGGACCGGAACTCAATTATTCTCATATTGAAAAACTTGCGTTGGCAGCAGTTCATGTTGTTCAACGGTTCTGTCACTATGTTCTGTTTCACAAGACCACCGTCATTACTGTCGTGAATCCATTCCAATACATGTTGACACGACGAGTTATATGCGGAAAAATTAGTAGATGGATGGTCATCCTCCAAGAATTTGACTTAGACTTCGTTTCAGCAAAGTCCAAAAAGTCATTGGTCTTCGCAGAGCTTATTTCGGAACTTCCGGTTGAGTTAGGTGACGTTGTGCCTGAGGACTTGCCTATCCGGGGGGATATGTTTTTGATTAAATCTTTAGACCCCTGGTACAGAGATATACTTATCTATCTCCAGAATTTGAAGTGCCCCACCTCTGCTTCTCATGACGAGCGTCGACAGATACGCCATCAGGCAAAGAATTATCTCATACTCAATGATACGTTGTATCAGAGAGGTGTAGAATACATCTTACGTCGATGTCTCACTCATGAGGAGGCCGTGATAGTGCTCAACGATTGTCATACCAGAGCTTGCGGCAGTCATTTATCTGGGTTGGCAACAACCCAAAAGATTCTACGAGCAGGTTACTTATGGCTGACACTTATCAAAGATTGTATCGAATCGGTCAAGAAGTGCCATCCATGCCAAGTCTTCTCTCGGAATATGAGGGCACATCCCGCTCCTATGTTTCTTGTCATCATAGTTGGTCCCTTCACTAAGTGGGGGATTGATTACACTAAATGCAACCCCTCATCAGTAAGGGAGCACCGCTATATCATTGTACCTGTCGACTACTTCACTAAGTGGGTCGAAGCTATGCCAACGTTTAAATATGATGGAGAGACTGTAGCTCTCTTTTTATTCAACCAGATTATAGCACGGTTCGGTGTCCCGAGAGAGATTGTCACTGACCATGGAAGTCACTTTCAGAACCAAATGATGATCGAATTAACATCAAATATTGGGTTGCAGCAGGAACATTCATCACCTTACTACCCCCAAGCCAATGGGCAGGTGGAAGCTGTAAACAAAACTCTTAAGACGATTCTACAGCGAACTATGAACTCAGCCAAGTCAAATTGGCATTTGATGTTATACTCGGCATTATGGGCTTACTAAATATCTGTTAAGATTGCAACCATTTTCTCACCTTTCCAACTCATTTACGGGCTGGAGGCAGTCTTGCCCATCAAATGTCAAATCCCATCTCTGAAATTGGAAGTAGAGTTATTTCCAGATACTTCTCCACTTGAAGAATGGTTAGTACACCTTGAGCAGCTTGATGAGCAGCGTCACGATGCGGCCATGGCCAACGAGGCTCATAAACATAAAGTCAAGTGTCAATATGATAGGTGTGTTCATCCTCATATTTTTTCTGAGGGTGACCTTGTCCTGGTCTATGACCAAGACAAGGACCCCCTGGGGGCAGGAAAGTTTAAACCCATGTGGTTCAGACCCTTCATTATAAAAGAGGTATTAAAAAAGGGTGCTTATCGTTTGGTTGATTTTGAAGGGAATGCTTTGGCAGAGCCTAGAAATGGGCTCTACCTCAAGAAGTATTACTCATAGACAGGTTACTGTGGGTAACTTTTTGTAACATATGTATAGTCTTTGTACTATTACTTTTTTACGTTTCTTTTAAAAGTGTTATGGACATTTCATTGATGTTATATTTCGTCAATATGGCAAATGTCAAGTGAGTCCAAGGTGTTCGTTGGGTATGCATACGGTGCTAGTCGACACATGTGGAGGCTTTCCTTTGCAGCTTGGGTAATTTTTACACCACAGGGTCAGTTGTTATCTTCCGAAGGTATATGCTTAGGTGACACCACAAATAATGTCGCCGAGTATAGTGCAGTTATTGAGTTGCTTCGTGACACCTTGTCATTGGGTATCTCTCATCTCCGGGTCTATCTCGACGCTCAACTGGTTGTGTCGCAACTAAATAGAATATACCGGGTTCATGATGCAACTTTACACCAACGATTCCTTAGGGTACGTCTCTTAGAATGAAACTTTGATTATATTACATATTTTCATGTTCCTAGGAGATTAAACCAAATCACAGATACTCTAGCTAATCAAATTATAGATTGGCATCTTTCCCACATATAAAAGAACATGGACATAAACATGTAAATACATTTTTGCACACAGAATCCATAAGACACAAAAAAGATAAAAAACCATATATAAACATCATTAAATACTCAGAGTACATCGATGGACGCAAGCGCCTCAAAGATGGGAATAGCAACCAGTCACCGGGATTATGCCCTCAAAAAATATATACAAATAGGTTCTCATGGCACATAAAGATTCTAAATCTGTTCAGGGCCTATGGGCCCTGTTATAATCATCAACAGTATGGGATAAACACCTAAACAATCGGACCCATGTTCAAGGTGCCCCCACAACATGAGGCTGCATGGATGGCGACAAGTCCTCTATCTTTGCCATCGGGACTAATCAAGTAAGCACAATGAAGTTCCGCTCAACTCGTCAAAGGACCCTCTCAGCCTCTCCAGCTGGAAGGTTCCCTGCTACTGTTGCTCCCCCAGCGGTGACAACTGCGGTCTCTGGCCATGGATGATGCCTGTTCCGTGCATAGTCGGCAGGTCGTACGGGTCCCACATCTGCATACAAAAAACGTATCCATCAAATACTCTGGCATACAAAAAATGATATATGTAACAAAAAGACATAAAAATTACATATGCAAACAAGAAAACTACAAAGGTGGAGACTTACCCATCTCCCCTCGCTCCTCACCAGGAGGCACGGGTATCTCTGGATCTCTAGATAAGTATGTACCCGCATATGGGTAGTCCTTTATAGCAGGGATCTATCATGACAGACAAGAAAAGAAGTCATTGTCGAAGGCATCAATGGTCCTTCCACCACCCTATCGTGGCAGTAACACTGCCCATCTACACACTGCAGAGAAAGAGGCCAGATGTCCTCATACTACAACCCGAGGACTGAAACACAAAACTCTCTCAAAAAAGAACAAACACAAGATAGTCCCGAACTTGAAGTTCCTCTGTGTCCAGTGTCGGAAATTTGTCAATTGCCTCTTCATACACTCCAGTAGTGTGGTACTCCAATCAAAAATTTGTGCATTCATGCACTGGATGGCACAGTTCATCTGTGCGCGCGAAGCCTGATGCACGGCGGCTGAGCCGGTAATCTGCCCAATAAGTAACAAGATAGTCTGTAGTGCTAAGTTGGTAATATTGCTAATGGGTACCTGGGAACCCGTATGTTCGGTCCCAGCCTCACAGTACTCAGCTATCAACTCCGAGATCTTGCTTGGCCCCGCAAGAAAAGTCTGGAAGTTGACTGGTTCCCCTCTCCTTGAGAGGCCAGTCAGAAAGTAAATGTCCTCGGTGGTGGGCACCAATGATTGCCCCTCTAGCATAAAGACCTCTACATCAGGATGCTAGTAATCAATCAAGGCATTCCGTAGCCTTGGTTGTGCGCGCATAAATGGACTTAGGAAAAATTTGAGTAAACTGCATTGCATCAACACGACCACAACATTTGGATCTGCAGCAACCAACTCACTGATTGCTTCATGCTCCCTTTCCTTCCACTGGACATACATCCTGCCAACACAACAAGGTAAAGGAGGGTCAATACTTCTTTTATTATGATTTTCCATCAATAAGGGGGGGGGTACACGCGGGATATATAGGTGACAGTCGTGTGTACACGCGTGCATGCTTTACTCTACACACGTGTACATGCGGGCTGTCTCTGGACAGCCTGCGTGTACGTAGGGCCGACCTTTTTAAGGTCAACGCCCACCCAAAAAATAACTTAAATGACTGAATTGAAGTATTGAATATCTAGATAAGGGAGTTTGTACTTACTTGGTCCAAGCAGAAGTTCGTTTCGTCCACTGTAGCTCCCAGAATCACTATCTTTGGCAAATGGGGTCTTTTAGCTCCAAAGTCAATTTCCAAATCAACAATGGTGATAATGAGCTGCCAACTTCTATTTATAGACTTTTTGGCCTCTTTTTGTCACTTTTTTGGCCCCCCTTATCAGTTTCTTTATAACAAAAACCATTTAGAGTGATCTAGGAGTTCTACGGGAGGGATTTGATCAGGTATTGGGACAATTTTTTTTGAGTTTCGAAAAAATATTGAAAGTCCATAATTTTTTTTTTTTCAAAAATCAACTTGAGCATATAGGTTAGGATACCACCCCAACTTTTGCATCTCGTTGCCTTTTTCTTATGCTATAGGATCGATCCCATCCGGTTGTGACACAGAATCGTCATATCTTCTCTAGAAGTGTCGCAACTTGGTGGTAGAGCTTACCAGAACATGGATTCCCTGGGTAGGTCCTGGTTGCATTATGGTGTCCATGCCGTTTCTAAAATTACTGTAGGCTTGGGAGTCCGTATAGTCTTTCCTAAATACGAGTTTGAGACTCATTTGCATGAGTCTTTTTCACTCTTTGTCTTACCCTCAAGACTCCCAAAAAATAACGGGTCTCCTTTTAAGCCCTTTTCAGACCCTCTAAAAATGAAAAGATTGCCGAGCGATCTTGTGATCTTTCACGCTCGTTAAACTGAAATTTGAAGTCACGTCTATCCAGTGGTAGTTTACCCCTTTTTCGGTCCGGACGGTCAACTTTACGAACAAAGGTATACTCTATCGAATTCCCATTCTTTAGAAGAGTACTCTCAGGTATAATTTTATTCCTTTTTTGGGCCTGAGGGACTAAATTTACGAAAAAGAAACCCCCACGGAGTCCATAGTTAAGCTCTTTTCAGACTCCCTAAAATTGAAAAGATCGCCGAGTGACCTTATTCTTTCACACTCGTTAAATTGGTCCAGAAGAATATTCCTGACGAAGTCCATAGTTAATCTTTTTTCAGACTCCTTAAAAGTGAAAAAATAGCCGAGTGATCTTGTCCTTGTCACACTCGTTAAAATGGTTTTGAATTGATGTCTAATCGATGCTAGTTTATCCCTTTTTTGAACCGACTAGACTATTGTCGAAAAAGGTACCCCAGTGGAGTCTCCTTTTATGCTTTTTCAGACTCTCTAAATATGAAAAACCACCGAGCTTACCTTATCTGGGCTCGTTAAACTTACATCGAAGGACGTTACCATTGTGTGTTCTATCAACCGCATTTGCATACCTTATCCACTAGCCTTGTGACAGTTTGCTTCTGTGTCTTAACACCTTTGGCCACCAGAGGATTTTTCCCGAGTATCATTTTACCAGAACATCAGTCTTTTCCTTGTGCCTTGAGCTTGTATGTTTGCAGTACTCGTTCCTCCATTGTAACGTAATATTCCTTTATTCTTTTTCAAAAATTATCAAAAAGAACAAAAAAATCAAATATACCCCCAAAAAATGATGGGAAAAGTATTTTCTTTATTGGCATCATAATGAGTCGCCCTTGGATAAAGCACATTTGTTCGTTTGATCATCAGACTATGGGATGTAGTACCACCTTAGGGATATTTTCTCGCTATATAGAGTTGTGTCCTCCACCGTTTGGTTCTCTTCCAAACATATGGAGAGTTTGCGTTGCCTCCTGCTTTGTAGACTTATGATTAACATCTATGCTGCCTAAGTCTTATCACTTTTCGTGCTATTGTCCAAGGGAAGTTTGTCACTAAGCTTGATTCGGCCCCTCTGCAATATGTCTCTTGTCTGCATACCCAGCCATCCTAAACATCCAATCAAGTCCTTGTTCGAAATCACTGAAGCCTTCAGTCCGATCATCAAGATTATCAAGTCCATAACTGACGAGCCGTCGAAGACCTTTGGGTAGTGCAGTCATACACTCATATTACATGCCTACCAGAGTTTTAGAATATTTTGAATTTGTTGCTCGAGCTCTGAAGTACAACCATCAGGGTGAATCAACTTCTGGAAGATGGGTACTCTATATGTATATCTTTATGATTTCGAGATGTAGCTCTGCTGTGTATTATTCACGGCTACTCTTTATAGTTATTTGACATGGATCTATAGTGTATTTGATTGGTAGCCATGGTTCTATTTTATCCAGAGCATGGGTATGCCTGCCTTGGTGAGACATTTGTTATTTTGCAGACGACACCTCCTGGTTCCTGATCCTTGGGCTCACTCATTCAGCACATCAATAAAGATTGGTAAAAGATTGGTAATGTATTTCGACCATCAGATTCTCTTCTGACCTCACACATTAGGGGGAATCTGTTATAACCCTAAATTGCACCACACATGCTTACCTAGCATCAGGCCAACTCATATCCCTTCATTGCCAAAACATCTGCTGAACAACTCTTTGGAAATCTTCTTGGGTCAAGGACCACGCGCCCTAACCCATTACTGAATGCATGTGCACACTGGCTAGCTCACTACATCCCACATGTACCTAACAAAGCACGAAAAGAGGAAAGTTGTCGATGGAACAAAAAGCTATGGGTCAGTTAACTGAAACTCCCGACCATGCATGGCCGAGGGTTCGTCCAAAACCCTAGCTCCTTCTAGCCTATAAAAGAAGGGGTAGGGGTACCATTTGGAAGAGGGAAAAATATAGCGAAGAAACTCTACCCATTTACGTAATCCATTGTCCCAAACCTTTAACCTTTCCTCATGCCAAAGGATATTTAAAGCAAAGCAGTTGGAGGACATAAGAAGAGGAGCCCAGGATCAGGATCAAGGAGTAGTGGCTGGTCTCGACTTTGATTGTAAGTTGATTCATTTTTCAAATAATAAAAGAATACTTTTCCTGTCCCAATGCATGAGTTATCTATGGTTTGGTTAATTTATTCTTAATTTATAACCCTCGAGTAGATAAGTAGCATGCATGCATAGTTGTTTTCCTTGATTGCAGGTCATCTTTGGAAGGAGCAGCGCAAGAAAGTGGTCAAAGTGCAACGAAGGATCTACATCGAACACCAGTAACAAGGTTAGTAGTCATTCTCCATGCATTACTGTGAAAGAGGGGTTTAAGTTTTGGGTTGTAGGTTAAAAAGTAATTTCTTTACGGTCAAAATCTGCATGCAAGCCTGACCCTAGTTTGCTAGTCCATAGGGTATTTTTCCCAACAACACTTCTGAAACTAGCCTAGCTTTGTTTCTTCTAATCTGTCCATCTGTTGTGCTCTTGGTCCTGTAGAATCATATTCACTTGACAAGTTTCCTTCCTGAAGGAAGGGGAACTAGATCCCAAGTTTGGTTCTCGAGGAGAGAGTTTTACTCCTCCTGCATGGCGGATTCCCAAAAGGGATTTCTAGCAGCCTCGCCATAAGAATGTGGATCTGAAGACTGAACCAAGAAAAGATGTATGGGAGGCATTGGTTAAGTGGCAGTGAGTTTAAGAGGATGATCCTTGAAATCATATCGAGTACTCCTAGTATCAGCAGGATCCCCAACAAGATCCTTTGCATCCTGACGAGTAGTTTGGGCCTACTTAGGCCCCGACTCTGGCTTTACATATGCATCTGCATGCACAGACTATGGATCTAACTGTACTGACTCTATATATAGATCATTTTAATACTCTGAATTAGAAATATCATTTGAAGAAGAGTTATCATGTGCATGCTCATCATCTCTGACAGGTGGAAGAACAAAGGTGTCTGCATGCGGCTGTTGGGGTACATGCGAGGCACTTTCCTCAAATTGGACACTACACTCAATGTTGAGTTGGTCTAAGGAAATATAAATGAGTTTGTATCCCTTCAAACCATTAGGATATCGAACAAAGATACACTATGTGCTATGTGTATCAAGTGCCTTCCTCTTCTCAAAGGGAATCATGACCCATGCACATCAACCAAAAATACGGAAGTGGGTCACTTCTGGTTTGAGTCCGCTCCAAGCCTCGTAGGGGGTCTTATCCTTGACAAATATATGGGGAGATATGTTTTTGATATAGCTTGCACAATTAAGTGCTTCCGCTCATAATCTCTATGGAAGTGACTTTACATGTAGCATGCAAGATGCCATCATTTTTAGAGATCTATTTTTCCTCTCAACAACTTCATTTTGTTGTGGAGTATAGGGACCGTGTGTTGCAACTGAATCCCTAACTCATGAAAAAGATTCAATATCTCATGGTTGACATACTCTCCCCCATTATCTGTCAGAAGGAATTTGATTTTATTTCATGATTGTGTCTCAACAAGGGCTTTGAAATCTTTGAGGTGTTGAAAGACCTCTGATTTTTTCCTGAGAAAGTAAATCCATGTGAAGCATGAGAAATCATAAAAAAAAATGAGCACATACCTTGTTTTACTGATTGATGGATGTGGAAAATGGCCCATGAGGTCACTATGGATCAGATCTAAAGGAGAGGAATCATTTTGAGTCTTTCCTTTCTCAAATTTCTCTTGAGGGTGTTTTCCAAGAACACATCCCTCACAAATTCCTTTGGAGAACTGGATGTCAGGTAGACGATCAACCATTCCCTACTTGCTAAGATGTTACATATATATGAAATTTAAATACCTGAACCTTTCATGCCATATCCTACTACTTTCATCAACATGGGTAAGAAGTAATGAAGAATCTGGTTCAATAAATTCAAAAAATGTATAGAGTCTAGATTGATGATTTACCTCACTAGTAGAAACCCTGGAATTGGTTTTCATGTCATAAATATACATTGCATCAGGTGTGAATATGAATCTCTTTCCGGTGTTGGAGTTTTTCATATAATACATGAAGAGAAGGTTGGAAAATTTTTTGGGAACGTGCAACACATTCTCAAAGCTTCCATTTGTGAGTTCAATATTTCCTTTGTCCGTGACCTTGACTAGAGAGTTGTGCCCCATAATAATAGGAGGAAATTTTCATGCATCCAATAAATAATAGACTTATTTTTTTGTATCCATGTGGTGTGATGAATCTTAATATACGATCCAAGCATCGGGAGAGGAGTTGATGGAAATCAAGGCATGGCTAGAATTGCATTTCTTGGGATTTTGATCTTCTGGATTCTTCTTCTTGGAACCCTCGGGGATGAAATATCCAAGGTTGTTTTTCTGAATTATTTGGATCATTAGATCTATCTATTTTTGCATACATGCAGATTCTGGATGGAATCATGTATGGCAGTAAGTGCATTTCTCCCCTCTTCTTCCCTTTCCACCTTTGGATCTAGAGGCATCGTTGAAGGGTTTTGAGTACCCTTCCTTCTTTGAATTTTCATGTGATTTATTTTTGTCTTTATCTTTAGATTTATGATATTGATGATCACTTCCATATTGGATAGTAAGTGCATGTGCCTTTGAGCCTTTGATTTTTCCCATGTCGATGAGCTTGTTCTGGTCTTGTGTCAGAGACTCGATAAAGTACTCAAGAGATGGCATCTTCCAAGTGGCTAGAGGAAAATCTAACTGAATGAAATGTGGATACAAACACTGAATATTTTGGACCAAGTTTGGATAAAATGGTGAGAACCATTTGTTTCTCCTCCTTAGATTTATCAACCCCACAAGCCTTCAGTTGTGACAACAAATCCTTATATTTGGTAAAGAAATCTTGGATATTGTTGAAGCTTTTTGGATCCAATGTGAGAAATTCCACCTCGAGCATGTGTCCCCTCATCTCATCCTTTTTTCCAAAAATCCATTCCATGGTGGTCCAAGATTCATTGGGGGTTTTACAGGAGGGTATGTGAAAGAGAATTTCAAGAGAAATGAGACTGCAAATTGTTCTGAACGCTTCATCCATTCGATTTAGATACTTGGATTTTGCTATGGCTGACGTTGGTTCTGCCTATGTGTTCATGGTGTACCTATACAATCATTTTCTTCAAATATGCATTATCATATTCTCCTTCCATGCAAAGAAGTTGTTATGTATAAGAATGAATTCTTTTGGAAATTCCATTTTTCTGTTGTCTTCAATCTTTGGTACCTGCAAAAATAATTTGGGTTGTATTTTCCCTAGTAGTCTGTCAGCTATGATACCATGTAAATGTGTTGAAACTGCACATAATATATCTAGTTGGGAATTGACATACATAGTTGCAAAGAAAATAGAAGAAAGGAGAAACATGAGAGAAAGAATGGAAGAATTATCATTAACCAAAAGAATTAATGATAATTTACACATGATATACTCTGTATAACTCAACTAATATGCACTGGAGGAGAATCCAATGAGTCATAGTGGTGTTCTAGAGTGAATTGGACACACACCAGCAGTTACGGGAGTAAACTTCCACCTAGTCTAGTCTTTCAGGAAGTTACGTGAGTGAACTACCACCTAGTTTGAGTTAACTAGTCTCTCAGTTTTTAGTTAAATGACTAAAGCAGAGTGAAGTGAGGAGGTGATCAAGGAATCATGAGTAATGCGCTACTTTGGTGATGATCCCAAGGAAAATTAACATTAGCTATTGATGATCCCAATGTTGCATGGTGATAATCCCAATGTGGCATCTAGACTCCACTCAACTGATCAAACTGAAGTGTGAACTGAAGAGAATATTCTCCTAGAGGAATATTCTCCCTAAAATATAGGAGACTGAATAATGACTAATAAACATAGGGAAAACCTTAGGAAAAAAAAATCCTAGGTGTTTGTGAAGTATCTCCAATAGATATGACATAAGAGCCTATGGTACCCCATGTATTCTTATTAATTCCCAGATAACAATATTGGACATGTCACATGCTTGATAAGTATTCCTAGATGAAGTAAAATGGGTTATTTTTATTAATGTTTCAGTCAACTAATACGAGGTTAGAATAATTGGTCTTAGAAAGTTTTCGACAATCTAGAAATGAATTCCATAGTGATTTCTTTCCACTTCCAATGATTTATACATAAGGGTTCCAACTTACCTATCAAATGCAACAATTCTACTTTTATTAGTTAACATTCAAGACACCTAGACTCATATGCCACAATGCCTACTTTTAATCATGGTTTGTAATACATTTTCTTCATACTTAAACATGTCTTTTAGTACCCTAGATGTCTTGAATATGGGGCATCACAACCTTCATGAAATACTAATATTCTCAACTCAAATTGATATAGCTTTCATTTCACTCCAAATTTCTTCTCTTAATAAGGTTTGACACACCTCTTTATACCAGTCATCATACATGGTATTATCACATTAAGTTGTCTTAGGTCTTTTATCCCTTAGGTTTAAATTTTTTATCCTTTAGACTTTAGGTTTTCTTTATTTTCTTTTTGTGATTTTCTTAGGTTAGCTTGAACAAATAAAGACTTGTGGTTTTTGCTCATTTTTGGCCCACACATAGATTTTTAAGCCCAGGTTCATTCCATGGTTTATGTTTTGACTCACCTCATGACTTGACATCAAGCATAACCCATACCATGATCTTAATGACTTGATACATCACTCCATCCACTCATACCCTTTATCCTTGCCATGTTGTCTGTTACACATTATTTTCATCATCCCTATGATTGTTAATGATGTAAACCTATCTATTGCTTTTAGAGGGGTCACAGTGGCCTGAGTTCCTAAAGAGAGAAGGAAGAAGAACTTTTCCTGAGGAAAAAAGTTGCATTTTCCTATGTAAAAACCTTATAAAAAGGAATGTTCGCAGGTTGCTATATAGGCAGGGTGAGAGAATGATCAATTCTCGCAGGTTGCACTATAGCCAGGGTGTGAATAGTTCGCAGGTTGCTATATAGCTAGGGTGCGAACATTCCAGCAGGTGGGAAAAACGTACGGTTTCTCAAATTTTCTAGAAGGAGAAGCTTCTTGGGTGAGGTGGCATCCGAATGGTTTGGATCTTACTCGCTTTCATGATTTAGTGGGATCATCCTAACCTCCTCACCTTATCCTCTTCAACTTATAAAAGGAGAGGAGCTCTCATGGAGA
>ML782996.1:508630-519002 GCA_009831015.1 Picea engelmannii
TCATGGAGAAGGGGTTCTTGGTTGCGGTTCTTTGGCTTGGAATTATTAGCTTGGTTGGAGTGGCTTTGAGATTTGCTTTGTCAAGATAGATTGTGAGCAGCTATCAGATCTATGGTCTCAGAATTCTTGGAGTCAAAGTGTGTGGGGAATGAAATACAGTTGGAAGGGACTTTACAACATCAAGGCAATGGTTGTAATCTCTCTTTCATATTTAATATGATACAGTAATATATTTCTTTCCCATAAAGTGAGATCTACTTTATTACATAATTCCTTGATCATATGTATAGATTAGCTATTGGATATATTATTTTCTTTCACTTTGGTTGGTTTGTGCTATTTTGATCTTGACCGCACAAGAGCGCTGGAGTGAAGCAAGGCACAACAGAGTCCAAGGAAGCGATTACAAGGTACACATCTTCTTCTGACTTCCAATTTAATTCAATAGTTAGATCTAGGGAAAGCGGTATATTCTGTCCTGTTTTGTTCTAGATCCAGGTGGATCTAGGGAGATTGGTCTGTGTCCGCACTCACAAATTTATCCGTTAACATTGTCCCTATGTCCATTAAAGTGGGAGTCAAATAAATTTTTTGAAAAAGGCGCTGCCAACTCACTAGGAGTTTTCGTAGCACACTCTTTGTCCTTTGATCCTTGCCATAATTTTTCATAATCCGTTGAGGTCATGAACTACCTTGTTTTCAGAGCCATTTTTCATTAAAGAAGGATATTAATATCTGGTTATTAAAGAGTTTTCTAATGTTTTTGAGCATTTGAATTTTCTCTCAAGATCGATGCTGCAGAAATTACTTGTTCAGACCAGTCGCAGACTGCACTACGAGATCAACTGCCAAGGCTGAATTAGAGGTTGAGATAGACATAGTGGTTTCCTAACTGGTTGCAAATCCTCCATTCTCAGTCACATATCTAGGTATTCCGTGAGCTCTCTCCATTGCATAGCAAATTCTTGATAAATCTCTTTCTTAAGCTTTTGGTAGCACTCGATGCTGCAGACTCCTTTCTCCTTTATCAATTGGCATCTGTAGCTTTTCTCCCACATACCTTGTAGCCATTGTCACCTAGATTTAATTTATTTTAGAGGCCATTTCATTTTTCTCCTGAATATTGAATACTCATGCAATCACTTGGTCTCTGTCTGCACAACGGGCTACAAAAAGACACTGCTAAACTACACTACACATCCCCTGTTGCACACTGTGTTTTATTTGGATTGGTCAGTTCTACCTTTTTCATTTAAAGACCCTTGCATCAACCTTTTATTTACTATATCATCATACATTTAGCTTAATATCTGATGGCAGTAAGGGGAATTGCAGTCCCTACCTTTCCAAAACTTTGATGACCATGGTGTGGTGACATAAAAATGAACAGTGCATCCCTGCCTTCCTTAACTCAAATTTTCTTTGTCCCAATTTTAAAGAAAGGCCATCAAACAATCTATTGTTAAATCAAGGTGAGTTAGAGGAAAATCCTGAGAGAGAGCAACCATTAACCACTATCATTTCTCATTGATATTTTCCTATGCTTGTTTCCTTACCTCTCACTACACCACAACCTTTGATCCCCTGTCCTTATTCATGGAGATTCCTCAAAAGAAGAAATCTCACAAGGGAGGAAGTGTGGTTAGGATTGAACCCTCTGACATGCACCTGTTTGATGTTGATCCCATGGTCAAGGTTTTTTTTCAAAGGGTTGGATTCCTTTCTTTTTGCCAAAACATGCAGAGGGGACACCCTGAAGTAGCAAGACAAATTGCATTACATTTTGATGGTGTTAAGACTAAGGTGGGAGAGATTGAGTTTGAGGTGTCTAAAGCCTCTATTGCAACATCCACTAGGATTCCTAATACTAGTGAGAGGTGGTTTAAATCCATTATCCTAAATGTTTCCTTCTCCAAGGACTTCCTCAAATAAGACTATCATACAGATAATTTGTCCAACAGAGTGCCTAGAAGCCACCTAGTTGAAGATTTTGATAAAATGTTGAAGATCATCCAGAGATACTTCACGTGTGAGGGAAGGTTTAACATGTTATACCAGTACCATATAAGTCTCTTGCTACATTTTACTGGTAAATATGCAATGAATATCCCTTTCTACCTTTTGAGGAGCATGGGGAAGATGTCTGATAGAGTCCAAGCCAAGTCCAAGGCTATGGACACTACTTTCTTTCACTCTGGAATGATCAAGATGTTGGTGATGGAAGAGTTGAAGAAGAGGAACATTCCTTGAGAACAATTGATAGATGGTTCTACCAAATCCACAGAGTTGTTTTGATAAAGGGTGCTACCAATTCTGTAGGACCATTTCGACGATGGCGCTACCAAAACCGTAAAGGCTACTTGAGGTGTGGTGATACTGAATCCACAAAAGATAATTTGGGAGGGGTGCTATGGAAACCATGGCCATGTTTTAGAGAAGGTGCTACAAAATGTGCATAGTTATTTTGCAAAGGGTTCTACAGAACTGGCTACCCAATGCGCTACTGAATGGCACTACGAACTGGCACCTGCAATCAAGGGATTTGAATTCATCACTCTTTTGGGTGGTTGATGATGTGGATAGGAGAGAGGATCACATGTGGCATCATGGTGACAACATAAAACCCCTGGAGGACACTTGTAAATGGAAAGGAATGCGCCATAAGGGAGACATGTCATTTAATTTTTGTTGGAGTAGTTGCCAACATGTTTCCTATTTTGTAGTAGTTTTTTAAGAGCTATTAGCACATGTGTTAGATTGGTAATTGTTTTGGATAATCCTAGGGGAGGAAGTCAAACTCGCACCTCTAGTTGTTTCATTTCCTTTTTTTTTATAAATACATACTCTAAATGATTAAGGGGGTTCGAATGGTTGAGTTGGGCTCCCTTATTGTAATATTTTTGACTAAGTAGATTGGTTCTCTGGTTATGTACTGGACTTGAGAATTTTTTATTAATAGAATTCAGTTTCTCTTATATCATCTTGTTGCCTCTTATGCTGAAGTTTTCATGATTGGATGATCCACATGAGATTGTTATGGTTGTGTTATGATGAATTTTTTATTATAATATTTTTATGATGTTCTTCAGTGTTATTTAAACTTTGAATTCAAGAAGATATTGTGTTTGAGTTTGTCCTCCTTGGGTTGCTTGATACATGATGTTAATAGAAAAACTTTACACCTACCTCATTAAGTCTTCCTCTTATTCACTTTTACCCCCTTTCACTGACTAAATCTAATCAAGACATCATTTGTTTGTGCATGCTAGCCTAAATTTATGAGTTAATACATTATTATTCTAAGTCTTGTCCATTTGACCTTTAAACACTCATTTACATTTACACATACTCTGATGGGTATTGGGCTTATCCTCTCTGCAATCTGAGGGTGATTCTTAGTGTTAACACATGGATCACATTTTGAACATTTCCCTTGAATCGATGTGATATTGAGGGATTTCACCTATATTCCTTATTCCACTCAAGACATAAAACATTTGGTTTTATTTTCCCTTAATTTGTAGTAGCTCATAGTCATAAATACTAAACAAGTACACCCATCACCACTATCTACCATTCAACTAATATTGAGTATGTAAATATCTCAAGCTTTCCTTGTCAAAGAGTAACTCAAATTTCGTGTTGATTCGATAATGTTGTTTTTATTTTAGGGCATGAACTATTGCTAAAAGTTTTAAATAATGAGTTGGATAATTCTTATCATAATCCTTTAGCTTCCTAGACTCATATCTTAATGCTCTTTCTTTTTTCATTAATACTCCCACAATACCTTTTTGGCACTAGCATTGATATATACTATGAAGTATTTATCAAAATTAGGTAACATCATCATAGGAGATAACATAAGGTACTAATTAAGCTCCTAAATTTTTTCTTTGTGCAAGGTTGTCCCTACAAACTTGGCTCCCTTACCTTACAATTTCAATAGGGGTCCTACAATATTTGAAAACCCCTTGATGAATCTTCGATAGTTTCCTACTAATCCCAAGAAACTTCTAAATTGACTACATTTTTCAAGGTTGGTTGGTTGTATATGGCTTCAATATTATTAAGGTCTACTTTCAATCCTTCCTCAAGTATAATATGACTAAACTATTTAATTTCTTCCTATAAAACTCACATTTACTAAGCTTATCATACAATTTATGTTCTCATAACTTCTATAAAACTATATGAGGGTGCTCCCTATTTTGTTCTTCGTTTTGAGAATAAATCAATATGTCATTAATTAATACTAATACAAACTTCTCCAAATTCTACCATAACATATCATTAATTAGTCTCATCGAGACAACAAGTGTACTTAGTGTACTTATGGTGGTCCAAAAGGTAAGATTATAAATGTACAGTGTGTGTACTAGATTTTCAAAGTAGTCTTAGCCATATATGCTTATTCTACTTTTATATGTTGGTACCCCAACCTTAAATCCAACTTTGAAAACCATTTATATCCCTTGAGTTATTTTAATAAATCATTAATCCTCATAAGTGGATACCTATTCTTAATTGTGAATTTAATCAACAATATATAGTCAATGCACATGTGAAACATATTATCCTTTTTCTTAGAAACAATATTGGTTACCCACAGGGATATATTCTTGTATGAATGAATTATTTGTCTAGTAACTACTATGCAAACACTATATCTAGGGCTTAATTATAACAAAAAAAATTTGAAGAAAAATGATAAAATTTCCTTCAAGTAGTCTATGTGATTACTTCTATGACTACCAAGTAGTTACAATAGGACTTACATGATCATGAAAGTTGATTAGAGATGATCCTCACCAGTAGTCCTTGCTCAGATTTTCCTTACTCATACTTCAAATCATAAACCTACACATATGGAAACAATAAACCTTCCTCAAGACTAATTGGCATAAATAAAATGAATGCATAATAAATACTCTAAATAAATTAAGATGCAAATTAGTTCCTTGACTAAACACTAAAAGGATATTAAATTCAACATAAAAAAACTCATCATTTAGGAGAGGGAAAGAAGAGAGAGCTTCAATTTATTAATTAAAACAATAGTACAAAAGATGATACTCGATTATGCTATTGACACTATCCACAACTTCCTTATGTATTCCTCTAATCCCAGACCACTCAGCACTACAACACCTCCAACATTCTTCTCCTCATAGATAGGAGAAATATAAATGGATCTTAGGCCTTGCTAATGAGAATGGGAAAGGACCTTCAAGAAAAATTTTTTTCTCAGGAATCCAGGTCATAAAAAACCCAGGAATAATGGCTTGGATCCTAGAGGTTATATGACAATTCTATCATAACGACAGTGCTTGTCCCTTCCTTCCACCCCCAGGTCTCCTTTTATACCATTTCAAGATGGTTGAGACCATTTTTCTATGGGTTTTAGGGATTTATTGAGTTAATTTTCTTATAAACCCCACTAAGGAGTACATTATTCACATTTTTTATATTTTTTTGGTACTTTAAATGCACTCATGCCTTCCCTGAGGGAAAGTGGTGAGTACTCACACCTTCACTGAACAAGAGTAGTGAGTGGTTGTGTGGAAGGAAATTCTGTAGAGATTTGGGAGATCCCTTGTAACAAAAAGGGGAATATGGAGGGTTAAAGGCAAATCACATGCATCTTAGCTACTGAGGTGGAAAATGATGCTATCGCATATGTGCCGTGATGTGTGAGGTTAGAAGAGGAGTTGGTGGCCAAAATACATTACTATATTATAGAGGGAGTAGTTGAGTGGGATCATGCAGAGTTCACCAAATTGTGGATCAGAAAAGCACTTACAATAGAAACCAAAGTATCGTACCACTCTCTTTCCATTGTATGCATACCCATGATCAAATGTAGATAAGCATAGTCACCAAATCAAGTATACTACAAATCCATGAAGTATATAAAGAAGTGATCATGGCCATGAAAATATAGATGGTGGATCCATGTTGAAACAGATAATAGCCATGGACAATACATAGTGGATCTATGCCTCAAAATATATTAGGAGGATAACTAGAGAAATAGGATGAAAAAAATTGATCCTCCAAAAGTACCAATCTCATATGGGTAAGTGGTATCATCTTTCACAACTCAGACAATAACATAAAGTAGAGATGCTACTATGGCCCAAGGTCTTCAATCCTAAACTGTCAGAGGTATGAATCTACACCATGTGAATAAATGTGTTGAGGTCGAACACGAGAGAAATTGTTTGATTACTGGTCATTTATGTATATCATTAAAAAACACAAGATAACCCATTGATAATGATGATGGGAATCAAGGTACCTAGTACATTATAACAAGTGTGAATAGATTTGTTGTCATCGAACACTTATGTAATATATTGATCATGGGACATTGGTGTATTCCCACTTTCAATAGCGAGGTATCCTACCACTAATTATTGCAATCTCCAAGGTACTATAAGTCTTCTAGATCTTGTTCCCAAAGAAAATGAGCTAGATTCAATAGGAATATATTTGTTGGAAGGAGGGCATCAATGCATCCCACATCATCCATCACAATGAACATGAAGAAAAATATTTGGAATGTCCTAAATGAAAAAGTTTGAAGAACACACCACATCTCCTGGATGCATCATATGGAATAGGACATGGAAGAGACCCTATGAGGAGCAAATGATAACAAAAGTTGTTGATAAAGGTGAGGAATTCAACCAATTTTGAAAATGGAAACCAAGGTACAAAACGAATCCTAATATGTGAATAAGGTATTGTTTTCAAACTAGTGGGAAACCAATTAGTCAGTAACCAATGATGAGTTGTCATCTATTGAGAACAAGGTAACCTATCAATGATGAAAATAGGCCTAGGGTTTTACTACTCTATGACAAACTCTGAGATTAATTGGTCGTAATTGATAAGAGGTGACCCAGCGATGAGAACTCAATGGGGAACTTCCACATTGGCACAAGAAATGGACAAATATATTGATATATCTTGATGACAACTTGACATTTGAGAATTCCAACATGTAAAGTCAGGGAATTTGAGGAACAACCAACATAGGCTAAAACATCCCTTGAACATAAGCACAACACAATAGTGACTTGGAAATATTTTGACACAATGTGGAACAATGATCTAAGTCCATGATGAAGGAGGCACCAACGAACTCTCCACGGTGACTAAAAGAGTAACCAAATAGGGGAGTAACAATACTCAAAACATCAAGGATCAACTACCTAATGTCATACTAAAACCCAACTTGTTGAGAAGATGGATCAAAACTTGGTGCTTTGTTCGAGGGAAACAAGAGTCAAGACAACTACTAACAAAATGAAGATCTTTATTCTTTCCCTCCTCTCTCTCTCTCTTTTTTTTTATGACATATGATTTTTTGTGTCTTTTTCATATTATTAAATCCCTAAAATGAATAAAATAATACTAATACAATGGAGAAAATAAGTGTCGCTAAGAAAGAAAACTAGTTCCAAGCACATGGAACATACCTATGCAAATGTAGGTTGGACATGCATGATATGGACACTCTCACGGTCTTTCCTCCAAGGATAGGGTTTTGTGGTGCATAGGCAACAAATGCAAATGAAAGTGGCTAAAGCTAATGCATATGAAATAAGAAACAAATGACAAAATGAGGCTAGCATTAGGCTCAAAAGTGCAAGCAATGTTATGCAATGTAGCAATACAACTCAAAATGAAAAAAATGGGATTCCAATGGGAAATGGCCATAAATACATTGATAAGAATTCATGTAGCTTCGATGTAAAGTCATGGTAGGACTAATAAAAGACTCCCAAACATATGAAATAATTCAACATGGGCATTAAAATTTCAAACAAGGATCTAACTAGGACATCCATGATCGATAGGCTCTACCATGTGAATTACGACACTTTTAAAAATGGCTAAGAAGGATTCATGTCGCAACTCAGTGGGGTCAATCCTAAGGAACATTGAAGCAAGAAATTGACAATGCACAATGCAAGGTGGGAAACTTTAACTATATGCCAATTTTCAGATCATCACCTGACAGAACGGATCAATGTGGATCAATGTGGACCAAAGTGATGAAAAATGCCAAAGAAAATGTCTCCAAAGTCCTGTATATATGACCAACAACACTCATCAAATAGTTAATAAATCCAATATATACATCTCTAATAAAAACTTGTGCACTGCAATACGAAACTTGAAAACAACAAACCTTAAAATTACAATATGGTACAAATCACCACATAACATTGCAGCTTATGCGTAGTACTTCTTTAGGTAGAGCCCATTGCTACGCTCAAGCCAAGGATTTCTTTGGTGGTCCAGTTCTATAGTATTTTGTTCAAGGAGAATAGACAATCTATGATGCATGTCACCCCATGGTATACCATCTATATCAAGGATAGACTCATCTGAAGGTAATTCAACATCCAATAAATCATGTGAATTGGGAGGATTGACGACCCAAATGAGCAAAGTGAACTAAACATATTCCATATAATTATGGATATTTTGATAAGATATGGAAGATTCTATCAATGAAGTCTCATAATTACTAGGGCATGAGGACCCACAGATAGTGAGATCACACTCAAGAGGAAAATTAGAGTCCCTCAGACCAATAGGGTGAAGAAAGGGCTCCCATGTCTGCATTGGATAAATCACTTGATCAATTGCTAGAACCATGTCCCAAGAAGGCACACATGAGTGTAATTTCTCCTTCTCCGAAACAATCGACCATCAAGGACATGATGCAACATAATTTACCCGTGGCGAGGTAGAGTCCACATGGATACTAGGAACACATAAAAGGGGTAGCCTGAGATAAAGGTGAATTATGATGGTGATTATTAGATGTAATCTTATCAATGTTGAAAATGCTTCTCTTATGAGGACAATGCATCATTTGGAAGAGCATAGATTCCACATCATTCATAACATATATGTAATCACACCCAAGAAGAAAATTGAAGTATAATGCACCTTGCACCACTATCATATTAACTAAGACAATCTTCCCACCTAACATGATAGGAAACTAAAGAAGAATCTCCAAATATTCACTAGGTCTTATGTCAAAAACCAATAGCAGATTAGTAGTTTCCATAACCTTGGGAGAAGACAAATCATGCCAAGCCAAGGATGATAAAATGATTGAGAAGGCTCCTTCATCTACTATGAATTAGTAAATGTTTTTTTAATTAATGTAACAACCCTAGTTGAATATATGCTTAGGGATTATTAAGAAAAAATAATTAGGTAATTAATTGTCCTAACGTGGTTTTAATTAAACAAAGATTGGCATAATAATATTAATTAAATATTAATTAATTAATTAATTGTTATAATTTTGATTAATTAATTAATTAATTAATTACCTATCACATTCAATGAAATGGGTGATAAATTTAAGAGGGTTAATAATTTTAATTTGTTTAAATGATTTACGTATACGGAGGGGATAAGAAACATTAAATTTAAGGATAAGAAACATTAAATAAAGAGATAAGATAATAATGAAGGGATAAGATATTAATGAGTAGGAAGAGAGTTGGTGGAGGGGGGCATATGACGGGAGGAGTCTTACGAGGAGAGGAATTATTATTTGGGAGGAGGAGAGAGTTCTGGTTTGGGGGGTTTGGATTTTCTGGTTCTGTGTTGGAGTTCTGCAGTCTTGGAGGATCATTACGGGGGGCACCGGGTTGCTAAGGGTTTTGGGCATGGGGGCCAGGATAGCCTTACGGTATCCTGGAGCTAGGAATCCAGATAGGCTGCTCCTAGCTGGCAGGGAGGAAACACGGTTTGGGCAGAGTTGGTCATCACATCAGGCAACAACAAAGCAACAACTAGACAACCAGGTCAACGGGGAAATTAGCATTAGGAAGAGGTAATTGAATTTTATTATGTTAAGTTATTTTTCATGCTGTAAATAGATTTGAATTCCAACAAAATTTTTATGCTTATAGGATGTCAATGAATGATTTACATATAGAGAAAAGAAATATATGTTAAATTGCATGTAATTTTGTATTTTACGGCACTACACATGGTATCAGAGCTTCATTTTGAAGCACTAGAGCCTTAAGAGCCTACCTACCCGCCTACCCAATTTAGAAATGGAATTGTACCCACCCAAAAATTAGATAAAATTAGATAAATCTGGGCCTGAGGGCCAAGTTCCAACTCCAAGTTCCAGCGCCACCTCCACCTAACCTGCAAGGCAAGTATACATTTTGATTTTAGTATATACACAAATCTATATATATATATATATATATATATATATAATATATAAACAATATGCTTGGAAAACAAAATTGGTTTAATATTATACATATTTAAATTGTTAAATAAATTTTGGCACTTGGCTCAATTAAACAAA
>ML782996.1:519130-535096 GCA_009831015.1 Picea engelmannii
ATAAGAGTATAAACCACATTACTAAAAGAAAACAAATAAAACTAATGGGCATATGTAAAATACATTTATTTAAAATGTAAAAAAAAATTATATGCATATAAATGGAGTAAGCTCTATCTGCATTAGTATGCATGAGCCAAGAGAAGATTGCCAGGACTGTGGAACAGGTTCCAGTTTCTCTTCACTAGGAACATCAACACATCCCTTCAAGGTTAGTGACGCCACACATTCATTGAGAATCATTGCATTTATATATGTTTTTGAACAGGACTTAGGAAAAGAATCCAGATCTTGCTCAAAGGACATTTTGCGGGACCTCATTTCCCATCACAGCCCAGACTCCAGAATTAAGTTAAATTCAGGAACTTCATATCAAACTATTTGCAGCACCACACTGCATTCCATTATGGATAAAGAGAATTTCAATCTAAGGTTCACTATCTACTAGCGGATAGGTTGAAAAATAGATTTCAGTACTGGATATATTCATTAATTTGGACTTGTGCAGTACTCTGCAATGAAATTCTATTATATGATATTGACTAAATTGGACTGAAATTTGCCTACCCGGAAAAGACCTTAGACTTATTAGAGAAACTTGCAACAGTAAGGTTTTGTTGGTTGGTTTTACCTGTTGTTCATCATCCTCCACAATGATATTAGTTGTGCTTGCTCAACGCGCATCTTCAAGCTATGTACTCTTCGGGTCACGTAGCATCTTGAGTGAGTGTGGCTGTTGATATTTCCTGACAGAACAACAAAGGTAGTTTTTCATTGTAGAGCATGGAAAGTTCTGATGGGTGTTGTCCAGAGTGAGAATTGGCAACCTCTGAAGCACAGCGACACCATTTCCAAGTTCAAAGCCAAGTACCCGAGAGCTACACTAAGGATCGACAACAATGCCCAAATCCTGAGGTCGAGTCACAAGATAACACCAATGCACAAGGCACCACGCAGAAGAGAACCCACAAGGACCGTATACTGTGCACAACGTGTCAAACACCCAACAACTACACCTTACACCCCTGAACACCCCTACTGGGATTCCAACCCTTAATACTTAGGCTACACAACTGCATTAATGCAGAAAATGCAGATACTGAACACTTATACATATATAATGGGCATTCTGATAAAATCAACCATCAAGGAAGGGAAATGAGAATTACCTTGAAAACAGAGAAACTATTTCGTTGCGATGCTCAGAAAGTGTGTCCTGAACACGCTCTTGAGAGCTCAGAGCATGGGTCAGCATTGCAACAACCATATTGGCCTTTGCCTTTGCCTCTGGATGGATGCCAATACCACCAAACAATAAAGAGACTGAGCTTGCTATTTGGTCTTAGAAACTAGCCCTCCCAGAATTTTTATTGATCCTCTAATAATAGAATTCAATTATATACACACTGTAATAACAATAGACTCCTGAAACCTTTCAAAAATATAAAAGTAGAGAGCTTCTAGAAACAAAAAAATATATATATACAAGCTATCGTCCAAATGCCAAATGCCCAAGCTGTCGAGGAGGAGGAGGAGAACGACCTGTGCACAACACAGGACAAGGCCGTGTGCACCACACCGCTCGAACACCAACACCATACCATGACCACCACAATACAAATCCCGACGCTAAGTGCCAAGCCCACGATACTATTCCACCACACCAGCGCCCAGCGCACGCACGGACCGACCGAATGAATGCAGTAGCAGTAGCAACAACATTATTTGAGGGGAGCTAAAGAAAGGGTTTCGGTTGAAGATAGCTCTTCATTATTGCAACGGTGTTGTTGGATTTCCTTTGTTGAAGATTGTTGTTCCAGCGAGCTATGGTTTAATTTACAAGACGTGGGATTTATTTCACCATTCCAGGTGAATCGACATTCTTTAGCATGGAATTTGTATTAATTCGCGACAATGCAGCAACAGGGCTCTACATCACTCTTTTTTAGCTTGTTTTTAGTGCTGCTTCTTATTATTATGCAGGGGAGCTCGATCTTGACATGTGACAGTAGGAGGAGGAGTAGCAGGCTGTCATCGGACCACGCAGAAAGGTTTTTGTCCGGGAGCGAGCGCTGCAAACACATAAAATAGATATTATTTTATAGAATGTCAGAATGGGAGGAGCGCCCATCTTACATAATGTAAGTATGAATTATATGCTTCCCATCTTATTTACTCTTCTACTAATTCCTACTAGATATTATTGAATTAAAAGTTGTATTTTAACTCACAAAAGCATTTGCGAGGGAGCCGAGTAGCGAGCCTGCCGAGAAGGAGAGAGCATAATGGAGAGGCGGTAGAGTTCGTGTAAGGTTTTAGGGGAAGAGAGATTGATAGAGAGTACTTGTAGGGTTAGGTTTAGGTCAGGAGGACGCTAGAGGAAGAATGGCGGGCACATGGAATCCATGCGTGCCCACACTTTTTTTTAAATTATTTCGATTTTCTTCAATTTTAAATTTCTTTTATGAATTGTGCGTGTGTTCTTGTTTAAATTTTTATTTATTATTTTAGTGTAAAAGTAATTTAGGTTAATTTAGTCTTAATTAATTTAAAGTTAATTTATGATAATTTAGTATAAAGTAAATTTAAAAAAAATAAAAAAATAATTAAGTAGCTTTAAAATTATTAGTGTAACTAATTAATATATATATATATATATATATATATATATATATATATAATTAAATTAATTGTATATTTAGTGTAAAGTAAACTACATTAAATTTAACTAAAATGTTAGAGGGTCAATGGGTTTTGAACCCAAGGCCACCCACCAAGCGAAGCGCCTTAAGAAGAGCACTAACTCTAACGCGCCCTCATAAGTATTTACAAATAAATTATTATACTTAATTAGATTAATGGTAACACTGTAGGGATTAGAGTGGTATTATTATTAGGAATATACAGTATGAAGATTAAGACTAACTGGCTTATTACCTGACCTATTGATCCGGAGCCAGCTAACCGAGTAGAATCATAATTAGTGAATGCACTGAAAATCAAGGTAAAGGCTTATTTAGCGCTGCTGATATTTGTATCCAGAAGTATAAACTCCGATTATCTAAGCTTCAGGCTCACGAGACTATACACAAAAATCATCGAGCCAAGCGCCAAGTCCCTCCACTCCATTCCACCAGTCAAAGTCAACGCTAAATCTCAATGCAGCATTCGACAATGCCAACACTAGGCACCAAGGAAAAGCTCATGAGTCAAGCATCGGAGGATATTTATTTGTAAGCGAAAAGTTAAAAGGACTTAGACTAGGTCAAGCGGGAAGGAGGTGACATATGCACTTGGAGAGTAAGAAAGAGAAATTGGCGAGTATGGCACAAGGCTAGCATAGCTACAGGGCAAGGGAACCAATAGTTTTTTTTTAGGGAGAAGAAATCAAGCTTAGACGCTTAATCCTAATCCTAACCTAGCCAATCCCCTAAAGAGAGTAATGTCTGTTTATAGACAAGTAAAGAAAACTTATGCCTAACCCTGTTTCTAGTTTGAGTAGCACCAATTTGAAACGTCCTTGAACTCACACTGACAACTTTGGTTGATGCAGGTTAAAGCATACAGGATGGTCAGGACTTGAGGGAATCGAGGTAGGGATTTCAATGGCAACGGGTGCAGCATCTCATTCATCACCAATGATGCAGACAGGTCAACGACCATCTCAGGGAACAACTAGTAGGGGTAGGGGTTCTAGGGGAAGGAACTCATTTCAGAGACAGTCACATAATAGTGCACAGGTTCAATCTCGTGTTACTTGTTGGGGGTGCGGAGGACCCCATTACTAGCGTGACTGCCCAGAGTTACAATCAGGGTTCGTGCATAGAGAAGGAAAGGCACTAATGGGGAGAGCAAGTAGCAGCCACCAGATTTACACAGCAGTTAATAATCGCCAGGCCGAACATCAATCCATGGTGGTGAAGTCATCAAGTACGCTAAATCATATCAATGTTAAGATTTTATTTGATTCTAGTGCAACAGATATTTTCATTTCACCATCTGCATTAGAAAAGAATGGGTTGGCAGCCTATGAGAATGATGACTTTAAACAAGTCGAGATGGCTTCAGGAGAAAAACAAGCTGTAGGACCTAGTGTTGATAATTGTATAGTAGACCTGGGAGTGTCTACTACCAGGTTGAAGGTATACGTAACTGCTCTCGGGGCATATGACCTAATCATTGGAATGGATTGGTTAGCAGCTCACCGAGCCTTGGTAGATTATTTCGCAAAGAGGGTGCTTTGTGTCGGCGAAGAAGGAAGACCAGTAGAGATCCAGGGTGTACGAAGAAAAGTGTCATTACACTTTATATCAACTATGAAGGTTAAGCGATGCTTGAGACAAGGGTGTCGATTATATGTAGTGGAAGAAGTGAATGAAAGGAGGGGACCCTCATTAGATCAGTACCCAGTATTGCCAGAATTTAAGGATGTTTTTCCGAATGAGTTACCAGGGTTACCTCCTGAGAGGGAGCTTGATTTTACTATTGAGCTAAAACCTGGTGCATAACCAATCTCCAAGACTCCGTATCGGATGACAGTGCCAGAACTTTATGAATTGCAAATGCAATTGAAAGAGTTACTGGACTTAGGGATAATAAGGCCCAGTGTCTCACCTTGGGGCGCACCAGTAATTTTTGTAAAGAAGAAGGATGGATCCTTACGACTGTGTATAGACTACAGGGACTTGAACCGTTCTACAGTGAAAAATAGGTACCCAATGCCACGAATAGATGACCTTTTCGATCAGATGAAAGGAGCAGTGGTATTCTCAAAGATCGATTTGTGATCAAGGTATCATCAGTTAAGGATTAAGGAAGGCAATATCCCAAAAACTGCCTTTCGAACTCAGTTTGGACATTACGAGTTTGTCGTAGTACCTTTCGGATTGACCAATGCACCGGTAGTATTCATGAGCCTCATGAACGACGTATTCTGAAAGTACTTAGATCGATTTGTACAAGTATTTCTAGATGACATCCTCATCTATTCCAAGAACAAAAGAGAACACAAGGAACACTTGCGAGTAGTGTTGTCCTGCCTTAGAGAGAACAAATTGTATGGGAAGCTGTCGAAGTGTTCCTTCTTCCAGAAAGATATTCACTATTTAGGTCATATCATTTCCGATGAAGGAATCTCTGTGGACCCAGAAAAGGTAAAGGCCATTATGGAGTGGCCAATGCCAAAAAATGCCCATGAGGTGAGAAGCTTCATGGGGCTAGCAGGTTATTACCGGAGATTTGTGTAAGGATTCTCAAAAATAGTGAAACCCATCACCACTTTGCAATACAAGGGGGTCAGGTATGAATGGACAGAAGAATGTGATAGTGCATTCATTGAGCTTAAGAGGTTACTAACTAGTGCGCCAATTCTATGAGTGCCAGATATGGAAAAGGACTTCACAGTCTGCACGGATGCCTCGAAGCAAGGGTTGGGGGCCATGCTAATGCAGGATGGAGGAGTGATAGCTTATGCATCTAGGAATTTGAAGAAACATGAAGAGCTATACGTGACTCATGATTTAGAGTTGGTAGATGTAATGCTAGCTCTGAAACTTTGAGCTCAAAACAGACCATCAAAGTTTAAAACATCTCTTCACTCAAAGGGATCTGAATGCTAGGCAAAGGCGATGGAGTGAGTTTATGAGTGAGTATGATTTTGGTATTTTGTACATCAAGGGAAAGGAAAATGAGGTAGCAGATGCCTTAAGTAGGAGACCACGTATCTTCTCCTTGGTACCCTTAAAGGTCAATCTGAAGGAACATGTGTTGACACAACTCTAAGGATATAGTTGGTATTTAAAGTTTACTTCAAACCTCCAGAGCGGGAGGCAGTTAGATCCAAAGTATGAAGGATATAGTCTGGAAGCAGAAAGACTGTTAAGATATTGAGGAAGGATGTACATCCCTAAGAATGGGGATATTCGAAGCATCATACTGAAGGAATCCCATAGAGCACTTTATTGTGCGCATATGGGTGTGAAGAAGATGTACGCAGACATGAGGAGGCTCTTCTTCTGGGTAGGCATGACGCGTGATATAGTCCATTTCGTCGCCAAATGCCTAGAGTGTCAACGAGTGAAAGCCGACTACCATCACCCGACAGGCCTCCTACAACCACATGATGTTCCTATGTCCATGTGGGAAGTCATTTCTATGGATTTTGTTGTTGGGTTGTCGCTCATATCTCATAGACACAATGCCATTCTTGTGATAGTGGATAAGTTAACCAAGAGTGCTCATTTTATTCTGGTTTGAGACACTTACGATGTCACTGATGTGGCACGTGTGTTTGTAAGCGAGGTTATCCATTTTCACATGATACCTAAGAAGATCATTTAAGATAGGGACTCTATATTCACTTCTAGGTTTTGGACAAGTTTGCAGTCAGCGTTGGGCACTCAGTTGAACTTAAGCATAGCTTATCATCCTGAAACAGATGGGCAAACTGATAGAGTAAATCAAGTCATGGAGGACATGCTTAGGATGTATGTCATGGATAATCAAAACTAGTGGGAGAAGTACCTACCATTGGTAGAGTTTTCCTATAATAACAGTTTTCATAGCTCCATCGGAATGCCACCCTACGAAGCTTTGTATGGAAGGCCATGCAGAACACCATTGACTTGGGACAGACTAGAAGATTGAGTAATAGTTGGGCCAGAATTGATTCAAGAGATGGAGGAACAGGTGATTCAAATTAGGCAGAGACTAAAGGAAGCACAGGATAGGCAGAAAAGTTATGCGGATGCACACAGGACCGACCGAAGTTATGAAGTGGGAGACCAGGTTTTCATTCGTATCAGGCCTATTAAGAGTACTATATGGTTCAGGAAGGGGACAAAGTTGTCACCTTGATTTATAGGACCATTCAGAATCCAAGAGAAAATTGGACCCGTTACCTATCGTCTCGTACTGCCACCCCACTTGCATAAAACTCATAATGTATTTCATGTATCTGTTTTACGTCATTATGTTGTTGATGAATCGCATAAACTAAATTGGAAGGAATTGTAGGTATCGGACGTGGGAACTCTCACGATAGAACCATTACGCATATTGGACCGTAGAGTCCGACAGCTCAGGAACCATCTGGTAGACCAAGTTAAGGTCCAATGGGACAAATACAGTCCAGGATCTGCTACTTGGGAAGATGCTGAGACACTACTATGAGACTATCCCTCACTTTTTTGACCACCTCGAGAATATGTTTCTCGAAGGTGGGGTGTGTGTAACACCACCTTTTGACTTAGACAACCAGGATTACCTTAGGCCTATATACTTTATTTTCTAGTCACAATGAAACTATTAAGTGATACACTTAAACTTTAAAATGTATGAACTTTTGTGAATGTTTAAATGTTATTGATGATGATGTATATAATGCAATCTGCCATGTGAATGTAGGTTTTATGAATGTTAAATATTATGGATGATGATGTATGTAATGTGATCTACTATGAGAATGTAAATTTTATGAATGTTTAAGTGTTATTGATAATGATGTATAGGATGTGACATATTGTGAAAAGGTGAATTTAATGAATGCTTAAATGCTATTAGAATGATGTTGGATATGATGCAATTTATTTTGGTAAATGATAATCTTATGAATGGGTGTTGAAATTGAATTATGGGGTATTATGAGATCTATTTCTAAGTGATTTTTTTTTATGTTGAGTTGTTGGTATAAGGATACCAAATTGAAATGATGATTGTATGCAATTACATGATGATAATGCATAGAAATGTATGAGTTTGTGTTACAGACTAATCTGCAGGTTATGGGCTATGAAATAGCCAACACAATGATGATGAAAGTGGATATCGTGACCACTATCTGAGAAACATTATAGTATGAATATTGTATGTGAAATTATATTGGTTTGGATGCATTTCTATGATATGTGGTCCAGTGTAGGATTTTAGGTGATGACATTACCCAAAACCGAATAAATGATGACAAAACCCCCAGCAACACGGTGCCACTGTATATTCCATTGTAGGGTGTGGACCCTAGTTATGATTAGGAGGGGTGGAGGCATTTCCCACCGTGTATCCTACGAAACCTGAAGTCATGGGAAGACGGTGTTATCTCACGCTCCCCAAGGTGTGTGATGATGATTGTCAGTTGCCTACTAGGGAAGATTGGTCGAGATAGTGACACTTTCGCTTACGGGTTCTATTTGGAGTTAGGTCAATATAGTTGATGCTCCAATATAGTCTAGCAGAGGAAGGATAGGAATGGAGATGGAAGTAGGTTAGGGAGGAAGGATGAGTAGAAATAGTTGAGAAAGTATGGATATTTGTCTTATGGTGGAATTTGATGTTTTCCCTTCTAAAAAAAAAAAAAAGGGAAAATGTGTATATATGAATATTCATAATTGCGTAAGTAAACCACAGTTGTCTAAATAAAATTGTTGAACCAGATAATTGTAAATAAAATATTTCTCAAACAGTTGATTGGTTTGTTGTCTTTTGTAAAAGACTAGTCTTGCTGACTGGATTGGATGCATACATAAATTACTAAAGGATGATAGTTTTTGATTATTAGTACATGAACGGGGCCTGTATGTACTAGCTACACATGCATTTCTTGTACATATACACTAGTATGTATGAGTTTTCTTAACTTATTTACTGATAATGTCGGTTAATTGTTATGAATGTGTGAACCATGTTTCTTTTCCTTTGTACCATAAGATACCTTAACTTTGAGACGAAGTTTCCTGAAGGGTGGGTGTATGTAACAACCCTAGTTGAATATATGCTTAGGGATTATTAAGCAAAATTAATTAGGTAATTAATTGTCCCAACATGGTTTTAATTAAACAAAGATTGGCATAATAATATTAATTAAATATTTATTAATTAATTAATTGTTATAATTTTGATTAATTAATTAATTAATTACCTATCACATTCAATGACATGGGTGATAAATTTAAGAGGGTTAATAATTTTAATTTGTTTAAATGATTTACGTATACGGAGGGGATAAGAAACATTAAATTTAAGGATAAGAAACATTAAATAAAGAGATAAGATAATAATGAAGGGATAAGATATTAATGAGCGAGAAGAGAGTCAGTTGAGGGGGGCATATGACGAGAGGAGTCTTACAAGGAGAGGAATTATTATTTGGGAGGAGGAGAGAGTTCTGGTTTGGGGGGCCTGGATTTTCTGGTTCTATGTTGGAGTTCTGCAGTCTTGGAGGATCATTACGGGGGGCACCGGGTTGCTAAGCGTTTTGGGCACGGGGGCCAGGATAGCCTTACGGTATCCTGGAGCTAGGAAGCCAGACAGGCTGCTCCTAGCTGGCAGGGAGGAAACATGGTTTGGGTAGAGTTTGTCAGTGCATCAGGCAACAGCTAGACAACCAAGTCAATGGGGAAATTAGCATCAGGAAGAGGTAATTGAATTTTATTATGTTAAGTTATTTTTCATGCTGTAAATAGATTTAAATTCTAGTAGAATTTTTATGCTTATAGGATGTCAATGAATGATTTACGTATAGAGAAAAGAAATATATGTTAAATTGCATGTAATTTTGTATTTTATAGCACTACAATTAACTTCAACCCTTGTTTGGAATGGTGTAGAATAAAGAAGGTGAGGCTCAACAAAATCATTTTGATCAAAGGAAACCATCCTAAGACTTGGAGGGAGTATTCTTGAAGTGAGTGGACTACCCTCTTTTTCAGACATTTATAAAATAAAAATGTTGAAGACATGGTTGATAGACACATCACTCCCCAAAAGAATAGTGGGTTAGGAAAAATATTACATCATCTTGACCACTTTGGTAGACTTGTCACTCTCTAGGAGAAGAGTGGGATTGACCAAAAATTACATTGGCTTGACCATTTCATCAACCACTAGTTTAATAGGTTGCCTAGAAACTAAAGGTAACTTAGGAGTAAAAGGGCCTTGAGACATGGACTAAACTTTCTTAAATCTAGAATAGAAGGGCTGTTAGGTGTTTTATATATACTAAAAAAGACACTAAACTACACTCAATTAAATTTTCAACTCGGGGTAAGTAAAATTATAGTTGTAGCAAACAGTATGCCAAAGGTAGAAGGCTGGTAGCAGTGTAGACTAGACAAGGAAAGCAACTATCTAGGGATAATCTACTCAAGCAAACCTATCTAATGAACAAACACTACTAAGAAACTTGAAACTAGGTAACCTAAGTACTTTTGGGCCAAGGATTGATGGATAGTTCCTAAGAAAGCGAATGGAAACTCTATGTAAAGAAAACTAGTTCATGACAGTAAGCAAAGGTAAACTACTAAGCATACTAAGCAAATGATGAAAGCAAACTACCTTTAACTTGCCAACCTACATTCAATGAGAAACTACCCTATGAAAGAAAATAAATAAGAAAAACGCAAAAGCACCTATCTAACCTATTAAAGCAAATAGACAAGCAAGAAAAACCACCTAACTAACCTATTAAAGAAAATAGACAAGCAAGAAAAAGCACCTAACTAACCTATTAAAGAAAATAGACAAGCAAGCAAAAGCATAAAGCAAAAGACAAGTAAGCGAAGACTTCTCATTGAACAACTACCTAGCCTAAGAGGCAAGTGAACTAAATGCCTAATGCAAAACTATTTCTCTTGCGTGAAAGGAAATTTAAATGCTCGATGCAATGCATGAAAGGAAATCTATTCTATTGAAAGCAAGAAAGACTATCAACTAAACTTACGAAAACAAGAAACTAACTCTTCTAATCTACGAAAGCAAGAAACTATCTTTAATCTATGAAACACTCAAATGTAATGCTGGTGGTTGTGTGAATGCCTTCAATGGTGATGGATGATATCTC
Source organism: Picea engelmannii (assembly GCA_009831015.1). Classification (NCBI taxonomy): domain Eukaryota; kingdom Viridiplantae; phylum Streptophyta; class Pinopsida; order Pinales; family Pinaceae; genus Picea; species Picea engelmannii. The sequence goes on from ML782996.1 coordinate 529,962, forward strand.
GATGACACTTGACAACAAAGGACAGTTCTAATGATATAAGCTCAATACTACTTTCAATGGTTAAATGAAAGGTGTGAATAAACAGTCCAATGAAAACTTAGCCATGATAAAAGTAATGTTAAATACCCTACATATTCATGTATAAACCATCAACATCATGATGAGATCATCATTATCTAATTAAGAAATTCAATTGCAATCTATGATTCAAAAACTGGAAGCAAATCTATCCATCCATCAATCTTTGTCAGAAGAAACTCAGATTAAAACTATGCTCTGTTCTAATTAAAAATCTGTTCTAAGTTTGACTGTAAAAATATAAAAGAAAGCACAATTTATCATCTAACTACATGCGGGGTTAGTATAGTTAGAGAGAGACTTGCAAGCCTTTTCTAATCTACGATATTAATGCATTTTAATACATCTCATCATTCTAACATGTAAAAGAGAAGCAAATTAGTTAAGCTACAACAAATTAATTAACTAAATAAAAATATGTATGTACAACAAATATAGAAAGAGAAATTAAATTAAGAAATGAATAAATCAACATGAAGAGAGTTACCAGACTACTGGTGGGCCCCCCAGCAAGTCGTGGTCACTCTCTAAAAGTATACCACGAGCTTAGCAGGCCGAATTCACCATACAAATCCAAAAACACAGTTCTGGCATAATTCTAGCAATGTAAAAAAACTCAAACAAAGAAAAATCATTTTTCTGGCAATTCTAATTCTTATGCTACTTGGTTAACAATATAATGATCATCCTATTGGTATTTATAATCTTACAACCCAGGTGGTCGACCACAAGAGGGTCGAACCACCTCTAAATTCGGAAAATTACATTAAATGCATCCATAACTAACAAAACAGAGGAACCCGATGATCGCCCTCTTTGGACAACTGAAATCGAGTTGTATTGAGCTTAGTAGCTAGAGGGGCGATGACAAACAAAACCCATGTGATCGATTTGTCCACCACTGGTTGCCAATTCCATAACTTCCAACTTGCCTTGCGTTTTTCTGCAATACTGGGTGCCAGAACGAGTGCTGGATCAAGTACCAGAACAAGTGCTGGATCAAGTGCCGAAACAAGTGTCAAACCAAGAAACATGGTGCGTTTTGCCCTATAATAGAAGAAAAACATGAATTAACTCTTGGAAACCATAAAATATGATAAATTAAACTTGATTGAATCACAAAACACGAATTATATGTACCTCATGCTGATTGTATCATTTTACAATAAAATTCTTCAAAAAACTCCTTTGAAAGATAAAAAATGCATATGTACATATGGAAAAAAGTGTATAATAATGTCATGAAGATGATCATATCTCGGGCCCAACATACCCCCACACCGACGATTTTGTAGGTCCCATTGCAAACAAAAAGAAGTCATCCCTCGGAACTAGTCTTGTTGAGGAGGGCCAGCTTTAGAAGCCTCTCCTTCTTGCTATGTAGGCTTAGCCTTGTGCCTCTTATGTTTCTTTAATTGTGCTCTTAAGCTACGGTTATATTGGGTTATCCCATCGAACAACCGTTGAAGGGATTTAACTTTTGCCTGAAGGACTACATTGTCATGATGAAGGTGTGCATCTATTGTCTTCCTCTCCTCCAATTGTTGGAGAAGCTGATGGTTTTCCCTTTGTAGCTCCTATATAGTTGGGGAAAAATCAATGATATTTGAGGAAGGCTTAGGTCCTTTTAGATATGTGGTCAATTTATCAATTTTAGGATCAAGAGTGGGCATGGGTGAAGTAGGTGTGATGGGAGATCGGAAAGGTGAGGTAGGTTCTGATTTTTTTTTCCTTAGTGGCTCTAATCCATCCGCAGAGACTTCTCTAGGTTTCTTATGAGGTCTCTCAAGGTCGGAGGATACTTGGATAGGATCCTATGTAGGTGGAGGCTTGGCATAAGGCTTCATTCTTATGTTCCAGGTACTCTTTCGAAAAGGTCCCTTACCAAATCAGTTGGCTCCTCTCTTGTTTGTGGGAATGATGGGAAAGTCTTGCTGCATTACTTCTTGGGGCTTCTTAGGTGTAGGATCAAGAGAAAATGAAGGAATTCAGGGGTCAACAATAGGCTTATTTTGGTCTTTGTTCTTTCTCTTCTTCCCCAATGAAGAAGTAGGAATATCGACAAGCTTTTGGTATTGTTCCGGCAAAGAGGGGCTTTGTGCAAGGGAGTTTGGAGTTTTTGGAGAGTGAGGCTTGGATGGAGAGATAGTTTTTAGGCTAAGTGGATTTTTTCTAGTCTTAAATTTCAAGTGAGGATTTTCAAATTGGTAGATAAAGGCATCCCAACTATTGGAGCCACCTTTTCCAAGTGGCTATCAGCAGGTACAAGACCTGTGAACTTTTTAGATCTCTATATTTTATGCTTCATCAGATTACTTCTTGCCTTTTTCTTTTTCTATTTACAGGGCGAGATTCTCCCTTGATAGGAGCCTCGCATTGTCGATTGCTTAATGTTTTCTCACATTTCATACATGATTCTTTAAAAAGTTAACTCAGTTACAGGAGAAGGCCTTTGGTTTGTGTTCTACCTTTAACATCGGATTCAAAAATTCTCTTTTATACGGTCAAAAAATTAAAGTAGCTTTTCAAACCTTGAACTTTCTTTTCAATTTTTGTTCCTCCATGACTGTGCCTATAGCAAGACAACCCAACATTGACCCCAGCCTGTCGGATCAAACTAGCATCGCTTTGAACCTTTTTGACACCATACTTAAAATTGCCATCACCCGGGTAGAACTCGAACGTTCATGGGCCACAATTGAATGAGATATAAGCATCCAGGAACGTTTTGAAGCGAGACTGATACAACTTAGAAATCAGCCTTAGCCTCCTTTCTCGAAGGTTGTCTCTTCCCCTTTTTATCTTTTACTCACTTTCAGATGCCTAGACCCTGTACTTTTTAGCCTTAAGTACAGACTCTGGAACAACACCAACTTTGCCCCTTCTTCTCTAGTTTGGTAAGAACGAGGAGTTTGATAAAACCATGGTGGAAGATATTATTGTGGGGGTTGGTCACATTTTTCCTCACTTGATAGGACATTTTATCCAAGATTTTGAGAAAATAAAAAGGGAAGTTTAAAGGTTTATTGAACAGAAAATGAGCCAGCAATCTAAAGTGACAAGCTTTGAAGGTGGAGTATCTACCTTCACATGTAATTAATCGTGTGATGACGATAAGGGGATTGGCCAATTCTGGCTTTATCCACTCCTTAGCATACCCTTTTTCTCCTGAAATGCTCTCGAATTTGGGCTTAAACACCCTGTTGTAACTTGAGCGTGGCAATTGATGATTCTTGAACCACCTATCTCTTATTCTTGGAAGATTTGTTGCAGCAACAATTGACTCTTCTGTGACTACAAAATTGAGAGACCCTACATGTGGTATCCTTCCATCAAAATAAACTGCAAATTGCATATAAAGACCGTCATCATAGCCTTGAAAACTCAACAGAAATGGACCCCATCCAACAAGCAAGAACACTTCCCTACACTGTGCGAATTCTGGAATGACAAACAAGTCTGCATAGGAGGAGGGTTCGTATCGCTTGGGCATTGTGACAGGATTTGAATTCACCAAGCAAGGGAGAAATGGAGCCACACAGAGACATGAATTGGGCATGGTCTGAGTGCAATTGGAATAGAGGGAAAATTTTACCAAGAAAGGGTGTAAACAGGCCAAGAAATGGCATGGGTTTAACACAGTCTGAGTGTGATTAGAACAGAGGGCGAATTCGACAGAGTTTGGGTGAGATTTCTTAACGCAGGGCAGAGCAAATGGCAAGGGAAAATGAAACAATAGAGTGCCCAGCCCAATTTTGGATGCTCTTATGGTGGAGGACATCGCCCACATGTGTGTGCGAGCTGCCATGTGTGGGAGATTCAAATTTGATGGCAAGCTTGAGAGAAATGGAGTGGTGGGTACTTATATCAATGTCCAAGTCTTTTGACTTGGACATTTGATCATAACCATATGATGCATCTTTTAATCAATGCCTGTAACAAATTGAATTAAATGTGATTGAATTCTAATTCCCTTAAATCTAGGACAATTACTGGTATGCAATGCAATGGCAATTCAAATGACACTTCAAACGACATTTCATCTGACACCTCATCCGACACCTCATTCGATACTTCATCTGGTACCCCTTTGTTAAGTGCATTTTCGCCTCTTTTAATGGACAACCTGCAATTTTGAAGTGTTTTTGACAACCATAGTGGTTAATGAGCAGAGGCAGAGTGCTCCATGCTTACACATTCTTCTTGTATATGACATATAGTGTCAAAACCTATAATAGATAGGTTATAGCAAGCATAAAACATGTATTTTCAAACCTACAGTATGCAACTTGTAATGGAAGATAAACAATAAAGAATGGTCTGTTAAGCATGAGTTCAGTAATGTATAACACACAGGAGTTAAGCATTTAAAAATAACATGACTATCAATGTAATAACTTGTATCATGGTAATAATACAAAAATTCTTGCAAAGACTCCTTTCTCTAGGCAATGATCATTTGTCAGCTCATGAACCCCTCCCCCACAACTAAGTATTGTGACACCTCACAATCAAAAGTATAGGAAACTAGTCAGTATCCCCCAATAGCCAAAGATTTACAGTATGTCAAGTGTAAAGATGAAATTTCACAGATTGGTCCGACGAGACAGTTAGGAGATGGCCCCACCTATAGGATAAGAGATCCTATATATAGATAAGAAGAGGTAGGCAAGAGAGTATCAATATAGTCTTAGAGTCATTCCCCGATGGAAATTTTATGAGATTCATTAACCTTAGCTAAACCACACATACTTCATGTCAGCTTTGTCTGCAAGTAATGTCATACATCAGGACAAGTTTAGATTTATTATTTACTTTTGTCAGATCATCATCCTCACTAGATAGAATGCCCCGCTGCCAGCAAGCATGTTCAGTACTTCGATGAGTTTACCTAGTCATACCACAGGCTAGTACCCGCTACCAGCAAACCTGTTCAGTATCCCGATGGGTTAGCCTCTGAAACCCTCAGAGACTGGCCCTCCATCCTTTAAGATTTTATTATAAGATTGCTTATGCAAGAAGATGGGGGAACAACTCTGAAACAACTTTTTTTTTTC
>ML782996.1:535146-547050 GCA_009831015.1 Picea engelmannii
CGAGAGACCTCTAGGCTTGATAGTTATGGTATCACTTCCTTATACAATGGTGAAGAGTTTCAAGAGCAACTGCTTTAGAATGCCTTAAAAATGATAATTTTGCAAAAACATGGCTAATTACAGTAAGTCACTATTCATTTGATGCTTTAGCAGATAGAAGATTCAAGTATAACAATTTTTTGATGAAAGATCCTTGAAACGGTGTACTCCCGGTGAAATAATTACTTACAGAAATATCTAGAATTGCCTTATTAACAAAATACAAAAACTATTTACATATATACAGTAGGAAACTCATAAAATGTTTCAAGAACAAGGGGGGATTTCCCCATCTACTAAGGCCAATGCCTTGTCAGCTGTCATGACCTGTGGAAAATCTTCTCTGGAAATGGGCTTATGATAAAACTTAAGTCGGTGTCCATTTACCACAAAGGATATTTGTCCATCGTCAATTGTTTTAATTTTTACAGTTCCATTGTCATATATAGTGTCTACCTCGTAAGGGCCCAACCAACGGATGGTAAGTTTTCCTTTGAAGGTTTTGAACCAAGAATCAAACAACAGGGCCCAATCACCAGGCTGTAAGTGTTTCTTTTTAATAAACTTGTCATGCCACTTTCTCCTCTAGTTTTGGACCAATATTGTCCATTGGATGGCATCTTTCCTGATCTCATCCAATTCATTCAATTGTAGGGATCATTGCTTCTGAGCCTCATCTAGGTTCAATCCTAATTCTGCGGCAATACAGAAGGTCCTTACTTGGAATTCTATTGGTAAAAGTACTTGATTCCCGTACACTAGCTCATAAGGGGTATGCCCAGTGGTATTTCTCTAGGTAGTTCGGTATGCCCACAAAGCCTCTTGGAGCCTATCATCCCAATCTCGATGATGTAACTAAACAGTCTTGGTCAATATGGATTCCAAAAATTTGTTTGTGGATTCTACCTGACCATTGGCTTGCAGGTGGTATGGAGAAGATTTACATGAGGTGACATATGAGATGGTAACTTCCTAGTAGCCAGATAGTTTTCCATATCTGAAAACCATGGGGTATTGACAGAAAGGGAAAAGAGATGCTCATCTGGGAAACTATCATCTACATGGATGTCATCATCCTCATTCTTTATTCAGGAAAGAAAGCTAGCTACTACATTATTCTTTCCTGGTCGGTCAAGCATTGTAATATTAAATTCTTGTAATAACAAGAGCCACCTAGTCACTCGGCCATTAGTTATAGGTTTATTCATGAGGAACCTAATGGTGGAATGATCAATGTGTACAAATACTTCATAACCTGTAATGTAATGACGGAATTTGTTAATAGCATGAACAACTGCCAAGAACTCTTTCTCTGTGACTGTGTAGTTCAACTCAGAAGGAGACAAGTTCTTGCTTATAAAGTAAATGGCATAGGATTGTTAGTCTTCTTTCTGCCCTAATACCCCTCCTATTGCGGTTTCAGAGGAATCAGTGGATATATGAAATGGGAGAGTCCAATTGGGCCCTCTAAGAATTGGTGCCACAGACAGCTTGGATTTCAGGGTTTCAAAGGTAGTTGGACAATGCTCAGTCCAAACAAAATCAACATATTTTATCAATAATCCAAACATAGGTGTAACAATCTTTGTAAAATTTTCAATAAACCGTCGGTAATATCCAGCATGTCCAAGAAAGCTTCTCACCTCTTTCTGAGTCTTGGGGGGTGGAAGTCTAATAATGACCTCAATCTTTACAGGATCGAATTTTATTCCTTCAGATGAAACATGATGTCCTAGAACCACTCCTTCAGTTAGCAACATTTTACATTTTTCATGACTTAGGGATAGGTTCATTTCCTGGCATTTGATGAGGACTTTTTCTAAGTTGTCTAAGGCTTCCTGGTAAGTGTTGCCATAAACTGTGAAGTCATCCATGTAGACCTCCACACAATCATGAATAATATCGACAAATATCCCTAATACCGCTCGTTGAAATGTGGCAGGAGAATTACACAATCCAAATGGTAAGACCCTATAGGCATAGGTTCCCTAAGAACAAGTAAAGGTAGTCTTGTCCTGGTCCTCGGGTGCTATAAGAATCTGATTGTACCCAATGTACCCATCTAGAAAGGGGAAATATTTCTTTCCGGACAAGGTATCTAGAACTTGGTCAATGAAAGGAAGAGGAAATTAGTCTTTCAGAGTGGCCTTATTGAGTTCCCGGAAATCAACAAAAATTCTCCATTTCCCAATCACTTTCTTTGGAACCACTACAAGCGGGGATACCCACTTATTGTTAGGGATGGGATAGATAAATCCAACATTTAACAACTTTTGGATTTCCTCCATGACTATGTCTTTGAGTGTTGGGTTCATCCTTCTCTGGGGTTGCCTAACAGGTGTTACTTCCCCCTAGGTGTATATATGATGGATGCATGTGTCAGGGTGTATACCCTTCATGTCAGTGTATTCCCAAGCAAATGCTCATGTTTGTTCTTTAAGGATATCTACTAACTGTTTATGTTGGTCTGTATCTAGCCTAGAGTTTATATGTAAAAATTTCCCTAGACTAATCTCATAGGGCATAGTATAAGACATGGTAGACTCATCGATTTCGAAAATAAAAGATGTCGAAGAAAAATCAGATGGATCTAATTGTTCTTGAAATTCTTCCCCAACCATGTACTCAAATTGGGGAAAATACTGTGGAAAATCCACACATGTAATAGCATAAATGAATTGGTTTAGCACATTTTCTGGTGTATTCTCTTGCAGTGCCCTTGCATGGTCACTAGTCAATATGGGTTCTTCCCAGTCTTCATTCTCATATGGAAATTCAAGCCACCATATATTCTCCATAATAGGTTGAGCTAGAGGGTAAATGGTGAGCTTCTGGATAGAGAGACCATTTGAGATGGTCATTTCTCCTTCTCTACAACCAATAAATGCATCGGTTGTGGCTAGCCAAGGTCTTCCCAAAATAATAGGATGGCCTTGGGCAGGATCCTTTGAATGAATGGCAAGAAAATCTACAGGGTACTCCCATGAGGCTAAAGTAACAATGACATCATCTAAAATCCATTCAGGTATAACCCTAGTCTTATCTGCTAATTCCAAAATGGTTGGGTTAGGCCGAAGAAGAGGTTGTAACTATAATTTTTCCAATGTAGTAGCATTCATAACATTGATGGCTACCCCCAGGTCTATGAGAGTGTTTCCTATGGAGACCTCCTTAATGGTTATAGTCACTACGGGGTTTCCTGGATTCCCATACTTTGCTAGCTTTGGCTTCTTTGATATGTACTCAGAGAGTCCTCCTACCAAATGTATTGTAGGAGGGTCCTTTTGCTTCCTACCTGAATTCTTGATACACAATTCTTTGACTACCTTACTATAGATTGGAATGTCTTTAATGGCTTGAAGTAGAGGAATTTTGACACAAATATTTTTCAATTCATTCAAAATGTCAAATTCCGGTCGGGTGGTAGGTTTCTCGATTACCAGTCAGTCTGGATAAGGAGGGACCTTCGTAATTTGTGAAGGTTCATTTTGGGGAAGCTTGGGTTCTTGATTCTTCGGGATAATAACATCTTCCCACCTATTGTCATCAGTGGGTTATTGGGTGGTTTCCTCTTCTTCTTCTTCCTGGATGATTACTGAGGGTCTCTCCCTATCTAGAACTTTTTCCGATCTTAGTTGCATTTCCTGTAATGGAACATGAGTAATAACATATGTCGGGAAGGCTTGCATCTCAATATTGTTAAGAGGTTGAGGAGGCTTATTATTGGGGTTCAACATTAGATATGACGGTAATAGTGTCGGTTTTGGGGAGCTTGCATTTTGAAATTGGAGCGGTTGTTGTTGTGGGATAGGAGGTAAAGGTGGTGGAACAAAACCTGGCAAAGGCTGTAGAGTGTTTGATGAGAATTGAGAATAAGGATGGTTGTACACATGAATAGGTGGATCTTGAGGATTTCCTTGGTTGTGTCCTCCCCTCCACCCTTGAATCCAAGGATTTTGGTACTGAGTAGACTAGTTTGCCAACTTGGTGAATTCCACTATTGTTGTTGATAATAGGGTGGAACTTGAGACTGTAGATCCAGGTATGTGGGTTGATTCCTAGGCTGCCATGGCCTCCTAGGTGCATAAGAAGACTCCCCAGGATCTCCACTGCTATAGATGGCTAATAAACCGAGCAATGATGGACATTTTTCAGTCACATGGTCTTCTGTACAGAAGCCACAAACTGGAATTTTATCTAATGGGCACTCCCTTGAGGAATGCTTCGTCCTGCATCTTGGGCAACATATGCTCATTGCTTCATTTTCCTCCTCCTGTTTCTTTTTGAGTTTAAGGGTATCCAACTGGGAACCTATTGTGCTTAGGATGTCTTTATTGAAGTTTTATAAAAGGTTCCCTATCTCTGCTCTCGTGATACCACCTAAACTAACTGGTTTTAAGCTTCTGTTGTAAGGGTCCCGAACATTTTTTCATGTTTTGGCTCTACTCCTTGAGTATTTTTTACACATTTCACATATTTCAGCAAATGGTTTATGAGAGATGTCACCTGATTCCATCAGGTTAAGCACCTCTAGATATTCTTCTGAAATCCCCTTAAGGAAATGAGCCCTAACTGCATCCTCTGGGAGATCATGGTATTTTGACTTCTGGGAGATATAACCAAATCTTTCCATATAGTATTCAAGGGTCTCGTCTCTAACTGTTGGACTTTAAAGATGTCATTACAAGACTCTTTGGTCTTTCAATAGTCTTGGTTCTTCTTAAGAAATATGTCTTTCATGGATTCCCAAGACCTAATGCTAGATTCTCCCAATCCCATGAACCATCTTAATGCAGAGTCTTTGAGGGTGGAAGGAAAGAGTTTTAATTTCTGGGCATCTTGCACATAGTTGTAGCTCCTACACACGATGTAAATTTCAAATAGGAAGGTGTCTGGATCTTCACTATTTTTACCATAAAAGGTAGGCAGTGCTGAGAGAGGAATATTTTTCATGTTGACATTCATAGTGGTGTCTAAAATAAAAAATCTAAAGGTAGTTTCGGTTTGGTTTCTAGTTTCTTCTTCCTCTCTATGTCTTACATTGTTATGGTCCTCCTGATCATCCATATTGGCTTGGTTTCCAAAAAGAGAGTACCTAAGTGGTTTTATCTTTGAAGAGAACAAGGTTTCCCTTTGATGAAAAGGTCTTCCTACTGATTGGATGTTTGGGACTCTACTCGAGCCGGTTGAGATTATTGGTGCCAAATTTTCTGTGTTAATCTGAGAGATAATCGCATTGGTTGAACTACCAAACAAAAGATTAACCTGCTCAGGGTCTATGATATCTTTAAAATTAGAGTCCCCTCATGGTGGTGTAAAAGCAAAGGTTTTATTGTTTAGTTCTATGGAATACTCGAGTGGTCTTGCCTCCTGTCCTAATATGATTGATGCTTCAATTTCTTGTTCTATAGTGCTCCCTGTGTTAGTCCCTTTAGAGACTATTTTATCTCTTTGAGTCGAGCTAGCTTCTGTTTTTTGTTATCGGTTTACGGATTTTATAAGCGGAACGTTCCTTCCCCCAAAGAGATCGTAAGGAACCTTGGTTGAAAGGTCTGATTTTGATTTAATGTATCTACCTTGTGGGTCTCTAGGCCTATTCATGAAAGAAAGCAAAAACAAAAAGAAAAAGCTACCATTCGATTCCTAGGTCTATTCATGAAAGCAAACAAAATGAAAAACTACTATTGGGTTTGGGGGAACATCTATAGCAGATGCACAGGTTCTTACCTTTCGTCTTAAAGTTCCCCCGCCACCAAACTAATGATAAGGTCTAAGGATGATCTAATTCCTAATTACTTCTTACCTTATGACAACTCCCCAACAATGGCGCCAAAATGTTAGGTGTTTTATATGTACTAAAAAAGACACTAAACTACCCTCAATTAAATTGTCAACCTGGGGTAAGTAAACTTAGAGTTGTAGCAAAATATATGCCAAAGGTAGAAGGCTGGTAGGAGTGTAGAATAACTAAAGAAAGAAGCTATCTAGGGCTAATATACTCAAGAAAACCTATCTATTTAAAAAACCCTACTAAGCAACTTGAAACTAGGTAAATTAAGTACTTTTGTGCCAAGGACTGATGGATAGTTCCTAAGAAAGAGAACGAAAACTCTATGTAAAGAAAACTAGTTCATGCTAGTAAGAAAAGGTAAACTACTAAGCATACTAAGCAAATGATGAAAGAAAACTACCTTTAACTTGCCAACCTACATTCAATGAGAAACTACCCTATGAAAGCAAATAAATTAGCAAAAAACAAAAGAACCTATCTAACCTATTAAATAAAATAGAAAAGCAAGCAAAAACACCTAACTAACCTATTAAAGCAAATAGACAAGCAAGAAAAAGCACCTAACTAACCTATTAAAGAAAATAGACAAGCAAGCAAAAGCATAAAGCAAAAGACAAGTAAGCAAAGACTTCTCATTGAACAACTACCTAGCCTAAGAGGCAAGTGAACTAAATGCCTAATGAAAAACTATTTCTATTGCGTGAAAGGAAATTTAAATGCTCAATGCAATGCATGAAAGGAAATCTATTCTATTGAAAGCAAGAAAGACTATAAACTAAACTTATGAAAACAAGAAACTATCTCTTCTAATCTACAAAAGCAAGAAACTATCTTTAATCTATGAAACACTCAAATGTAATGCTGGTGGTTGTGTGAATTCCTTCGATGGTGATGGATGATATCTCGATGACACTTGAAAAAAAAGGACAGTTCTAATGGTATAAGCTCAATACTACTTTTAATGGCAAAATGAAAGGTGTGAAGTAAACAGTCCAATGAAAACTTAGCCATGATAAAAGTAATGTTAAATACCCTACATATTCATGTATAAACCATCAACATCATGATGAGATCATCATTATCTAATTAAGAAATTCAATTGCATCTTAATCTATGAAAGGAAATNNNNTGAAAGGAAACTATACTATGTCTAGTTTAATCATTCAAGCTATGATAAGAAAATGACTGAAAACAGAAATTAAAAACATGATATTAAAAAGTGAATTGACAATTACATTTAACCAATAACTAAGCAAGTGAAATCTATCTAAAACTGAAGTAAGCAAGCTATGATTCAAAAACTAGAAGCAAATCTATCCATCCATCAATATTTGTCAGAAGAAACTCAGATTAAAACTATGCTCTGTTCTAATTAAAAATATGTTCTAAGCTTGATTGTAAAAATATAAAAGAAATCACAATTTATCATCTAACTAAATGCGGGGTTAGTATTGTTAAAGAGAGACTTGCAAGCCTTTTCTAATCTACAATATTAATGCATGTTAATACATCTCATCATTCTAACCTGTAAAAGAGAAGAAAATCAGTTAAGCTACATCAAATTAATTAACTAAATAAAAATATGCATGTACAACAAATAAAGAAAGAGAAATTAAATTAAGAAATGCATAAATCAACATTAAGAGAGTTACCAGACTGCTCGTGGGCCCCCCAACAAGTTTTGTTCACTCTCTAAAAGTATACCACGAGCTTAGCAGGCCGAATTCACCATACAAATCCAAAAACGTAGTTCTGGCATAATTCTGGCAATGTAAAAATACTCAAACAGAGCAAAATCATTTTTCTGGCAATTCTAATGCTTATGCTACTTGGTTAACAATATATTGATCATCCTATTGGTATTTATAAGATTACAACCCAGGTGGTCGACCACAGGAGGGTCGAACCATCTCTAAATTCGGAAAATTACATTAAATGCATCCATAACTAACAAAATGGAGGAACCCAATGATCACCCTCTTTGGACAACTGAAATCGAGTTGTCTTGAGCTTAGTAGTTGGAGGGGCGATGAAAAGAAAAACCCATGTGCTCAATTTGTCCACCACTGGCCGCCAATACCATAACTGCCAACTTGCCTTGTGTTTTTGTGCAATACTGGGTGCCAGAACGAGTGTCAGATCAAGTACCGGAACAAGTGCTGGATCAAGTGCCGAAACAAGTGCTGGACCAAGAAACATGGTGCGTTTTTCCCTCTAGCAACAGAAAAACATGAATTAACTCTTGGAAACCATAAAATATGATAAATTAAACTTGATTGAATCAAAAAACACGAATTATACATACCTTATGCCGATTGTATCATTTTACCATAAAATTCTTCAAAAAACTCCTTTGAAAGATAAAAAACGCATATGTACATATGGGAAAAAGTGTATAATAACATCATGAAGATGATCATATCTCGGGCCCAACAAGGGCACAAATAAGTAAGGTGACCTTCCTTGAAAAGTTTACAAGGGAGCTTAGGCTTGCATCCTATTCATCTATATTTCTCAGGAATATCAATGCCCCTAGCATGACTTACATTGGTTGGTGGTTTTCCCCCATCAAGACTCACAGTGAATGGTTTCTCATCACAAATATGACTCATAGAGAGTATATTATCTCTCCCAACATGACTTGTAGTGGTTGGTTGTGTTGATTATTTGGGTTGGTTGTCATTGATGTCAACCGTTGAAGAAATTCTGGTAGCGAATTTCGGTAGCACAAAGGTTTGGGTAATGGACCCAAGTTTGTTTGATGTATAATGGTATGAGTTTTAATATATTTTAAGGTAAGACTATTCTGGATGGATAGTACATGTCATGTCATTTCCAGTGGTATGTGGAATGTCACATAACTCCTCATTGTTAGAGAGTTACGGGCATGTGAAGTTGGAGAACCCTCATGAATCATCTAGAAGCCCCAAAAGGTCAAAGTAGTCAAAGTGGTTGCAAAGAAGAAATTATTTAAACAATAAAGTGAAGTGTTGAGTGTACTATAAGTCAAAGTGGATACAAAAGAAATTATTTAAATAATAAAGTTAATGGATAAATTACTAAGTGGACAAGTGCTTAGAAGTGGGTTAGCCCTAAAATAAGGAAAGTGGTTTAAGAGATTTTAGAAGGTAAATAATAAAGTGAAGTGATGAGTGTACTATAAGTCAAAGTGGATACAAAAGAAATTATTTAAATAATAAATTTAATGGAGAAATTACTAACTGGACAAGTGGTTAGAAATGGGTTAAGCCTAAAATAAGGAAAGTGGGTTAAGATGGTTAAAAAGTAACCCCTTGAGGAAGCTACATGAAATTATAAATAAGAGGCAAGGCTCTCCCATTTTAATCACACTTGAGAATATTGAATATCTATAAGTGACTGAGGTAACCAAAGGATATCTAAGCCAAATTTTAGAGGGAAGGTGAAGTAAAGAAGGCCGACATTCAAGGGAGGATAAATTATTTTGAAGATGCTTTCTAAGGTATGTTATTTACAGGTCATCTCACCATTTTTACAATAATTTTTTTTTTTCTAGAATGATTCGGACCGTGAAATTGGGAGGCCGTTAAGGAAACATATCCAAGTAGTTGTGATAAAAATTTCATCTTTTGGGTCGTTGTATTTTTGGAGTTACACTCCGTGAAAAATAGGGTTTGTTGCTAGTCCTGAAACTAGTTTAAAACAGGTGTTTCGGGTAAAAATGTCATAACTTATTCATAATAGATAAAAATTCAATAAGAACAAATTTATTGGTTAGAGTGTAGTCTATAGTATTACTTGTACCATTTTCAAATCCATACAACCAATATTATGTGTGGGGTACGCTCTACAAGTTCGCTCTCTAGAATAAACCAAAATTCAACATGCTATGTCATTTTTGCTATAACTCATTTTCTTAGAGGTTCCAAGTAGTGAACTCTGGAAGAATTGCATAAAAGAAACTGAAGAACATTTTGTACCATTTTTAGATCTTTATTCATTACAGGTACATAGTTATGATTATTTCAAGTTAGGGTTGTTGACTAATCCAAAATTAGTCATGTGAGACTAAAGTAAAGTTTGATGAAAATGCTAGTCTCTTGTTGTTAAATTTAAGGAAGGTTTGAAGGTATGTGATCATATACATCAGGTATATTACAGAGTTAAAAATCAGATTTGGATGATGAAATTGATGAGGGATTTTGGTTGAGGTACATGTTGGGTACATGGTTGAGACAAGTAGTTGATGAGTTAACACATACATGAGGTGCATAGTTGATGATGTTGGTGCATATTGATGAGTCATAGTTTATGTGTATTTGATGCATGATTGGTACATATTTGGTGCATGGTTGATGAACTCTTTGATGGTATAGGTTGAGTTACAGGTTGGTGCATGGTTGATCCACTTGTTTATGGTACAGGTTGATTATAGGTTGTTTGGACAGGTTATTGTGACATGTTATTTGTACATGTTTGGTCCATGGTTGATGCATTTGTTTATGGTACAAGTTGAGGTAGAGGTTGATGTATGGTAAATGTTGGAATAGGTTATTGGTATAGGTTGTTACAGGTTGATTGGTACAGGTTGTTGAAGGTTGATTACAGGTTGATTGGTATAGGTTTACAACAGTGTATCTCACATTGATAGTGTGACAATGGTTCCATAATTCTACTTCTATGTTAGGGCGGTTGGACGAGGAAAGGACAGGTGGTTGTAGACACCTTTTGGTTTCAGCCAGAGAACATAGGGGATTGTAACCTGCTTCTGGTTGTAGCCAAATAATTGGGGAGTTGGAGCTTCCCTCAGGTTGTAGCTTGAGAAACTAGGGGGTTGGTGTAATGTCCCCCACCTCTTAGAGAGGTGATGAGGAGACTCAGTGGCCTGGGCACCCCCACTAGGTCATAGTCTCACACTGAGGGGGGAAAAGTCAAGAAGTTAAAAGTTATATTTTTAAGTTGACTTAATAAAGGAAAAGGATAAAGGAGTAAAAGATAACTCAACAGAAGAATAGAATATTAACCCTGGGAGTTAACCTAACTCAACAAAGAATTAGAAGGAAAAGTATAAGTAAGAGGCTGGGGTGTACCTATTATTCATTCTGGTTTTGGATTAGCATTTTCTATTGCTCTTGAGCATTCAGTTTGGGGGTTTTACTGTACAAACCCTTGTGAGCAACTCAGTGGTGAAATATCCACTCACCTTGTTCCACATCTTGGTCTCGGGGATGAAAGACTCCTCCACACCATTCTAGTCTCAAGGCCAGCTTATTGAGGGAGGTTTGATCTAGCTTATCCTGAGGGCCTGGGGCCATTCCAACAGTTGCGTTTTGTTTGCAGGGGCAGGACCATTGGTTTGAGGGCTTTTCTGGAGGGTTATCATCATTCTACATTTGTCTGCAGATTGGGACGTCGTGGAGCCATAGGGGACGTCCTGTGATTCAGTAAAACTCAGATCTAGGGAGATCTGCTTGATATATGAGCCCGAAACTTCTCCCACAGGATTCTCATAGCCCGATCTATATTATTGGAGAGTTTTAGAGAATTTGGAGGCCTCCTTCATCAAGGACGAATCAACTAGGGTTTCAGTCATCCAGTGGGGCACACCATTCATTGTAGAATTCAGATCTACAGAGTTTGAGAGTGGATTTGGGAATTTGGACATCTGGGTTTTCCTTACAGTTGCCCGATCTATAATTTGGCATATTTCTCGGGATGATTGGACACTTTTGGTAGCAGGGCATAATTATTCAGGGCTTCAACATTCTAGCAGAACGTGGCACTTTCCAGCTTGGAGGTTGAGCATTAGTACGACTCAGATCTACTTGATTTAGTCTTCATTGTATATCCAGCCTTTGGAGGCTTATTTTGTATTGTTGGGACCATTTTGTAGCAGCTCATATATATTGCTTGTACGACCATCTGAGGTTTATGCCAGATCGTCCATCTATTGTATTGATCTTACATTGCTCATAATAAAAAGGTTAGATCTTTTCTTGTGCTTATACATCTTGAATATATTGTGATCTCCATGTGTTGATGAATCTTGTATGCACTTAATAACTCAATAAATTAGTAGTAGTTAGTGATTCCAA
>ML782996.1:552901-590174 GCA_009831015.1 Picea engelmannii
CGAGGGAGGTTCGATCTACCTTATCCTAAGGGCCTGGGGCCATTCTGACAGTTGGGTTTTGTTTACAGGGGAAAGACCATCAGTTTGAGGGTTTTTTCTATAGGGTTATCATAATTCTACATTTGTCTGCAGATTGGGATGTCGTGGAGCCATAGGGGATGTCATGTGATTCAATAAAACTCAGATCTAGGGAGATCTGCTTGAGATCTGAGCCCGAAACTTATCCCACGTGATTCTCATAGCCCAATCTATATTACTGTAGAGTTTCAGAGCATTTGGAGGCCTCCTTCATTAGGGCCGAACCAGCTAGGGTTTCAGTCATCCAGTGGGGCCAGTGGAGAATTCAGATCTATGGAGTTTGAGAGTGGATTTGGGAATTTGGACATCTGGGTTTTCGTTACAGTTGCCCGATCTATCATTTGGAATATTTCTAGGGATGATTGGACACTTTTGGTAGCAGGGAAGAATTATTCAGGGCTTCAACATTCTAGCAGGACGTGGCACTTTCCATCTTGGAGGTTGAGCATTAGTACAGCTCAGATCTTCTTGATTTAGTCTTCATTGTATATCCAGTCTTTGGAGGCTTATTTTGTATTATCGAGAGCATTTTGTAGCAGCTCATATCTATTGCTTGTACAACCATTTGAGGTTTATGCCAGATCGACCATCTATTGTATTGATCTTACATTGCTCATAATAAAAAGGTTGGATCTTTTCTTGTGCTTCTACATCTTGAATATATTGTGATCTCCATGTGTTGATGAATCTTGTATGCACTTAATAACTCAATAAATTAGTAGTATTTAGTGATTCCAAGAAATAATTTATCTTGGGATCATTACAGTTGGAGTCTCCTTCTAGTTGCAACTGGAAAACAAAGGAAGTTGGTGCTTCCAATGAATGTAATTCTTAAAGACATATAAGAAAAAGCATTATGTGGTTTTCTCCCACTTTGGATTTCCACATAAAAGCACTGGTGTACTTTGTATGCGTATGATTGCTCATTTGTTCATTGTTTATTTACTCTGCAACTATTGGATGATAATGCTACATTGATATAACACTTGAATTTTTTGGTTAAAAAGGATTAAATTGCTCTATTATTGATTCACCCCCCTCTCAGTAATCCAACAAGTTGCATTCCCCCAACATGACTTGCAACAATTGGTTTCCTATCTCTAGTATGAATTGCATTCATTAGATTCTCTCTCCTAGCATTAATTCCAATGGTTGGTTTCTTTCCCCAACATGACTTGAAATGGTCAATTTCCTATCTCTAGTATGAATTACAGTGACTAGATTCTCACTCCCAACATGACTTACAACGGTTGGTTACATTCTCCCAACATGACTCACAATGGTTGGTTATATATCTCTATCATGACCTATGGTGACTAGACTCTTGCCCCCGACATGAGTTATAGGTTTTGGTTGCATGTCTCTAGCATGACTTGTAGTGGTTGGTAACTTTTTCCCTTGTGTTCACTTTTTTCTTCTTATTCTTCCTCTTTCCATTCCTTTTAGAATTTTGGTTACTAGTAGCTAGACTTTCACTAGATTAGCTAGAAGGAGTAGGAGTATATTTCATTGATGAAGAAGGTAAATGATCAACATCAATTTGATTCCCCTAGAATAAGGTGCCTATTGAGAAGTTTTGTGATCATTAGGAACATTCATAGTGGTCCATAGCCAAATCGATATTCCTACAGTCAATCCAGGAATGTTCATAGTGGCCATCAAACGGGCACCATTGTTTCCATAGAAAGGAAAAGAAAAATAATTCCCTTGAGAAGGGGTCCCTTCATTGGTATCCTTGTGAAATTTATCCATGACATTCTTATTGCATAGGATCTTCCCTTGTGGGACTATTTGATGCAACTTCGGTCTCTTTAATTATCTCTCACGAACAATGGTGTTTAGCCTATGCCTTTGAGGATGTGGCCCCATGCTATCAAGAAAGAGACTATGGTTCCTTCAAGACTAGTAAAGAGGGTGTTCAACCACTTTGGATCAAACATTCAAAAGTGACAGGACACATACAACCTAAGGAAAAATATACAAAAAGCAACATGCAATTATAAAGGTCCTAAAAGGAATCAACAAACAAACCACTCTTCCAAGGTTTAACCCAATTTAGTTAGGCCTTGAGTTTGAAGCAATGGAGAGCATATAAAAGGACCTTCTGGAGACTGATATAGGATTGTTTGAGTCCCAAGATTGATCAATTAAGGAATGTGAGACAGTTACAATTACCTAATCTTAATGCTCACGTAAGGTGTAAGTATGCTCAAGAAGACAAACACCCTTCAGAGGAGCCAAAACAGTGATTAGGCATGTGCCTCAGGTACCATGAGCACTTCCCACTTGTAGTCACCTATGTGAAATCCTAGGAAAATCCACTAAGGTTACCAATTCATAATTGATGATTGGGTAGGATAGTTGTGGGTCAGGATCACACATATGGGAAGGGAAACAAAACCCAAATTTTCCAGAAGTGTTGTCACATAGAGGACCTTGACAATTTGAAAACCCCTATCTATTAGTAATCAAATGGACACTAGAGCAAGCAAAGGATGTGATATCACCTCCACTTTCCCTAATGTGACCTTGTTCTTAACACATATGTTAGAGGTTCTTTCCTAGAAAATGCTCCTTGCTACTATTGGGGTTTCACACTCTTTAATCAAATCTAGTTTCATTTTGTGGCCTTGGATAATTTACTCTCCAACCTTATTCCAATGTCCTAAAACCCAGACTATTTATCAATTATTCTTATAGAAAGAAAAGATTCTATTTTTTATTTTATTTTAAGTGTTCATTTTACATTTTTGTTAATCACTCAAAGTTTATGGACACACAATTGATGGTGTTTCAAATATTAAATAACTAATAAGAGAATTGGCATCCAAATTGCACTAATTATTCGATGAAATCATTTATAACATGCACAACTTTGGAGCGTCAGGTGGCAGTAGAATGGACTTTGACAGTTTGTTTGTCGGCTGCGAGGGAGACACTAGTGGAGTGGGTATGAGCTAGGCTCATCTGTCTCTACCTTTGGAAAGAAGTCATGCTTTGGAGGTGAATCACACAACCGTTTTTTCTTCTTCTGGGGCCACTAGAGTAGGGTTTCAGGCCGATTTGACGTCGACAGGGGATTTTTAATTGAGACCGGAATGGACCCATTTAGGGTTTCCTCAAGTTAGGTCATTATAAGAGATCACTTTTTTTTCCTCTCCATCAGCCTCCTCATTGTGCAATTTTCCAGTAAATGGAGAAGAATATATTTTCATGGGCTCGCTCTTTTCAGAATCTCCAAGCCTAAATTTCTCTCTTGAAGAAGTGGTTCTCCTGTCTATGATTGAATCCGTAGATGGGCCTCTGGTGGGATTTTCACACCTTCCATTTTTTATCTCTGGTTTTCTTGCAGATTCTCCTTAGTCTACGACAATAGGTTTCATCTCGAATTCAATATTTGTGGATGACCACAAAGGTTTCCCTTGGTCGGATGGACATCTGGATGATGTTATTGGAGGGTTAGGTTTTTCTCCAAGATATGAGAAGGCTTTTGATCCAAGTGTTGTTTCCAAGACTATCGCCCCAAGAATTTAAAAAATAAAATGTTTGAAATTAAAAGGGAAAGTTGGTAATATGGATTTGGGAGAATATGTGGAGATACATCAGGTGGTTCAAATAAAAAACCAAACTATGGTAGGCCATACGTGAGCACGTTCCTTTGTCCTAAATTTTTTTATTGAACTAGGATGAATCTGTTTGGAGGGAACACTTGGGATATGTCCTTGAGATTATTGAATTAACTTGGAATTGGTTTTCTTTAAAAAAAAAATGTCGAACCATGCCTTGTGGGATGTGGGGAAAAATTGGAGTATCAACATCACATTGCTTCTTTTGAAATCATGGAAGCCTATTTTTGATGCTAGTCGGGAACAAATAGACAATATCCTAGTGTGGGTGTAGATCCCAGCCCTGCCAATGTAGTTCTGGACTCTTGAGGAATTCAAGAAAATTGCGAATTTCTTGGGTGAATTCCTTGAGGTAGACTTGTCTTTCAAGGAGATGGGATAGTGGAAAGTTGAAAGAATCTTGGTGAACATCATTGGCAGGGAAGGACTTGGTGAAGAGTTGGACCTAAATTGGGGTCCATATAAATACTCATAGAATCTTGCTTAGAAGGATGTTCACTTTCGATGCAGATGATTTCATCATTATGGCATTTGGTGGAGGAGTTTCACCTTCCACTTAAGACAACAAGAAATAATAAATATTATCCCTGTCTATCTTAGATCAGGAGGAAGGATCCGTTAGAAGAGGTCCCAGGCCACAAAAATGTTGTTGAAGGTATGGCCTCTCCAACAGCTCAATTGATGGGTATGGGGATAGATGAGTTCCAGGATGAGGTTCACAATGTGTCATAAGGTCTAGTGGTAGAAGATTTCTCATCGGTAATCACACAACTTCAAATCATGTCGTTTTCAACCTAGTCCGATGGTTTCCTCCCAGGTATACCCCATCCTCGTGTCTCCTATTTAAATTTTATGATTAATTTTGTTACGTTATTTGAAAATGATTGGATAGAGGCTTTGGGAAATCTCTCCCTCTCCAAAAAACCTCCCTTATCTTCAGTTTCACCTGGTTTCATCCTGCTTTCTGTCTTATCCCTTTGACAAGTCTCAATGTGATTAAGGGCCAGGTGATAGAAGAAGGGGAATTTACTTCAGAATCAGGAAGTTCCTCCTCCAGATATTTTCTATGCTCTCAAAGTGTTAGCTGCACCAAAAGGGGCCTTGTTCGAGGGCCAGAGCGACCTCATGATGGTGGAGGAAGAGGAAGGAAGTCTTTTCTGTCAAAAGCACAATCTAAATCTAAGAGTGATTTATTGACTGGAAAACAACAATCAATTGAAAGGGATCTTAGAGTTATGTGATCCCACAAGAAGTTGTCCAAATGAAAGTGGTGTCCTTCAATTGTCAAGGATTGGTGAGCTCCCCTAGAAAACTTTCCCTCAAAAGGATGATTCACAATGAATACCCAGATGTAATGTTTCTACAAGAGACCTTAGGGGATGGAGATGTGGTGTGAGCAACTTTGAAATATTTATTTCTGGGCTGGTATTTTCTTACTTTGGATGTTAGAGGACGATATGAAGGGTTAGAAATTGGATGGAATTCCAATATGGTGAAGATTCTAAGCTCTTGGAGATTTGATTCTTGCATTGGGATCGAAATCTACTTGTGGACCTGGGAATGGAGCTAAATATTTTCAATATATATGGTCCTTACCATGACCGTGTTCCTTTCTGGGAGGACCTTCTCAACGAGTATCTTATAAAAAAAGACTCCTTAATCATGGGTGGTGATTTGAATTTTTCTCTGGGTTTAGTAGAAGTTTGGGGGCCTCGAGCTAGGACTGATCTTCTCTCTGATTTTTTTATTCAAACACTAGATGATAAACAATTGATTGATGTGGAACCATCCAAATTAAATCCTACTTGGAGAAATAAGAGGGTGGCATAATACATGATATCTAAAAGGATTGATCGGTTTGTAGTATCAAAGAACTTGGTTGAGAGACAGGTCCTTCTAAATAAATGGATAGGCAGTGGAGGTGAATCTGATCATTTGCCCATTTTCCTGGAAGTCCAAAAAGGAAATCAAAAGTTGGAAATCCCCTTCAATTTCAATAGCAATTGGATAGAAGAGGATAATTTTATATAGTTAGTAAAATATACATGGACTCCTTTCAACCCTCAAGCTTCAGATTTGGTGGCTTTTTGGTTTGCAACCAATCTCAAAAAGTTAAAGGAAAAAATTGTATCTTGGGGTTTTTCGAAAAGGCAAAGAGATTATCTGGAGCTAAAGGATATTGAAGAGAATCTGAATCGGATATATGAGTCAGAAGGGGGAGGATTTTCTTCAAAAATTTCAAAAGAAAATTTATTTAGGTTGGAGGAAAGGAGGAAAGTCTTGCTTCTGGAAAAAGAGGAAACTTGGAGATTAAATAATAGAGCGATCTGGTTGGAATGTGGATATTAGAATACAAATTTTTTTCAGGCATTTGCTAAAGGAAGACATTGTGTCACTACTATTTGAAGCTTGGAAGATCAACAAGGTAATTTTGAAAACACCTTTGAAGGAATGGCTCATATAGGAAAGGAATACTTCCAGTCCCTTTTCAAAGCTGAGAATCAAGCCACAATTGGATAAGTGGTTTGACTAGCACAATTATTTCCAAGCTTCATGGAGGAGGATGACAATCGAATGCTCATGGAAGAAATCTTGGAATATGACCTCAAGGAGGATCTATTCAACTTTCAAAAAGAAAAAAGTCTAGGACTAGATGGATGGTCGATTGAATGATTTTGGGGGCTCTTCGATTTTTTGGGTCAGGACATCCTTCAAGTGGTTGAATATTCTAGGGCCACTAGTCATGTTCCAACCAGCTTCAATTCCACCTTCATAGCTCTCTTTCCCAAATATGATAATCCATCTTCCTTGGACGAATTCAGGCCTATCTCTCTTTGCAACTTCATCTATAATATGATATCCAAGGTTACTTCTAGAAGAGTTAAAGTGGTGCTCTAAAAAAGAATCTCAAGTGAACAGTTTGGATTCCTAGAAAGAAGACAAATCCATGAAGCCATTGGGGTTTCTCATGAGGTTCTTCATAGTCTAAAAAGTAGAAAGATTAAAGGAGTAGTCCTAAAAATCAACCTCTCTAAAGCATATGATATAGTAATATGGTTATACTTACATCTTTTACTAACTCATTTGGGTTTTGAAGTTCCTTTTATTAAGTGGGTGATGAGCTGCATTTCTACGGTTTCTTTTGTTGTGTTAATAAATGGTGCTACCTCTCCTTTCTTTCATTTTGAAAGAGGCCTCCATCAAGGTTTCCCATTGTCTCCCCTATTATTTATTCTAGCTACGTAAGGCCTCAATAGGGAATTGGGAGAAGTCATGTGTTAGGGTTATTTCTCTGGAATCCAGATATCTCCATCTCTCAGGATTAACCATATGTTGTTCATGGATGATATCCTTATTTTTTTGTGTCGAGAAAATAATGGAAGTTGAAGCCTTATAAAGGATCCTAAATCTTTTTTCCAGAGCTATAATAATTTTGATAAACGAAATAAAATATACACTCTCTAGCCATATGCTTTCGGAGGAAGAATTAGGTCCCTACAGACGACTTTTCTTGTTTGAAGACAACATGTTGGATGATGGAATGAAGTATTTGGGTTTCAACCTGAAGCCAAATGATTATAGAAAGGATGATTGGATGTGGTTGTTGGGTAATCTAGAAAAGAGATTACATCTATGGAGTTAGAGGTGGTTGTCCAGGGCTGGAATATTGGTGTTAGTAAAATTTATTCTTGAATCTATTCTAGTTTATTGGATGTCTCTTTCTTGGATCCCAAAAAGAATTTTGGAAGCAACGATGCGTATATGTTTCAAATTTATTTGGAGTGGCAAGAAGGATTTATTTATTTCTACCTAGGTCAGATGATAATATCTGGCACTCCCAAAATCCCTTGGTGGTTGGGGTGTTAAAAATATCTTCTGGTTTTCTAAATCCCTAGATGCCAAATGTTCTTGGAGACTCTTGTCAATGACCAGTAATTGGTCTAGAGTTAGAATTCATAAGTACATCACCCCAGACTCACTAGATGAATGGGTAAGAAGCCCAAGCAAGGAAAATCCAGGGATGTCAATTATTTGGAAAGCAATGATAAAGTCCTTCTTTGTCATTGGAGAGGGTTTAGCATGGAATAGGAAATGGTCACAAGGTTAGACTGGGGGTAGACCCATGGCTAGGAAGAAACATGGATCATATTCTTACATATCCCATAGTGGTCCATCTCTGAATGCTTGGGTATACAACTCTTAACTAGATAGTGAATCTGTTACAAAATTCTCTATGGGCACAAGGATGGGACTTGAAAATTGACTTGGGCCTAGAAGGAGAATACATTAGACTAATGGAAAGATATATATTCACCCTAAGGATATCTCATATTTGATTAAGGGGTAAGGAGGATGAGATGATTTGGGATCATTCTCAGTCAGGTGTCTACACTCCCAAAGATGGATACATTCAGTTGAGCATTGAACATCAACAAATATAGCCGCTCTAGTGGTGGAAAAATCTTTGGAAGAAGAAATTATCAGTGAAAATTCTTTATGTGGTGCACCCTGGTAAATAAGGTCCCAACATGGGATAACATTCATAAAAGAACCAAACAAGTAGAGGGTTAGTGTTTCCTATGAAAAAACAATGAAGAAACAATTATGCATTTATTTTTGACTTGCTCTTTCATAAAGGAAGTATGGAGATATTGCTCTAGGTTTTTTTTCCTCCAATGCACATGGAATGAAATATCCCTTGAAAGGGCCTGACAATTCTGGTTAAATCAAAGAGATTATAAATTTGTAAAAGCACTTCCATTACTAATCATTTGGGGAGTTTGGTTGGCTCACAATTCGCTCATTTTTCAGAAAAAACCCATAGTTCCTGAAGTAACAACAACAGAAAGTTCGATGATTCTCTCATACTACCTGCAAGAAAAAATCTTTGATGGAATATAGGTGGTACAGGAGGAAGAAATCGACAAATTAAATCGATGGGGATTTTTTGATGGAGCATCTTAAAATTCAGTGTGTGGTGGAGTGATTCTTTAACTTTTTGACTCCCATTTCTTCAAGATTTCCTTGGTACTAGGTGAAGGATCAAACAATTATGTAGAACTTATGAGTTTAAAATTTCTTCTCATTTTTTCCATTGAAAAGGGATGTAAGGAAATACATGTCTTCGATGATTCTATGATAGTGATAACATAGTCAAGGGGAACCTAGAGATGCTTCAATCTAATATTATAAATTATTCTTGAAGATGTCAAAATTTTACAAAGCAATATTGTCTCTTTTGATTGTCATCATGTCTATAGGGAAAGAAACGAAGAAGCAAACAAAAGGTTGGAGGTAATCAATTTGTCTTTGGGCCAATGGAAAATCACATAAATAAAGAATGAATCTCAAATGGAACACTTCCATAGGCTCTTCATTGAAGGAATCCCAACACCAGATTAAAGAGCATTTTTCAGAATCTCTATGATACAATTTCAAGTGGGCAGTTTTTTTTCAGCCACATCAAAGTTTCTAACTCCCTTACCGGATCTACTTTCATATTTTGAAGACTAGTGATTGAAGATATTTTGTTATGTTTTTAGTTTTTTGATACCATCATGTCCTGATCAGTTTTTTGTAGAACTTATCTAAAATAGTATGTGGCTGACTGACAACTTTTATGTAAAATTCAAAAATGTTGGCTCAATCCCTACAGATAATGCACCACAAGTGCATCTACAAAATGTAATTGTGTTCATCTTTGTTGAGATAAAATTACGCTCTTTTTTAAAGGAAAGAAAAACATGCACAACTTTGAAAAGTAAATCCAATGTAGTATACAAACTCCTAATGAAAATTTTCCTTTTCTTGCAAAGTAAATTTTGTAATTTACTTCCCTAATCGGTGGAAATGCCCATAATTCCTCTCAAAACATGCCAATAAAGTATCTTACCACAAGTATCTAGTCTATTTATCACTAGGTTCTCTTGAATCTTCATTAATGTGATTGAGGTAACCCTTGCATAAATTACACTTGGCTTACATGGATGGTATCCTCCTCATCGACACAAGGGTTTTATCCCCTTGGATGCTTCTAACCAATCCTTCATCATCCAAACATTGCATTTTCTTCTCAAATAAATATACCTTATCTTGATGGAATTCTAACCAATATTAAGAGAATTTTTCACTGTAGGATCTTAAGGAAATCTCATGGAAACAAATGGCACTCATCAATCTACCTAGATCTACTATACATTGATCAAGTACCTGATTGATCTACTTCTTGGTATCATTTTCAATTCGTACCTTCCAAGGATCTTGGAGTTTTTCAACATTAAGATAACAAGCATCCATCACATTAAGGGATATGAAACTATGAGTTCTTCCAGTGTCAATCAAGAAAGTATAAGTCTATCCAAAAATATTACCTCATACTTGGATTAGAGAGTCTTATTATGATTGTTAATCATCCATAGCTACATAAACTTTACCTTTAACTATATCATGCATGGTGTCCTAGGGCTTCAAGTGAAATATTCTTCCTCTTATCTAGTTCTTCTTTTTGGGACATTCGTAGTATTTATGTCCCAAATATATGTAGCCATAACATTTAATTATTGGATTGATAAGACCAATATTCTCTCTCAGTTTGTATTCTATTTTGTATTCAAGTTTTTTCACTAGATTAAAATCCTATTGGCCATATCTCCTTCCTTAGGTCTTGTAATGATTGAACCATTGATTATGTCTACCAATTATTTATTTCCTCCATTGTACTTCATCTCCACACAACCTAGTTCTTGATTTCACCTCTAACAAGGTATTAGGCATGAAGATTCAAAATTTACCCCTGGCATGGCCTCTGATTCATCCAATGAATCCTTTTATTTGTGACTCCTCGTTGAGTCTATGAGAAAAATTTCTAGTTCTAAAAACTTTTCTCCATATTCGTCATCGTTCATATTGCATTACTTAAGTGAATAATATCCATCTTCTTTCCCACAATAATAATTTTCATGTAAATACTTGTCTTTGAAATGTTGTTAAAAGTGATCCATTGTAGATGTTCTTCATCCACTTTCTCTTTCTTCTTCAAGTGTTCCCACCAAAGGTTTGCATCATCCATCAACTAATAATGCAATTTTTTTTTCTTTTCTGAGTTGAATTTATACAGAAATGAATGTCTCTCAATATTGACTAATGATGACTCTACTTTTTCCCCTCTTTTGATATACCCATTGAGCATAAGTGTCGTTTGCATCCTTAATTCATATCCCAACATTCAAAATTTAAGTGAATCTTCTGAACAAGGTTCCATTCTATTGAGGAACTCTATTCCCAATTCTCTAATCTATATCCTAATTACTCAAGCAATATATTGATTTCACAAAGGTATGTGGACTGATCATTCACTTGAATTTTCAAATGTTGTGCTTCTCGTGCTAATTCTTCACTATTCTAATGACTACCATGAGAGGATTATCTTGACTCGGTACCTTATTCTCACTCTTGGTATGTGACCTAAATGTATCCATTATTAATGTCCTATTGAATTTTTAAACAAAATAATTTAGTAGTTCCAATGATAATGTGTTTGTTACACGTCAAAATTGCTCAACTGGATAAGTGTCGCATGTTCCTCTCAATTGTCGTAAGTGTCGCATCTTCCTTACAACTTTCGCAAGTGTCGCAAGTTGGTTACAAGTGTCACAAATGATGTTCAGACATACTTCCGTGACAAACGACACTAAGGAGGCACTTATAACATCTCATGTGCTTGATTTGAAGAAGGAGAACTGGTTTACTGAAGTCAAATAACACTTGACACCTGAAGAAAGCCCTGAAACAAAGGTTTTGAGGAGGAGCACTCCCCCATTTCAGCCCTAGAAGCGCTGGTGCTCCCCTACAAGGCTTCAAGGAGCATTATAACGTTCCTCAGCCCCCTCTGAAGGAGCGCTACTCATCTTGAAAGCGCTGGCGCTCCCCTAAGGCTTACTAGGGAGAACTACAACGCTCTGATGCCCCTTCTAAGGGAGCGCTGCCTAATCTAAGGAAGTAGTTGGCCCGTTGAGGAGAATAAGGGGAGGATATTTCGAGATTAAGAGGCAGTTGTGTCCGAATTCTTGGTTTCATCAAGAGATCCCTGATCTAAGGAGAAGGTTCCCAACTTGTTCTAAAGATAACTCAAGAGGTTAAGCTCCTCTTAACCTATATAAACAGGCTCTATGATGGTGGAAAGGGGAGGAACTGAAGATATGAAACTTATGATCTTGGAGGAAGCTCACAGTCAGCCAAAGGAGAGTGATCAGTGAAGCTGTTGTTATCCAGGTTGTCGATCTTTTAGACAAGGGTTAGACGAAGAGGACTTGATGAAGCTGTTGCATTCGCATCTACGATTGTAAGTACCGCTGTCGTTTTTCTCATCAATATGACACACTTGGCCTGTTTATTTCTAGTTTGTGTCTAATGTCACATGAACTTATCATTAATTGGTAGATCTATTTTCAAGCTAACATCAATAGAGTAGGAAGCGGTCGTATCTTGTTTTGTCCACAGAACTCAGCGAGGAGCAAAGGATTGGAGCGCAACTCAGAGCGTGCAGGGACAAACGTCGATAAAAGGTACTTCTGTCGTCCTTCCTTCTCATGTGTTAGTTTAGATAGATTTGAAAGGAAGTCAGTGTCCATGTTAATCATTTTCTGTCTAGAGTTGGGGTCAATATCTTAGAGGTGATCTACCTATCCGCTGGGAGATTTTCCTACAACAGAAACTGGCGACTCCACTGGGGAGATATCCTCAAATCGAAACTTCTTGTTTGGATTTTTCTCCTCATTGACCTTGTTCTATCCCTTGATTTTTTCAGACCTGGTTCACTCCTCTTTTTATTAGTTTCACGAGCTGATTGGCTCCTTACCTTATCACACTCAGCACAATTGTCGAAATTGAATTGCAATTTTTTGATTTTTTGACATTTCTGGGACTTTTAGACCCTGGCACCTCTATCCTAGTGTTAACAGAGTGCCAGTGCTCCCCCATACCCTTGCACAGAGTGCTATAATGCTCCTTGCCTTGGGCAACAGAGCACCATCCTATTTTTGGCCCAAAAACCCTCCAGAACTGCCTTTTTCAAGGTTTGCCTCTGTGTCTCTTTTGCTGAGTGACCTAGTGAGTCAATGTTTCTTCCCTTTCAGCCTTGACATCTGTCTTTTTGAATAATAAACATCTTGTTAGTTGGATCTTGTAGCCTTCTTCACTATTTTTCATTGAGTTTTTCCTGTTGAGTGAAGTTTGAAACCCATGCATTGTTTTTCTCTCCTCATCAGTTGAGTAAAAACCCTGGTGAAGGTCATCAAAGGCCTACAGACCTCTTCATCTTAATTTCAGTCAAGGTCATTGTTCTTCAACTTTTGCTTTTGGGTGTGAAGTCTGTTTTTCTCTTTGATTGTTTCTTTTCTTTCGCTTTTCATTTTGATTGCTATGAAGGGTGTATTGTTTGTGTGACTTTTGCTTGTGCTAGTTTGGTTTTCATTCATATAAGAAAGGTAATTAGCAAGATGAGCATTGTGTTGTATTGATCATCACTCATACGCAAACAATAAAAGACATCTTTATGATCGATTGTGCATATTAGAAGGCACTTAAAAGTTTTTTCATTACATCAGGATTTGATTGAGAAAAGAATCGTTTGAGGGCATTCCTTATTTGTGCTTGATTAGTGAAAATAAATCTCTCTCTCCCTTAGCTAGATGTTCATCGAAAGGAAATGACTGCTTATCATTTTTGATGCATTCTTTGGGTCTGAGTCATAATTCCATTTGTTTCGCTTCCATGCACCCCTTTGCATAAAGAGCAGCCATAAAAATCAACGCTAATTAAAAGTTATCTAGAACTTTTTCTTTTCTAGGATCCTCCACCAACAGTAGACTAGGCTTAGTACTTTGGATTAGGGTTGTGAGCATAACTCTCCAAAGTTTCCAAAACAAACAGTAGCATCCTGAGTTAGGGAGAGTCAAATCCAGTTATCGTATAAGTCTGCCTGGGATCCCCCTCTCACACAGGGGTTACGCACGAGGTCACATTCAGGTGAGCTACGGGGACTAACCCTCCATGGTTTAACTGATTGTGGTGGTCATATCGTATTATGGGGATCACTTTGAGGTAAATCCACAATTACTGCATGGAATCCTTTTAGTTGATTTCGGGCTTGATACCCTACTCGTACGTTCGGATCAGACTGTCGATTGTTCCCACCCAGGGGCTGACTGCGAATTGGTAACCTTAGTGGCCATAATATTTAGGGTCTTACACAAGGTGACGGTGACGGGAAGTCTCACTGTACCTAGAGAAGACATTGGTCAAACTCACTCGGGCTCCTTGGAGGGTAAATCCACAATTATTGCGTGGAAGCTTGCACCAAGGCGTAAGTCCGTTAAGCAGGTCGCCATTGTAACTGTTCCACCCTATCCCCGCCCCTTCTGGACGTGATCATGCGACGTTGGATTTCATCACCAACTAGTACTGTCATCAAAAGAAGGTCCTGTTTGCTTGGTTGTGATTCTTAGATTCTTTTAGCGTGTGTTGTTTCTTTTCATTAGTTGGCCATAGATTTCTTTCGCCGACTCTTTTCCGCCAACATCGACCCTCCACGTCGCTCGCGGAGGCTACATGGACTTCCTCTAGAAAATATGGAAGGAAACACCCCTTTACCCCCTCATTCTACGGAAGGATCCCCTCAACAACGTGAGGTTCATAATGCCACAACTTCCCAGGAAGAAGTTCCCATTCCTTTGGAGAATTTTTGAATTGTCTCAGAATCTCCGGAAGCTTATCGCATTCCGGAGGGATACGAACGACAGATCCTCCACCCGAACTTTGCTGGAGAATTTGTTTTCGTCAATCCTTCTGACATTTCGACCGGGTCTTCTCAAAACACGTTAGCCAGTGACCCTTTTTGGACTACGGACATCGTTTAGAGTCCACCACGCTTGGTGCGAGATCTCTATGGAACAGGGGAAGGTGCCGATGCATCTTTTTCCTATACTGTACCCCAAATCACTTCACCGGTACTACCACTTTTACAGCCACACCAACCGTTGGTCCGAACATACCATCCGTTGGTCCAAGGTCTACTATTCCCCTCCAGACGGCCCATTCGAAAATGACCTCGCACATTCCGACTATCCCTGCCGGTAACGCGGTAGTTAATCAAGCCCCGATTGGCACACCTGTAACACCGAGACCCACACTTCCTTTTGGATTCAGGGAATTGAATGCTTCTGCTACCACCACCGCCCAAACCACTACCCAAATTATACCGGGAAGTTCTATACCCATCCAACAACCCGGAGGGACCGGTCTTGGTGGTCCTAATCTGCTCGGCGGTACCGGTCAGTCATTTACGTCTGGCTCTCAGATCCCGGGAACTCTACCTCAAACTGGGGGGCATCCTCCCTCCGGAGGACAAATTCCATTCAGAGGGAACCCTAATGCTGGGGGGCATCCTCCCACCGGAGGACAAATTCCATTCGGGGGGCACCCTCATGTTGGGGGGCAACCTCAATCTGGAGTACACCATCAACCACAAGGACAAAATGTGTCTGCCGCACCCAATCTGTGGAACGTTCCTTTTCAAGGAAACCCACATGCCTCCACGGGACAAAATGTTCAGACTCCACAACAAGCCCCTTATGGACAAATGCCAAACCCACCCTATAATCCAAAAAACCCATCCGGTTATCCTCCACTCACAAACACTTCTCTAAACATCTTAAATCCTATGTACCTTGGTCAAAACCAACCTCACATGAGAGGGTCCATGAGTTATAACTATCCACATAACCCAGTATTGGGCCCCACTGGTGTCCCTCTGCCACACCAGCATTACCCACAGGTTAACCGACAACTACCTTTTCTAGCCACCCTGGACCTTCCAGACTTGTCTCGGTTAATGAATGATCCCATTTATCATTCTCCGGTTTGGCCAGCCATTCCAGCTAAACTTCCTTCTGATATCCCAAAATTTGACGGAAAGCCCGAAGAAGACCCAAACAATCACGTGATGACCTTCCATTTATGGTGTTCATCCAACTCCCTCATGGACAATTCGATTTGTTTGCGTCTTTTCCAACGAACGCTCACGGGTTCCGCAGTGAAATGGTATATTGAATTACCACGTACATCCTTTCATGATTTTAACTCCCTTGCCATGTCCTTCCTCACACATTTCCAACTACCCATTCGGTACAAGATGGGTACGGAACTATTAACCTCCCTTCGTCAGACAACTTCCATACATATCTCCGATCATATCCATGAATGGAGACAACAACGAAGGCTAATCAAAGCGGTCATTCCCGACCAATTGTTAGAAGAATGGTTCACTAAATCACTGTTACCCCAGATTGCTCGTGATGTTTCCATGGGTGGCGTAGTCACCGAGGAAGAAGCCATCACCCGGGCCCAGTACTTAGACTTAGTCTATTCACAATCCGGTACTCTATATGAGTTAATACCGAACGCTACCCGTGCCACTAATGATCCATCCAAACCATCGACTGCTTCGCATGGGGATGGAGTTATTGGCTCCGTCAAAACTCAATCTACTACCCAGTCTATTGGAACAATCCAGCGGCCCACTTCCATGGCTGCTCCCAGTCCAACTGCACACTCTTCTACCCCACCTCAAACTCATGTTTCTGATGTGAATGCGGTCCAATCAACCCTTTCACAACAACTTGGGGCAAGAAGAAAGCGAGAAATAAACCGAAGAAGAAAAACAACAACGAGCAACCCAAGACCCAACCGCAAACCCCTACTGTCAGAAAACAACCACAAGGAAAACCGAAATTCCCATGTCTCATTTGCGGTGACGATCACTACACTCGAGACTGCCCACATCATGATGAAGTGGCCAAACTTTTCAAAGGAAATTCACAACCCGTTGTGCTCACTCAGCCTTTTCCACAACAACAATCTTTGGTTGCACAAACCCCCACGCCGGGGGGCAATTCCAACCAACCCCATGATGAGGCCTCGAAAAGTTCCCATATTTACATGTTTAACGGAGTTAATCTAACAACTTGCTCTGTGACATATGACACACCAGTTAAACCTGATAAGCCAAAGATAACTAATGGTTCTACATCAGACCCGTTACTATCCTCCGTCAATCCTCCATCTGTTATCCCTCCATCCGGGCCACTCCAGATTGAGAAACCTTCTTTTGACTCCATCCTACGCCGTCCTAAGAGAACCATCCAGAAATCTACATTCAATCTTAATTCACGGGCTGCCTAAAACTACAACATCGTAGAAGATTTGGTCCAAGCCCCGTGTGCCATGTCCGCCTTGGAATTTCTACAACACTGTCCCGACCAACGTAGAAAACTCTTAGCCACCATCGACGCTTTTGATCCTGAGTCATCAAACTACATCATGTTTAATATAGATGATCATCAACCGCGACTCTCCCACCAGCTATCTTTCCAAATCGATGTGATTGTTCACAATCAACAAATCCACTGAACTATCCTGGACGAGGGAGCCTCCACCTGTGTCATGTCTCTAGCCTGTTGGAAAGGCTTAAAATCACCTGCCCTTAACAAATCCGCTACCATGTTACGTGCCTTTGATGGACGAGGTTTTCATCCTCACGGATTATTACAATCCTTAGCCATTCAGTTGGGCGGCAAAACTATTATTGTTGACGTCGAGGTGGTCGATGCTCCCCTCGATTACAACCTACTACTTGGAAGAAGTTGGTTCTACGCGATGACTGTCATCGCCTCATTGGTGTTTCGATGTGTAAAATTCCCCCATCAAGGAAAAATTGTTACCATCGATCAGCTCGATTTCTGCACACCCGATGCTTGCATCCCTGCTACCAACAACATTCCCTTTCTGGGAGACCACCCGGTTATGTATGAAAGCGTTGGTGTTGTCTTATTGAAAGATTCTAGCCTCATGGGTACCTTCCCTACACCACTTCCACCTACCGCACATCATATTTCTGCCGTCAATATGATTTTGACTATGCCTTATCAATCCTTGGAATCATCAGACCCTTGGGTTGTGCCTAGTCCTTTGGAATTCGATGTGCTCGAGGACACAATGCCACTGAGCCCAGCCGAGGCTGCATACGTAGCTATTCAATCTGCTTCTCCCTCTTCAAACACTTCACATTTATTGGCACCCGATACTTATTTGGTGCCCTCGTGGTTAGATTCCCTATCATCCACCATTGATTACATTTCCCAAATTTTTCCTTTGGACGAATCTATCATGGAAATGATTAGAATTGATGATCTACCCTGGGATGACAACCACCATCGATCCTCTTTTATTCCACCTTTGGAAGAAATCCAAGACATACGATCTATCTTCCCCCCCTATGTTACCGAAGCTCCGCAATCTCCTATCCTCACACAAGATGCTCTCTCTGAGGGGAACATGGGTAACATCTCTACTACGGTCACGATTGACATTTCAATCAAAGAAGGTGTCATGGAAAACATCAACCTTGGTGCTAATTGCACACCCGACGAAGTGGTATCTTACACCGCTTTATTCAAAGAATTCTGCGATGTCTTCACATGGAGTTACGAGGAAATGTCAGGGATTGACCCTTCGATCATCGTACATGAAATCAAAACCTACCCTGACGCGAAACCGGTTCGGCAAAAACTTCGCCCGGTTCATCCCAAGAAAATCGCAGCTATAAAGGCAGAAGTTGAAAAACTTCTAAAATCTGCCTTTATCTATCCCGTCCCTTTAACTGAATGGGTCTCCAACCTTGTTCTGGTTGCTAAAAAACAAGGGACCATCCGTGTTTGCGTTGACTATAGAGATCTCAACAAAGCTTGTCCTAAGGAAAACTACCCTATGCCCTTCATCGACCAAATCATCGATAATTGCGCAGGAAGCGTAATCTTTTCTTTCATGGATGGCTTTTCTGGATATAACCAGATTGAAATCTTACCCATGGATCAACACAAGATATCCTTCATCTTCCCTTGGGGAAATTTCGCCTACCGAAAGCTACCTTTTGGCCTTAAAAATGTTGGAGCCACTTTCCAGCGAGCCATGTCGTACGCTTTTCATGACATCAAACATATCGCAGAACCGTATCTCGACGATTTTCCCGCACATTCGCTAAATCAATCTGATCACATTGGTCATTTACGCACGATTTTTCTGCGATGTAGGTTCTACTGTATTTGTCTGAACCCACACAAATGCATTTTCGCTGTCGAATCCGGTCGACTCCTCGGTTTCATTGTCTCCAAAGATGGGATTAGGGTGGACCCCTTAAAGATCAAGGCCATCTTAGCCTTACCTCCACCCACCAATTTAACCCAACTCCAAAGTTTGCAAGGCAAAGCAAACTTTCTTCTTCGTTTCATCTGCAATTACGTCGAGATCACTAAAGGATTCATGCGGTTACTACAAAATAACGTCCCTTTCATCTGGGATGACGCAGCTCAACGGTCATTCGACGCTCTCAAGCACGCTTTGACCCATGCACCTTTGTTACATCCCCCTGAATATACAAAGGATTATATCCTTTACTTGGCCGCTTCTACTTACACCATCACAATGGTGTTAGTCCAAGAAGACTCCAATGACGAAGAACATGTGATTTATTATCTGAGCAAGAGTTTATCTGGACCTAAACTCAATATTCGCATGTTGAGAAACTGGCTCTGGCAGCCGTCATCGCTATCCAAAGGTTCCGCCACTACATCTTATTACGCACCACCACGGTAATCGCAGACTCCAACCCCATGTACCACGTCCTGACACGTCAAGTACTTGGAGGCAAATATTCAAAATGGATCATTATTCTTCAAGAATTCGATCTTGAGTTTACAAAGGCTAAAGCCAAAAAATCCCTAGTGTTTGCCGAGCTCATCTGCGCTCTCCCTCGTGTTGATGAAAACATCAAAACTAGAGATTCTCTCGCCGATGAATCTCTCTTCCTCATCATCACCTCTGATCCTTGGTACAAAGATATTCTTCTCTACCTTCAAACACAATTTTTCCAGCCCAACATCTCTCGCGAAGAGCTTCGACGCATTCGTCATCACTCTCGTCGTTATATCATCCTCAGTGACACTTTGTATCGCTGTGGTATCGACACCATCCTTCGGCGATGTTTGACTCACGAGGAGGCTGAACGCGTTTTGAACGATTGTCACCTTGGCGCCTATGGCGGTCATCTTTCCGATATGGCCACAACCCAAAAAATCCTACATGTTGGCTACTTTTGGCCCTCGATTTTCAAAGATTGTATCGAGGCTGTCAAGAAATTCCCACCCTCCCAACTCTTTAACAAGAAGGCACGCACCCACCCTATGGCGCTGCACCCTATTATTGCCATCGACCCCTTTGCCAAATGGGGCATCGATTTCATGCAGTGTAAGCCTACCTCAGCCGGGGGGCACGGTTACATTATCGTCGCTGTCGACTACTTCACCAAATGGGTTGAGGATATGCCTACCTTCCTGAACGATGGCCATACAACAACTCTATTCCTCTTCAACCACATCATAACTCATTTTGGTGTACCACGTGCCATTGTCACTGTCCATGGTGCACACTTCAAAAACCAGATGATGAGCGAGTTACATGTCAAATTGGGTTTTCGCCATGAAAACTCATCCCCTTACTACCCTCAAGCAAATGGACAAGTTGAGGCTATCAACAAAGTCCTAAAAACCATGATCCAACGCATGGTAGGGGAAAACAAAACATCGTGGCATATACAACTATTCTCCGCTCTTCGGGCCTATCTCACCTCTTTGAAAACCTCAATTGGATTCACTCCTTTCCAGTTGGTCTATGGCATTGAAGTCGTCCTACCGATCAAGTGTGAGATCCCATCACTCAAACTGAAAGTAGAACTCCTGCCTCATACTTCTGCAGAAGAAGAACGATTTTTATATCTTTCCAAACTGGATGAAACGCGTCACGATGCTACTCTCGCCAATGAGGCACATCAAAAACGAATTAAAACTCAATATGACAAATCCGTCCACCCTCAGACTTTCACGAAAGGAGACTTAGTCCTTTTTTACGACAAAGCTCACGATAAATTGGGGACAAGAAAGTTAGAACCCATGTGGAACGGTCCCTACATCGTGAAACGTGTCCTACATAAAGGTGCCTACGAATTAGTTGATCATGATGGAATCTCCCTAGGAGAGCCCCAAAACGGGCTTTACCTTAAGAAGTACTATGCCTAGATCACCTAGCATTTGTACTTTGTACATTATTGTATTTAGTTTTGGTGTGTCTATTTCTTTCGCGTGCTCGAGTCTTTACCGTTGCCACTCATGACTGTGCCTGTGTTTTCATGCGCAGATGACGTCCTCCTTTCCTATCTTTTTTGGGTTCGCGGATGGCGCTAGCCGACATACCCGGAACATTGCTTCAGCAGCTTGGGTTATTTACCAATTTGACCAGGTGGTGAGCTCAGGAGGCATTTGTTTAGGACCAGCAACCAACAATATGGCAAAATATCATGCTGTCATTGGAATGTTGACCCAAGCTTCCTCTCTAGGTATCTCTCACATCATTATTTACTTAGATTCCCAACTGGTGGTTTTTCAACTCAACCATATCTACACTATCCGTAGTCCTATCCTGCTACGCCTACACTTGCAAGTTCGTCATCTCGAACGAATGTTCGATTACATCGAATATAGACACATTCTGAGAGAACTTAATAGTGTTTCAGATTCATTAGCTAATTATATCATGGATCGGTATCTTGCCCACATATAAGATTCAAGGAAAGAAAAACTGTACATTACATGTAAATTAAAACACATCACAGACATCATCATGTACAAATCATTGGCATCATAAAAACTCGAAACTGTATATATATATATATATATATGGCGTGACTGAAATGTTTGTATTACATCAAAAAGTGTGTAGAAGAGCAAAATATTGGGTCTGTTCACCCATAAAACATCGCCTGACAAGGCATACAAAAACATGATCACCGGGAGACTCTAATCTCCCCGCACTGCGTTGTGCTGTGAGTAACACACTACTGCATGCACTACGTGCCTCAAAAGAGAATTGATATTCTCTGTCACCCCTACAGTGTGCCGCTGCAGATGTAAAGGCACATCCCCCCTCCGCAGAGGAGGGATACCCATCGTAAGGCCTTGGAGGTTCCTCTCAACATCCCGGAGACCCACCACCGGTACTGTTGGGTCTGCTGCGACTGGGGTGCCTCCACGACGCCCTGGTACCAGTATATCAACTGGGCGCACTACTCCCTTGTCTACATGTTGGAAACAAAACATCTGTTATAACTCTTTTACATACCCCAAAAAAATACATATACATCAAAGACTTAAAAAACAAAGAAACTAGACAAGGTATGGCTTAGTCTCGTACCTGACTCGTCCCAATCTTCCCCCGCGGGAAAAATCAAGTCCATA
The DNA here is from genome assembly GCA_009831015.1 of Picea engelmannii. Classification (NCBI taxonomy): domain Eukaryota; kingdom Viridiplantae; phylum Streptophyta; class Pinopsida; order Pinales; family Pinaceae; genus Picea; species Picea engelmannii. Next base: position 575,007 of record ML782996.1, read on the forward strand.
CTCCCACGAAAGTCTACGTCGGCATAAGGGAAGTCCTCTATCCAGAGGTACTGCCATCTCAGCCAGGCAAAGAAATCACCAGTGAAATGGAACTCTGACTCCAAAACTAGCCTCGGAGATAGACTAGTCCACCTCTCCATCCTAGGTTCATCCACTAGTCATACCACCAACACTATCTGAGGTTGCATCTGAGGGATGCGCTCTAGGAAAAAAGAGACCAAAAACGAGCCATAGCCGAACTGCTTCTGACCAGTCCTGCATCGTGAGATTTGTTCCTTCACATTCCAAAGGAACGCTACACTCCAATTGAACAGTGTTGGTTCTAAACAATGAACACCATAGGCCACCTGTGATCTCGATGCCAGATGAGCACTAGTGTTGCCGGTCACGCTTGTGATAGCGAATAGTATAGACCGGAGGGGAAAATCTCAAATATCCTTGATAGGGATCCTTCCCCCTACCAATCTTTCTCTCGGGATGCAGTGGCGTGCCAGATACACGTCCACTTGTTTAGGTAATGCCCTCTGCCCAGTGAAAGATATGGGGACCCCTCTTTTCGAGAGGCCAGTCAAAAAGTAAATGTCTTCTAACTCAATGGTCAAAAGTTGTGTGTCAATACGGAATCCTTGTTCTGCAACATCCCAGAGTCCAATCACATGCTCAAGCAATAACATCTCGCTCTTCATTTTTTGTAAATTGAAGAAATTGAGCAAGCCACAAGCCCGTAAAGCGGCCCACGTACGAGGACTCCGTAGAGCGGCTAAATCATCCATCTCATGTTTCCTCTCTTTCCATTCAATCATGATTGTCGGAGATACCTACAAAACAAAAAATCAAGAATTTCATTATTCCTCACGTTTTGGTAATTTCGGCGATTTTCAAAAATCATTTTAGAACATAAAACAACATACCCACGTCATAGAAAAGCAACCACTCACTCTTTTTAGCCACCACGCCCTTTAATATTTGTCAAATAATGATAAAAACATTTTAAAAATGCAAAAACGACTTTGGGGGCTGCGTGGGTATTTGGGGAGATTTTTTATGAGTTCCTTTGCTAAGAATGACCTGCCTAATTGATTGCAAGGGTGTAGACATCCTAGTCACCCTTCTCTAAAGCATTTTTGTTAAAGAATCCCCCCATTTCATTAATTTTTAAAAAGAGGCCGATTTGGTTCAAAGAAGGGAAACTTAGGGCTTTGTGTTTTGAAATAAATGATTCTATGAAAATGGATCTAAAACCATGCAATTGAAAGAGAAAAACATGGACACCTACCTAGTTCAAACGGTGAGCGAAATGATCGATCGTAGCTCTGGCAGCAAGAAAAACAAGATTTTCTTCAAAATGAGATTCTCCACTACTCCAAAAATCCTTGCAAATGAAATGGTAAATGAATTTTCAAATCAATTGTTATTTATAAAATTTCATTTTTTATAAGGTATGGTCATTTTTGGGTTTCTCTAATGATGTAATTGCTTCACTAAACTCTGGTTTGTAGCTTTGGCATCACAGGTTCCCTGGCAGTCCTGATCAGTTATTCACCTTGTCACACTCATGAGCATAGTCTTAGTTCGTTCTCGAGCTCGACAATATGAGAACGTAACCGGGTAAACTTTTATCTCTTTTTCGGACCCGTACGGATACGAACACACGAAAAAGGAATCCCCCTGGAGTCTCCTTTAAACACTTTTCAGACTCTCTAAATATGAAAAGATTGTCGAGTGATCTTACTTCCTTTCACACTCGTTAAAAGGTCAGAAAGGGCGTCTTTCGAGCGATAGTTTGACCCTTTTTCGGTCTCGTTGGACTACTGTACGAAAAACGAATTGAGAGAGTTCTCTTTTAAGTGTTTTTTCCAAACTCTATAATCCCGAAAAACCTTCGAGTTTTCTGTCTTTGGACTCATTAAAGCACACATCGACAGGCCCACATGGGAACGAACCCTTACTTCTTTCGGTTCATTAAACAAAGGAAGAGGAACTTACCGAAGGTGATTTATATCGAGCATGTGTTATCCTCCTCGATCTCATTAAATCAAAAAGAGGTACTCATCTATTTGGATGGGGGAAAAATTGAAAGGATCAAGCCAAGCAGTCTCTTGAGAACATCATCCAGCACTTCTTAGAATCGCCCTTGAACATGACACTTTTTCACTTTGCACATATCATAATCCACTGAACCTCTGCACTGAGCCAATCTTTTGAGTTCCTTTCACTCCTTTGGGTCACCCGACGCAAGTCACAATATCCATTGCATAGTTTTGGTCCATGTCATGTTTCGCTATTGTGCCTCAGTGTTCAAGGGAAGTATCCGCCTAGAGAGTCAACCATCCCAAGTATCTTGCCTCAAAACCTGTGTCAGTCCATGTCCATTTGATCTGCCAAACATATCTCCATGTCTTTTTCGTGTCGTTGATGGGGGATACATCAAGGCCCTCCCTCGACGAGTCTATTCCTGTCGAATCCAACACATTATCCGGGAATTAGACTTAGAAACCAGTTAGTACTTTGGGACCTACATGCCTCAATGGAAGGCCTCCTCACATTCGATAGTAGGTTTACATCATTGACCTCTCATCGAATGATTCCGCGAGTGTTCGACTTCAGCTCATCTATTCACATTCGCTGGGATGTACTAGGGTACCTTGGGAATCATTGACATTAATGGTGATCTCCCTTGCACTTGTTAACGGTTCACACCATTGACCGGTAATCAAGTGGTTTCTGTCATGTTCGACATCAACACACCTATTCACATGGTTGGAATCGTACCACGTTGGGATTAGTAAGAAGACCCTGGGTTGAGTAACCACTTTGATATATGCTTTGCCCAGGCTGCGAAGGAATTTCCATTGGACAAAGAACACATACAATGTTACATAGATCCACTTTGTATTGGTCGTGGCTATGTCTTGTCATCTCGTAGATCCACTGTGTATTCTTCGTGGCTACGATCAGTCTGAGTCATCAGAGTATAGATCCACACTGTATCCTCGGTGGCTATACCTTTCTATCAATACAGTGATGGATCTGCAGTGTATTTTATGGCGGCCATATCCTGCTAATTCTTGATCACCCAAGCATAGGTATGCCTGCCTTGGGTTTTGAAATATGTCATGATACTTGTTGGATGTTTGTGTGCAACTTCTGTCAGGTTCTCCGAGTCTATACCCTTGCTTGGACATCTACAAAGTATTTCAGTTATTAGTTGGCATCTTCTAACTTCATACTTTGGGGGGCATTCTGTTACACGTCAAAATTGCTCAACTGGATAAGTGTCGCATGTTCCTCTCAATTGTTGTAAGTGTCGCATCTTCCTTACAACTTTTGCAAGTGTCGCAAGTTGGTTACAAGTGTCACAAATGATGTTCGGACATACTTCCATGACAAATGACACTAACGAGACACTTATAACATCTCATGTGCTTGATTTGAAGAAGGAGAACTGGTTTACTAAAGTCAAATAACTCTTGACACCTGAAGAAAGCCCTGAAACAAAGGTTTTGAGGAGGAGCGCTCCCCCATTTCATCCCTAGAAGCGTTGACGCTCCCCTACAAGGCTTCAAGGAGAGTTATAATGCTCCCCAGCCCCCTCTGAAGGAGTGCTGCTCATATTGAAAGCGTTGGCACTCCCCTAAGGCTTACTAGGGAGCGCTACAGCGCTCTGATGCCCCTTCTAAGGGAGGACTGCCTAATCTGAGGCAGTAGTTGGCCCGTTGAGGAGAATAAGGGGAGGATCTTTCGAGATTAGGAGGCAGTTGTGTCCGAATTCTTGGTTTCATCAAGAGATCCCTGATCTAAGGAGAAGGTTCCCAACTTGTTCTAAATATAACTCAAGAGGTTAAGCTCCTCTTAACCTATATAAACAGGTTCTATGATGGTGGAAAGGGGAGGAACTGAAGATATGAAACTTATGATCTTGGAAGAAGCTCATGGTCAGCCAAAGGAGAGTGATCAGTGAAGCTGTTGTTATCCAGGTTGTGGATCTTTCAGGCAAGGGTTAGATGAAGAGGACTTGACGAAGCTGTTGCATTCACATCTATGATTGTAAGTACCACTGTCGTTTTTCTCATCAATATGACACGCTTGGCCTGTTTCTTTCTAGTTTGTGTCTAATGTCACATGAACTTATCATTAATTGGTAGATCTGTTTTCAAGCTAACATCAATAGAGTAGGAAGCGGTCGTATCTTGTTTTTTCCACAGAACTCAGCGAGGAGCAAAGGATTGGAGCACAACTCAGAGCGTGCAGGGACAAACATCGATAAAAGGTACTTCTATCATCCTTCCTTCTCATGTGTAAGTTTAGATAGATTTGAAAGGAAGTTAGTGTACATGTTAAGCATTTTCTGTCTAGAGTTAGGGTCAAGCTCTTAGAGGCGATCTACCTGTCCGCAGGGAGAATTTCCTACAACAGTGTTAACTATTGTTCTCCATGTGAAGGAAATGGCACACAATTATATTATACACATAGTTAATAACGAGACTTCCAAATCTTAGGTGGTGAATAATCATCAAACTTTGAAAAGTCCACATCATTTTGTCACTTACTAAATACAAGTCTCAGAGAATTGTTCTCTAAACTCCAAGGCTAACTCCCCAAAAAATAAATTATGTGAACTCTAGTCCAAGGATATGCTCACACAATATTCATTCTAGTGTGTGTGGAAGTTTTTTAGTAACTTTTAGAGTGTCGGTATACCTTTGTTTTAATATATGCGTGTATTGTGCAAGGCCTTGTCATAGGAAGGAGGTTTATCAATTCATCTCACCCCTAACAAGTTAGAACGAGTCATTTTAATGATGGTTGAGGTAGGTTGTATCTCATTCATACATTGTATATTATTCAAATTGTTTGGTTTCTCAACAATTCATGGTATTGGAATACACATTGTTATACATGTAACTTATAAAAGTTCTAATTTACCAGCTTGATATTGTTTATCTATATATGGATTATCTGTAAAATGCCATGGATATTCCACTAGAACAATTTGTCACAACATATCTCTAACAGGATGAAATATTTATTATCTAGGTTTATTTCCTTAGATATTAGATTTGTTATAGATATTAGATTTGTTATCTCTAGCTTATTTCTCTATTTTTATACAAAATAAATGAAATATGGAAATAAAAGAATAGGAAAATTAAAAAAAAAAAAACATCCACACAAATAAACACAATATTTACCCTAGGAAACCCAATATGGGAGAAAACCCAACTCGAAGGCGAGGCCTATTCTCTGCTCTGTTTGCTTTGGTTATCAAAATGCAAATACAAAGGAATGGGCACTCATTATGGAGTTGCTTATGACATTGTGGTATGAAAGGATACTACATAATGTTTTCCTCCTATATTATGCTCTCAAAATACTACTCCTAGATGTTTTTCTCATCCATGGAACAAGTACAATAATAAATAATGGAACCCCTTTCTCCTCCTAGTGGCTTGACATTTAACATAGCTCGATAGTCATCTAGGGTTAGGGGTTTTTCATCCTCAACATTTAATGTGTGACAAGGTTTTGACCTTCTAGAATATTCTTGAAATTCCACATGTGGCTAGCCCCATATGTGTGAGTAATGGGGGTTGACACGACATCTAGTCGTACCATGGTGGTCAACTTGCAGGAGGCATAACTTTTACATACGAGCTTCGAGTGAGATGATTTCCACACCATTGGAAAGGTCTCAATGTGTATATCAATGTCAGGGGTGTGAGCACAAGTTTTGGGTGCTATAACCCCCCAAAATGTCATTTAATGCCTCAAAATGGATCCAAAAGGTTATGGACTCCAATTTTACAAACTATGACTTGCCACTAAAATGACCCTACAAGTCGATTGCTCCAATTGTTTCCACCCAAAAAGTACCAATATAGATGAAAATTATATGATAATCCAATCGGGATCCTACCTCCCCATTTTAGAGAGGATTTTAGTCCCAAAAATCTTTACTAAATGAGCTGAGGAAAATTTTCCTATGCATTCTCCTTGGAGTAAATTTTTTCTCTACTCGGAAGTTTTCCTTTCAACCCAATCTGTCAAAGGTCATACTACCCCTTCTTTGTAGTTCTGTAACTCTTCTACAAAATTGTACCTTCTACCAAATCTACTTGAGATTCTTGCACTAAGTCCTCTATGCTAGATAGGACCTTTTCCTCGGTTTACTTATCCAACATGGAAGGCTCATAGAGTTTCATATTCTCCACATTTACTATTGAGTAAATGTGCATGTATGGGAGTAAATTTATTTTGTAGGCATTGTCTTCCACCTTCTCCAATACCTTAAAAGGGCCATACCGTATAAACTTGATCTTATTACTAGGACCCTATAATGTTTCCTTGTTCAGTTGTAACCAAACTCTATCTCCCAATTTGAATGATTTGTTTTGTTCTATGGTGATCATGCCATGCCCTATACATTTCCTATGACTTCTTCAATGTATCTTCTACTTGCAAATGGATATACCTAATATTTTTAATAAACTTCTCTGCTTTCAATGCTTATATTATTATGTATTCCCTCACTCCTCCTTGTTGTCCATATCCAAAATCCAAGGGTGAAGGTGGAAAATACCCAAAGCAAGTTTCAAAAGGGGACTTACCAGTAGAAAAGTCAATTTCTTTGTTATAAGAGTGTTGGATATAGATCATATTTTCATCCTAGGTATGCAAATTCTTCTGATTGTAACCCCTCAAAATTTGCACCAAAGTATTGTTAACTACTTATGTCTACCTGTTTGTATATGGATGGAATGTTGTATATCTCTTCAACTTCATGTCCATATTCTCCCAAAGTGTAGTCCAAAATGCAATAAGAAATATAGTATCCATGTCTAAGATGATGCTCCTTGGTATCCCAAAGTGCACCTGGACCTGTTCAAGGAGCATGTTGTTGCTTCTTGTCCTCTTATGGTATTTTCACAAGCCATAAGAATGTGAATCTTGCTAAATCTTTCAACTACCTCAAAAATATAGTCATGTCCCTTCCAATTTGTTAGTAAACCACCTACAAAATCCATGGAAATGATTTCCCAAGGTCGAGTGGGTAAAGGTAAGGGATGGTATAGACCTTGTTTTCTATTATTAGGCTTGTTGACACTACAAATTATGCATCCTCTAATATATCATGCTACATATTATTGCATTCTAGGCTAGTACACATACTTTTACAAGTTATTAATTGTCTTCCCAACACCAAAATGTCCTACAACCCTGGAGGTGTGAGATTCTCTGATAAGATGCAATATTTCACCTTTAGGAACACAGAGCTTGTCTATATTTAAGAGTAACCCATTCTAGAGATGATAGTCACCCTTATTTCCGCCTTCTTCTAAATGAATTTGGCACTATAGTTGTTAAAAAACCTCCTTGAATTCCTCATCTTTTGCATATGGATCTTTGTATTCATCATGGGTAAAAGGCTACATGTGCATAAGAGTTCCAAAAAATGTAATATTCTATGTGGGTGATCTTGAAAGAAAATCCACCAACTTATTATCTCTACCCTTATTATACTTAATGACTAGATGAAATTGCTATATAAACCCTATCCACTTGTAATGTCTGGTTTATTGAAGCTTACTTTGGGCCTAAAAATACTGCAGTGGCTAGTGATCAGTGTGTATAATGGTTTCCCTTCCCATTAGATAGTGCTTCCACTTCTTAATAGCTTGAACCAAGGCATATAGTTCCTTATCATATGTAGGGTATTTCAAAATTCCCCCATGAAACATCTTGGAGTTATAGCATATTGGCTTACCTCCTTACATCAAAATTACTCCCATAGCATACCTACTTGCATTTATCTCCACTTTGAAGGGATTTTGCAAGTTAGGTAATTGAGAATCAATGTTTGATTGATCTTTTATTTTAGCTTGTTGAAATATTTCTGTTGGTTCTTTCCCCACTAAAAACTCTTACCACTAGATGTTATGGTGTGGATTGGTGTAGCTATTGTTGAAAAGGATGCTATGAAATTTAGTAGATGTTGTGTTTCCCCAATAAAGCTCCCAAATTTAGTGACATTAGTAGGAATTGGACATTTTATGATGGCCTCCATCTTTTCAATATCTATCTTGAGCTCCCAAACAATGATCACATACCCCAACTACATTAATGATTTTTAAGAAAACTCACATTTCTGGAGGTTAGCTAGAAGTTGGTGATTTTTCAGGGTGTCTAACACCTGTGTGAGATGTGAGATGTTCTCCTCCCAGGTATATCTATAATCAAATATATCATCCAAATACAGTATAACAAATGAATCTAAATATGGGTGAAATACATCATTCATCAATCTGATAAATTTATCGGTGCATTACACAAACAAAATGGCATGACCAACCATTCATACAAACCTTTCCTTGTCTTGAAGGTGGTCTTCCAAGTGTCTTATTCTTTGACACATACCTAATGATAATCCAATTTGAGATCCAACTTGGTGAAGTACTTGGGATGCAATAATTGGTCTAACAAATCATCGATCCTAGGAAGAGGGTATTGATTCTTGAGTATAATATTTTTCAAATCTATGTAGTTGATACAAATCCTCCAACTCCATTTTTTGTTGGGTATGATGATGATAGGTGACCCACAAGGTGAGGTACTTGGTCAAATTAATCCCTGCTCCAACAACCATTGCAAGTTTTTCTTCATTTTGTCTGTTTCCATAATAGAATGTCTATACAACCCAATATTTGGTAATGGGGAGTCAAACAACAATTGTATCTTATGCTCCACTTCCCTCTTAGGTTGTATCCCTTTAGGATCCTAGACCACTCCTTTCCATGCATTCATACGACAAATCCTACAACTGTTGTTTTTATTTTTATTACATCCCTCTAGGGATTCCCTTACTACTCTTTCTGATTCATCACACATATGATTATATTATAAGAAAAGAAAAACATACTTCTTACTTGAACTAATCAACTTTTTGTCTTGGTTGAAATTTACCAGTGAGATATTTGATTTACCTTTATGTGCATTAATGATGAAATATTTTCCATCCTTGATCAAGAGGTATTGGTTTTCTCTCCTCATGAAAATTTCATCCCTCATATACATGTAGGGGCTTCCAAACACTACTCCACACACTTCAAGGGGTACTACATCTAACTCCAATTCAACGATAACATATGCACAATAAAAATTTTGATATGATATTGTTTCATGACCTTGATCTTTGAATCCTTGTTTACCTACCCCAATGGATATGGGTTAGAACGATCATGAACCTACAACCAAAGCTTGCTAACTAGATTGGTTTCTATGAGATTGGTCCATGAACTAGAATTGAATAGAGCATATACCTTGGTTTTCTTGACCTATATCTTGATATGGAAGAATTTTGTCGTGTCCTCCTCTTCCTATTTATGAAGAATACTCAAATTCACCTCCTCCTACATCAAAGTGTAGGAAATATTCTCATTCACATCTAAGTTGATCTCTACCTGATTGGTTTAATATGTGGCTAGAATATTCTTATTCTTGGCATCCTTCTTATGGTTCTCAGGGTTAAACTCTAGATGTAGTTTCCAACAATTTTATTCAATGTGACCATAGATATTGCAATGAATACAATGGTTACTTGGATCCTTGCACTAATGTGGAGTGGTTGTCATCTTCTTGTATTATCCTTTCCACTTGTTTCTTTCCTCCTCAAAAGCATCTTAGTTCCCTTTCTATTTGGAACCAGTTGGATGTCCTTTTTTGTGGCCTATATTTTCCAAATATTGTTCTTGCACATAGGCCTTGTCAATTGTCATGGGATTGAAGAGCATTAATTTCTTTTACAAATGACTATGTAGACCCCCTAAATACTTGAGGAGTAGATTTTGGTTCTTGGGAAAGATACCCAACATGATAGCCATATTCCTAAACTCGGTGACTTGTACTCTTGCACACTCTTCTTCTACATACCCAATAGGGTAGAACTGGGACATAATGGAGATAACCCTCTAGCCTAAGAGTTTCCATGTGAAATTCCCACTAGCTTAATGCATGGCCCTCTAATTTTAGCATGGAAAATGAAATCTTCCTCTCTTCTTATATATGGTGGACACTAAAATATATGTCTAACTATTGCAACCAATGATTCAACTTCACTGCACCGATCTCAGCTTCGTATGGATTGATATCCACTTATGCTTCCATTTTAAATAAATATTTTGAAATGGTAATGGTATTGGAACTTGTCTTATCTTTCTCGGGCTTTCCTCGACTCCTTTTATGGGTCTTCATTATCTCTCAGTTTCTCATCTGATTCGATCTCTAAGTTAGAGCCTCCATCCTCCTCGAATAGTTTAATATTGTTTGCTAGAGCCACCATGAGGAGGGTCATATTGTGAGAAATATTAGCAACTTTCTCTTCTAGCCTCACAAACTAGTCCTCTACTAAATTTAAAGGTTTTTTGTGCACAAACTCATCCACCATGGCTAGGGTTTTGTGACTTTCTTATTAAGCCAATTCCTGGATCCTACAACTTTCCACGAACGCCCCAAAGAAAATTTCTTTAATACCAATATGATATATAAATTTTCATGGACATTCCATTGGAAAATTTGATCACAACAGATCTTATAGTATGTTGAAATCTCTATTATGCATGCTTATTTCCTTAGATATCATATTTTTTTGTCTCTAGCTTATTGCTCTATTTTTATAGAAAATAACTGAAATATGGAAATAAAAGAACATGCAAATGAAAAACATCATCCACACAACAAACACAATATTTACCCTGGGAAATCCAATATGAGACAAAACCCAACTTGAAGGTGAGGCCTATGCTCTACTCACTTTGCTTCAGTTATCAAATTGCAAATACAAAGGAATGGACACTCACTGAGTTGCCTAAGAAACTATGGCCTGAAAGTTTGCTACAGAATATTCCTCCTCCTTTGTTATGCTCTCAAAATACCACTCCTACATTTTTTTTCTCAACTATGGAACAAGTACAATGCTAAAGAATGAAACCTCATTCTCCTCCTAGCAGCCCGATATTTAACATCTCCCGATATTTATCTAGGTTTAGGGTTTTGCATCCTCGACCCTTAATTAGTGATAATGTTTGGACCTTCTATAATATTGTTGAAAGTCCACACATGTCTAGACATATATGTGTGAGTAATGGGGGTTGACGTGGCATCCACTTATACCATGGTGGTCAACAAGGTAGGCCAACTTGCGATAGGCATTACTTTCGCATATGAGCTCCAATTGACATAATTTTTGCACCGTTAGAAAGGTCTCGATGTGTAGATCAATCTCAAGTGTGTGAGCACAAGTTCTAGATGATGTAACCCCCAAAAAATTTGTTTAATGCCTCGAAATGGGTCTAGAAGGTTCCAAACCCAATTTTTCAAACTAGGACTTTCCACTAAAATGGCCTCACAAGACAATTCCTCCAATTGTTTCCACCTAGAAAGTACCAATATAGAGAACAAATTATATGATGATCCAATCTGGATCAATGGATCGCATTTTCATAAAATACCATACCACGTCTCATTAAGAATATTGTTATAGATATTTCTAGGAGATTATCTCCCATGAAAAATACATATCCCCCACCCACTAAATCAAGGTAATCTTTTAAACTCTCCCATGTTCACCCCCCTCTTTCCTCCAAACTCTGGCTCTCAATACCAAATATAGGACAAATATTTTCCATCCAAACACACATTCCACCTAAACCAATAAGAAAAGGATCTACAATTAATTCACATTTTTTCATTGTATTAAAATTGTTGTTAAACGACCCATAACTGAGTTAATGCCACAAACATAAACTGCATCACATAGTAATGAAAGATTGACATATCTCTAAGTAGAAAAAAAACTTGATACCTTAATGAATTGGCATCCAACAACTCATTAATTGATATACTAGTGACAATGATGTAATTAAGAGATAATTTCATTTAATTAACCATAAAATATCTCCTTGTATATTCTATCAATACTACAGTCTCCTTATCCTCACAAAATTCCCAAAATTATTGACACATTTAAAAGTACCCACAATCTACCTCACAAAATTCCCAAAATTATTGACACATTTAAAAGTACCCACAATCTACATTGACAATATTGTTTTGTCTAACATAATTAAACCCAATATATAATTATAATTGTAATGCATATTAATAATTAATACTATTTAAGTACAAAATGCATCAAATATATATTAATTAAAGAAAATTAAATACATTAAACATACATAATAATATTATGAAAAAATATATTCTATAATTGTGAGAGGAAAACAATTAAATGAAATTTATCCGAATAATTTTTTTATTAAAAAATATCCACTTCAAATCCAATGTATAGTAACATTCAAATGTTTTAAAAAAACTCATAAGCAAATTTCATGTCAAAAAATTCCTCACTCACAATTCCTTTATAGGGTTAATGCTAAGTATCATATTTTTTTTAATGGAATAAGATTGATTCATAATTGAAAAGTTAAAACTTGTAAAAGTAATAATCATAATGTAAGTATGTATTATGTATTAATTAAATGTTAATTATTAATGGTTTTTAATTTTAGTTATTAATTTTTTTTTCTAGATTATAAAATTTAAGGAAAATCTTTGAGCATTTTTCATTTTAAGGATGATACTAAATTTAACTACTAGAATATTATTTAATAATAAAATTCAAAATCATTACAATTACAATAATAATATTCATTAAAAACTCAATCTATCACTTAGTTCATTGAAAACTAGTTACTAAAATATATATAATAAGTTGAAAAATAAAAATAAAAAAAATAATTAATTTTTATAATCTTATTAACTTCACTCAAGACTCAAAGTCATTACAATTACAATAGTAATATTCATAAAAAAAAATCAATCTATCACTTAGTCCATTAAAAACTAGTTACTAAAATATATATAATAAGTTGAAAAATAAAAATAAAAATAATAATTAATTTTTATAATCTTATTAACCTCACTCACAATTCCTTTATAAGACTAATGCTAAGTATCATATATTTTTTTAATGGGATAAGATTGATTCATAAATGAAAAGTTGTAAAAGTAATAATCATAATGTAAGTATGTATTATGCATTAATGAAATGTTAATTATTAATGGTTTTTAATTTTAGTTATTATTATTTATTTATTTCTAGATTATAAATTTACAAAAAATCTTTGAGTATTCTTCATTTTTAAGGATGATATTAAGCTTAAATACTAAATAATAAAATGTTATTTAACAATAAAATTCAAAGTCATTACAATGGTAATATCCATTAAAAACTCATTATATCACTTAATCCATTAAAAACTAGTTATTAAAATATACATAATAAGTTGAAAAAAAAGTTAAAATAATAATTAATTTTTATAATTTTATTAATCATACTTATTTCATTCAAAACAATATTATTATCAAAAATTTTATTAAAAAATCACCATGTTTATCCCATGTTTATTAGAAAATCGTATAAAATAATTCACCGTTTACTTTTATATCATGATTTAAAAAAAAAAAATCAATATTAGATTAATTTAACTATTTTAATAACCCATTTATATCTAAATTACAAATAATGAATATACAACCTAATTATTTCATTCCACAATTTTATTATTTTAAAAGTTATTTATTTATAATAATAGTAATAATAATTTTTTTAAGTTCATGGTTAAGCCAAACATCAAATCAATTGGTGTACGAGACCTTCTTGTTTGTAGGGCAAGGGACCCTTTTCGCACATGCTTTTCTGAATTCTTTGATGGGGAAGAAGTTAAAGCTACAAAATTTAGGTTCGAAATTTCTTTTTGTTCTAGTATACATATAGAAAAATGCTACATATATAAATAATATGACAATATGGTTTTGTTAAGGTTGATATCAGTTTGCTACATTTTTCCTTTTTAGTTTATAAAAATGCTAGATCTATAGATAATATGACAATATGGTTTTGTTAAGGTTGATATTAGTTTGCTACATCTTTTTTTTTTTAGTTTATTTGCTACAAAAGCAAAAAAAATCTCTTTTTTAAAAATGAATATTCATCTCTCTTAAATAAATATATATATATATATATATATATATATATATATATTGATTAAGATTAAGATTAAGATTAAGATTAAGGCTACTTTTATACCCTACTATGAATGACAATTCTCTTCATACCACATCAAGGTTTTGTCTCTTCCTATATAATGTGATGCATTTTCTTTTCTTAGCATTTCCTTCACGGAATGATTAGAATTCTACTCGTACGAGCATGTGTAATGCCCCATTCTTTCTTAGTGTGATTTGTTAAACCTTATTAATCATTGTCTAAGGCAAGTCAGGAACTATAGCATTCAATTCTGCGTTGAATGGTTTTAGTTCTACCATTGACTTTTATTTTTAATTAAAATAAATAAGAATTTTTTTTTTCTACCATATCATTGGATTTCAACTTTCACCTTTTATTGTCGAGGTGACGGTGGAGTGCATTCACACCTCTTCTTTTTCATGCTTAGAAAATAAATATATAGGTAATGCTCCAAGAATTAAAAACCAAAATATTTATTGCACATCCATGCATTCATCGCGTTGGTTGTCTCTTCATGGCCTTGCTTGTCTATTCATCGACCTGGTTATTCCTATCAAATGTTAGTAATTCACTTTTGCATTCTCAAATGCGAATGAATAAATCAGTTGACTCTTGATCTTTACATTCTACCCTCTTCTTGCCAAAGCAAAACTCTATCCTTGCCGCTCACTGCCTCATCTTCCTCTTCCCACAACTATCCTTCATCTTCCTCTTCCCACAACTATCCTTGTGGGATGATGAATAATAAACCAATTGTTTAGAATAATTTATTCCTAGTGTTGAAAGTAGGAGCTCACTGGCATCTCACCTTCCAAATCGAGAAGCTCAAAGCTTCCTTCAACACTTAGCTCTACTTGCACCTGAAAACATAATCTGAACTTGAGGTATAATTCCTCCCCTTGTTTTTCCATTGCTCACAACGTTGCAAATGTTGTTATAGCTTCCAAATGGTTTTGCATCCATTTCTACAAAAAGGAAAGTTGTGCATTTTCATTTGATCCAGCTAACCTGTTGGGCCAAGAGAATGAATAATTGATCATGTTAGTTTCAACAAGTGTTTTAATATTAAAAAGTTTTAATATTAA
>ML782996.1:596799-607017 GCA_009831015.1 Picea engelmannii
TAACTACAAATGCATACTAATGCATACTAAAGAAACACACTTTTACCTAACGACATATTAGACCAAGTAGATCTTAACTAACTCCTAAGTGTCTAAATATCCTAACAACCATCACACTTCGTGTCTAACATTGTTATTATATTTTCCTTGTGCCCGACAAAACAAGACCCAATTAACCTATGAGAAAGAAAAGTATGAATATAAATCATTTACAGAGAAAACCCTAACCGAAGCGGGAAAGGAAAAATCGTAATTGTAGTTCTATTCAATTCTTTACCTTAGCATATATCCCTATTGCTCTTTTCCATTAAAGAGAATGAGTACACCTTCATAATAAACAATTCCAGAGATCAGGTTGACAAAAAACATATATTAGTTACAAAAATTGTTTGAACACTCCCAACTGTGCCATCAAGAAAACTTTACCCTATATCCCCTAAGACATTTATATGTAATACCCTAAGATTAACCCTAACCATGAAGAAAAAAATAAACCCTATGAGAATTCCCACAACCCATTATCTATGGACAACCACAAACCAGAAGCCATAAGTAGTGGTGAGAAAGAGAACCAATATCCTGCCAAGAAAATCAATCTCTAAATGAATATGAAGCCAAGACTCAGACCGCACATGCCAGAGATAACCAATGAGGCTATAAACAAGAAGAGGGCAATTTATTACCTATGTTTCAAAGACAAACATTTAACCTCTTGGCCACCCGACCTCCTTAAGAGAAGTACAATTGTGTCATCAAGCACTTGTTATCAAGCAAATCAAGCTTGGTCATGCCTTAAACGCTAGTTTGGAATCATGAAAACCCTTCATACCTCTATCAAATATTCTCACTTGAAAACTACACACTGGAGGAGAATTGGACCAAAACCTAGCGCAAACACATCAACTTCAAGTTTAGGAGTTGATGTAGGTGTTTGGCTATTTGCATAAGAAATGTGCATCCTCCCGCTAAATAATACTAATAGTTTTATAATTGAGAAAATTTAGACTTTGGTTCTTAAAGTCCCTTTGCTTAAATTGGTTTATACCTTTTACATATGTAGTAAAAATGGAGACCGAACCAAAAGGAGATAGACCAGATAAACTCGAGCAGGGAAAGACAATGATAGATAAAGATGGCTTAGCTGGGAAGGAAGGCATCGCACTCCCAGGAAGACCTTATTAGATAGTCACTCTCTCTCTCTCATGATGCCTAAGTGAAGGTAAGATTGTTGAACATTGGCAATGTAGTGGAATTTAAAACCACAAACTTTATGGATAGATGCATGTGTGAACTAGATTGAATGGATGGGAACGTATGATAATTATATTTAAAACCACTCCTGTCGATTTTTGGAGTGACATGACCTAATAGAATTGGAATGAACCAATGTTTTTGGAGTGACATGACCTAAGAGAATTGGAATGAACCAATGTCCATACAGATTGATTGCTTTTGCAAGACTTTGTAACAAATGGGTTTCTCAATGCTTTCTTGAGCTGTCATCGTGGCATGATTTCCTTAACTACTCCAATTTCAGTCAATTCACTTGCAACCACTATAAAACAGACAATCCATAGGTGGCATCTAGTGCTGTGAGTATGAATATTATTTTAATATATTTTGATTATACCCAGAACAAGAATGGATGAGCAGTAATAAGTGTGTAGAATATTGGAATCAAGAACAATACATATACCAAAAAACAAATTTAATGACTATGGTCGTTGCTTTTGGAATTCAATTCTAAATTCGTTATAATACACTTACTGCGAAGAAATCCATGTTGCGGCATTTATTGTGCCTGATGTCTACCTCACCTGCCAGCAACAAGGGCACTACTAAGCAATAATGGAGTAATTCTGACATCTGTGCTCTGGACAAATGGTAAATGGTATATTGTGGAGGTAGCAAATTGGTATTGAAATTAGACCTTAGATTTGACATAATTAATGCAATTTCTCTTTCTATCAGAATTTTGATGCAGGAGATTTAAAGGGGACATTCCTCAAAAGTTAAATGTTTGATCAAGTATAATTGTTTCCTCATTTTGAACTTTCATGTCTAGGAAAACGTAAACTGCCATAGCTTCAAGCTTGTCATTGTATGGAATGGTAGCACAAGTATATAGATATGTGAATTAGTTACCATTTGCAGCAAAAGTTGCGAATCAAAAGCGTTATTTGGGATTACAACAATTTTTTTAGTGTATTGCTATAATATTGGGATTGCAACAATTATTTTAAGGTATTTTTCAATGTTAAACCATTTTTCTCCTGTATTTCACACGAAAGACAACATGTGTCAAGAGACACTTGACTAGGGAATTTGAGAAGAAATATGAACATAAGATAACAAACTCTTTTCATGGACTTGGATATAATGACAGTTTAAAGTAGCATATGTTTCTACCTATATTTGTTTGTTTTCATAAATCAAAATTTTATTTGTACGGTATATCTTATGTGCCCATATATGTTTTGAAATCTTAGTTTTCTTGATTTCAGGATTAAAGTCACATTATGTTGAATTTAACAACTTTTCATAATTACAAAGTGAGATTTCAAAATTGTTTTTTGAAATACATTATTACAGATTTAGATATAGATATATAAGGGAATCAATACAAATTTGCAGTTGTGCTAAACAATTTCATAGATTTTTTAGAAGATGGTAAAATCTATTATAACTCAATTATTAATAAGCAGCATGGACAACCATTTCAATTATTAATAAGAAGTAAGGACAACCATTTATGGTTTATATTCGCAAATGCTTAATAATATGTCATAGTGATTTATAATCATCAAATTAAAATCAATACGACCCATCTAATCCTTTGTTAAGAGGTTGAACTTTTGTTGAACTTTCAGTGTTTCAAAGAAATTTTATAATTAGGTTTGCTCAATTGGTAACCTCTAATATGTTGAAACCATAAAATCTTAACCTACATCCCTTAACTCTCAAAGAAAAATCCTTAATCCAAGATCCAAAGTTAAAATCCCATGAACTTAACTATAAATAGATAACTTTAAATTGAAGTATTAATCCTTAATTCATAATTTTAAACCTATAGACTTGTATCCTTGAACTGTAAAACCCTAAATTTAATCGATTAAGGTTAACCTAAATGTTTAATGAATTTAAAAATATATATATTGTGTATTTATCTTTCTTTGAATTAATTATAAATAAGTAAGTTGTATTGTTTTAAAATTGACGAAATCAAATATAATCACTCTTTTATTTACTTTAGTAAATTAAGCCACACATTATGGCAATATTTTATTTTCTTATATTTACATATGTGGGTGCTTCAGTTTCTTTCCAATGACATTCTAATGTTGAACGTGTGCTTTGTGAAATAGGTGTTGTAGTTGAACAATTGAATGCACTCAACAATAAATCTCAATGTTCATTACACTTTTCGACAAGGACATAGTCAATGCAGTGGCACTTGTTGACAAAACAATTGGTAATGTAATTGATATGTTTTGCTCAAGGATGTGGTTGTTAAACAACCTCTTACATGTGCATTGTCATGATTATGTATGACAATAGTTTTAGAAAACCTGTAGAATGGGTGATTTCAATTTTGATTAATGAGTTGAGTATTTAGTAACGACAATATAATTGTAAATTTTTTCCGTTGATGTGAATATGGCAGGTTGGCCATATGGATGATACTTTGAGTAACTATGTTTCTATGATCATGTGTAATGCCAATTTTTTTTTAATCCTTTCTCAGTGTGATTTTATGTTAACCCTTATCAATGAAACAATTGCTAATGCATAAGTTACGTTGACTGATATGTTTTGATAGAGGATGTGGTTGTTGAACAACCTATGATATATGTATTGGCATGCTTATGTATGAGATACTTTCTATGAATGTCATGCTATTTGAGTATATGTAGAATGAATAATTTCACATTTGATTAATGAGTTGAGTATCTGATAATGATGGTGTATTTGTAAATTCTTTTGGCTAACATGAGACTTATGGTAAGATGGCCATATGAATGAGACTTTGTAATGAAAAATATGAATTTGATCATGGATAAAGATCAACAAGCCTTATGCACTGGAAGAAGTGGATTTTCCTATTTTGTTAGTGTTATCACCTCAATTTCGCTCACAAAATATGTTTAGGTGATTGTCTAAAAATTTCATCAATTGGAAAGAATACAAAATAGTAAGGATGCATTGTGGCTACTTTATATCATCTCAAAGAGCAAAGGAAAAAATATTAAAAAATAGATTTTATACACTTTCACAACCTTCCTTCACTGACACTTGCACAACTTGTGTGGTATTTCCTTCAAAAGTCATGCAAGTATGCTCACATGAGTGAATATAACCCCTTCAATGCATTTAAGGAGGTAGGCCTAGCTCAAGTAGCTATAGGTTGATGTACAAGAGAAATTTGAGCTCTCATAACATTTATGAGAAGTGTTTTGGACTTTCAAAGTCCCTTTCAAGAATTAGGATCTCCATTTTGAATGAAGAATTTCACATTGGAACTAGTTCTTCAAAGATTTCAAAACTTCTCTATAAATGAAATCCATGGGGTAGCATTTAAAGAAGATAATAATTGCAAGGTTATGATGAAGGAATGACATTGGTGATTATCTATCTTATTTTCTCGTCTCTATTGTTCATCTCCCTCATTCTTGTTTGTGTTCTTTCCTCAAAGAACAAAGACTTCTTCATTCACCATTGTTAGAGAGGGTTTTCAAGAAGCAAAATGACCCATCCCAAGGAGAGTGTTGAAACTCATTTGCATCCAAAATTTCTCCCTAAGTTTTGTTACTCATGTTCACGCTTTTCCATTTGACTAATATATGAGTATTGTTGTTTCCCTCCAAGTTTTTATGTTTGAATGTTATACTTGTAATTTAATTTGTTGTGTAGTTTTATTCATGAGTCTTTACTTTATTTTGCAGCAATAATACTTGTGTTCTTGTTCCACAACTAATAATTGTATGTTGTTAATATCATAGCCTATGTTAACAAATGATATTTTTCTCACCCATGCATCAAAATCCCCAACACAGCTAGTACACATGAAGGTTGTGGAAGCCTAAAAACCAAATAGTATGAAATCTTGATGTAATGTATGGCATGCTTATGTATCGTCATGATATTTGAATATATATAGAATGAATGACTTCACATTTGATTAATGATTTGGGTATCTAATAATGATGGTATAATTGTAAATGTGTTTGGATAAAGTGAGTATGGTGGGATGGCTATATGGATGAGATTTGAGTTTTACTCCTATAATCATGTGTAATGCCCCTCTTTGCCTAATCTTTATTAATGTGATTTTATGTTAACGTTCGTCATTGAAGAATTGGGTAATTCCTAAGTTAGTGAATATGTTAATTGATATATTTTGATAGAGGATGTGATTTTCGAACAACCTCTCACATGTGTATTTTCATGTTTATGTATGACAATGTATGTAGAATGCATGACATGCTTATGTATTGTCATTCTTAATAATGATGGTCGATAATGCTGGTAAGTGATTTTGGCTAATGTGAGTATCGTAGGATGGTCATATGGATGATACCTTTTAATGAAAAATATAAAGTTTATCATGGATAAATATCAACAATCTAGATGAGTTTGGAAACTAGATTCTCCTAGTTTGCTAGTACACGAGATTTCAAAATTGTGGAAGCCTAAAAACCTAATAGTATGAAATATTGATGTGATGTTATATTCTTGTTTATATATGAACATGGTCATGTGTAAGTGTTGAGTGTTATCACTAACCTTAGTGATGTAAGCAACTATCATAGTTGATGATGGAACAAGTGTGATGATTTTATGAGAGAACTCCAAGCCAAGAGTCACACAATAGAACCGATAGAGGGTACCTTGTGATTTGAAACAATTGAATTATCTATGATGTGTGTATTGCTCATTTTATAAGATACTACGTGAAAGATACAAAGTGAGGCCTTACCATCTCACCACTACATGGATGTGGGACATAATGATGATACTATGGATTTATTGTGGCAGAATAAGTGGAGGTGCCATTACTACTCAATTTTAAGATACATGAAATTACATGTACGTGGGAGACAAATTCTAGAGGATGGTTACCCCATATTTTTAGGAGCAAAGGTTTCATTCCTGCTTTGAGTACTTTCATTGTGGGAGGTGACATTCCTCACGGTTCATGTCAGTCAAGTTTCCAAGACCATTCAAACTATCCAATGGGGTGTAATCACAACCTCACGTAATTACCTACTTTGATAAAAATTAATAAATAATAATTTTTAATGAAAAAATAAAACTGTAATATATGATTTTAATTAAATTTGGAATTATCCCGAGGTGAGGGTGAATAATACACAAATTTTTTTTTGACCAGGACTGGTATATATTTTATTAATAAAAAGCGGCCGGCCAAATCTCACAAAGGAGAACAAGAAATTCGAGCCCCCATAGCATCTAAAGTCCATGTATCAATTTCCTATGCTCTCTCATGGTTATTTTCCTCCTCCATCTTTGCAGTCCGGTCCCGAAATTGTTGCTTCATTTCTTCCTTCGTGATTGTTGCCCAATTCCTTTTTGTCGAGCAAAGGATTTCAATATACTCCTAAGACCAACAGGCTCTACTCCCTTTCACTTCAATCCCACTTGAGAGCACACCTATTGCTACTACATAAACTTGGTGGTTGAAGCTACAAGTGTCGACGGATTTAATTCTGCATCCACACCAACATGCAAATATTTTTCACATTCTGCATAGCATGTGCCTTCTCGTGATGATTCCCAGGTGGCTTGATTTTCTGGAAATTGGAGCAGAACCTGCATTCATCGCATTTGTTGTTTTCCACATGAGAAAATGAGATATCTTTGTAACCAAAATGTAAATCACCTATGTAATCCCACCTTGACCATGTGTGGGCAGTACTATGACCTTAAATCAAAATGACTTCGTTGACGGATTGTGAGTGACGGAGGAGGCTCCCACTGCTTTGATAAATTGTTTTCTTTGTGGATGTGGCAACCATATGACATGCATTGTGTTGAGTTGGATTTGCATTGATTATGGAATTGGATGGTGGGATAATTTCTCATTAATCCGAATTTTCCCTTTTGTGAGGTTAATATCTAGGTTGGCTTGTGAGTTTGTCTACTGATTATTTTCCCTTAAAACATGATGATATGAAACTTGAGGTATATTTGCTAGAAATTGTTTTATTTTTTTAATTAATTTGTAAATTTGAGAGTTCTTTGGTAAAGTACTTTTAATCAGGCTTTAAATAGTGTTCAAAGAGTCTCCAATGATGATGATCTGTTGGATTTGGAGTTCTCTGACTAATTGGATCCCTTTAAAAAGGGCATATTCTCCTGCTTGATTATTCGTGGCATGCCCTAGACTCCAAGAAAATATTATCTTGGTATTCCTCCTGGGGTCTATAATAACCCCTCTCGCATCTGCCACCTCGAGATTTAATTTAGAGGCACCATAAAAACATACAATATAAGACTGTTGAGAAGCTACCCACTTCTGAAAGTTTTTGGGGGAATATGAAGTTTTCAGGATGATCTTGGCTAGGAAGAGGATTGGATTTGATAGTTCATATGTAATTTCTCAAACCACCTTTTCTCTAAATTGTCCAAGCTCTAGGGGGGGGTTTATCTTTAAGTGACGATATTTGAGGTATTCCGAGAGCTGAGATTTTGTTTGAGCTATTACTCTGCTCGCTTGTACATATTCCTCCTTAAATAAACTCGTGTTTTGGGATAATCAAATCTGCTAGCTAGTTAACTTGGGGAGAGCCACCCAAAGACATCTGAAGATTGGCTTATTTCTAAAGGATCCCTTTTCCCATAACGGGCTTGATTAAATCGGGCCACTGAATCCTACTAGCAGTTTCCTGAAACAAGGCTTGCCAAATGTCTTGAGAGATATGATATTCCAGGAACAAATGTTTGATTGTTTGATTATTGTATTTCCAAAGGGAACATCTAAATGGTTTTGTTATTCCCCTTTTACAAATATTTTCACTTGTTAGGATTTTTTCATGTGCCAAGGTCCAAGAAAAAAAGTTTGTCTTTGAGAGGTCGTCTTGGTTCCAAACATTGTTCCAAAGGGGAGATTTGGACAGGAGAGAAGATTGCAACGAAAGTATCTCATAGCATTGACTAACTGAATATCCAAGCTCCCCCCAACTCTCGATGTCAAGCTCATCCATATGCATGGGCGCTAGACCTTGCATAGAGGACATCAACTACTCAACCTGATCATGAAGATCCACTGGGGAATTACCAAGGTTCCACTCCAGCCACATGCCTGAAGGATTCCAATTCAAGGTGTCAAAGAGGGAAAGCATTTGTCGAGATTCCAACTAGCTCTGAATCCTATGCATTGTTCCAACCTAACATAAAGGAGGTTTATTCAGACACTATATTCCCACATTTTGATTTTATTTCCATTTCCAGGGATCCATGTAAGTTTTTTTTGGAGAAGGGGCAGAGATATGCCTGGAGTAGCTTCCATATAGGGGAATTAGTTGGGTGCCGAGGTTTTTTTTCTACCCCTATGACATGATCCTTCTAAGTATTTATGAACCATGGCTCTCTTCCACCATTCAAAATATCCTTTTAATATTCTCCACAACATTTTTGCACCCAAGGCCAGGTTGGCCAAGGTAGGAACCTTCACTCCTATCCCCTCATGGGATTTCGTGGAGTAAACCAATTGCCAATTGACTAAATGGAATATTTTATTGTTGGACTTACCCCCCTCCCAAAGGAATTTTCTAATTTGTTGGGATATTTCTCTTTTGACACTCATTGAAGCTAACATTGAGGAATATTGGAATACTAGGAGAGTCGACATAACCGCTATAACTAGAATTGGTATTTCTGCTGGATTCAACCATTGATATCCCCATAAAGAGAATTTGTCTGTAATGTTAGAGGTTATTACCATCCAGTCATTTTCAAAGAGAAAATTTAGGCATATGGGGATTCCTAAGTATTTGAATGATCTCCAATTCGTCACCGAGGGAAATTGGAGAATCCTTGCTATGAAAACAAAAGAGTGAGCATTAGTATTCTAGGCATAAAGATAACATTTGTTTGAATTAACAATACCAACTAGGACATGAAGGAATTAATATAGGATTGATTTGAAATGGCCTACTATGATTGACAAGGCTCCCTTGAGAAACAATATGTCATCCACAAACTAGGAGTGGTTTATTATTTTGACTCCAGAGGCTATTTTGAGTTCAGGAATGTTCCCAATCCTTTGTTCATACTCCAAACTCTGACCCAATACTTCTTCCATAAGTATATAAAGAAGGGGGATAGCAGGAAACCTTGTCTGAGACCCCTGGTTTCCTTGAAGAATACCAAAGGACGACCATTAAGCAAAGGATCAATCCAGGGGTTACTATCTAAGATGCAATCAAGTAGATGAAAGAAGGATGGAACCAATCAAAGGAATTCTCCATGTATATTTTGATTTCCATTCCCTTGTCTCCTCTATTGTTTCTAGAGTGGATTGCCTCTTAAACCAAAACTTTTTTCTTCCAGATTTTTGTTTTTTCCACAAATCCTCCTCGAGAAGGAGAAATAAGCTTGGGGAGAATCTTTTTCACCCTAGTTGCAATAATTTTAGAGATAATATTATAGGATATGTTGTAGAGTGAAATAGGTCTAAACCTCGAGAAGGATATAGTGTTGTATTCTTGTTAAGAACCAAATATCAATATAGCATAGAAAAACCTCAGAAAAAGTACTCAATGCCTTTAAAAAGAGATAATTTCAGATAATAAGCCTCTTCGAGGGGGCAACCTCCTTTTACCCCACTTAAATATTCAAGTACAAGATGATTCAAAATGAAAATGTCTCCTTCGTATATATAGGAGACTAGGAGGTATAATTACAACTAATGGCCTAAAGACGACATAAATAAAATAACATTACTAATATAATATGCCCCAATTAAGGGGTAATGAGCCAACATTAGGGCTTAACATGCCCCTCCCCTTGAGACAAGTGTTGTCTGCACCGCTTGAGTAACTCTGGATGCTTTTGTATAAAAGACTCATCTTCCCAAGTGGAATCTTCAGCCGGTAGTTTCCTCCATTTAATGAGATACTCTGAAATGGATCTATTCCTTAGCTGGCGAATTCTTGTGTTAGTGATGGCTTCAGGCTCCAATATGATTTTTCCTTC
>ML782996.1:608154-653489 GCA_009831015.1 Picea engelmannii
AATACTCTACCTCCTTTACTCCAAAGAAACATTTGGATGGTTTGGCATATAGTTGTTGCTCCTTTAGTAGTTGTAGCACCTTGTCAACATGTCGCACATGATCCTCCCAAGACTTGTTATAGATTAGTATATCATCAAAAAATGCTAACACAAAATTTCGAAGGAAGGGCTTAAAAATGGAATTCATCAACCCTTGGAATGTGTAAGGTGCATTTGTAAGGACAAAAAGCATGACCAAAAACTCACAATGGCCTTTATGAGTTCGGAATGTTGTTTTTGGGATATCTTCTTCCTTCATTATGATCTGATGATACCATAAACAAAGATCCAATTTTGTGAAATAGATTGCTCCATGTAGTTCATCTAACAATTCATCAATGACGGGAATGGGAAAATTATCTTAAATAGTGATCTTGTTGAGCTCTCTATAATCTGGAAACATACACCATGAGCTATCTTTCTTGAATACCATTACCACTGATGCAGAGTAAGAACTTTGGCTAGGTCTAATAATGCCAACCTCTAACATTTCTTCATCCATTTGCTCAATTTCACTCTTCTGGGCGTAAGGGTATCTGTATGACCTGATGTTAGGAGGAACACTCCCAGGAATTAGGTGAATTTCATGATCATGATTTTGAGTGGGTGGAAGACCTTTGGGAATATCTTCAAATACTTTGGAATGCTTATCCATGATCCTTTGGAGATATTGAGGAATAGATGGCTTAGATGTTTGAACATCTAGTGAGCATAGTTGTGAAATAACGCCTCGATTCCCCTTTTTCAATAATTTTGTCATGCCATTAGAGCTTATCACCTTACCGGGTTTCCTTGTGATACCTCTTAAATCAATTTTTTTTCCTTCCAATGAAAATTTCATGAAAAGTTCTTGAAAATTAAAATCCATTGTTCCTAATGATTCTAACCATTGGATTTCTAGTACAACATCTGCACCACCCATGGGTATAGAAATCATTAGACTATTCATTACATATTCCCCCTAGTAAGATTGATCTTATTGCATTTTCCTGAGCAATTGATAGTTCCTCCATCTGCAATCATTACTTGAAACTCTGGCATTGGATATACAAAGAAATTGAGAGCTTTTGTTAATTTATAGAGAATGCAATTATGAGTACTTCCATAATCAATTAGGACTATTACCTTTTTCTTTTTGATGTATCCTTCGATCTTGAGGGTTTGAGGAGTGCTAATTCTAGCCAATGCATTACACAATATCGTGGGAGTCAACTCTTTAGACGAAACTACTTCTACGTTTTCATCTTGAGATGGTTCTTCTTCTTCTTCTTCTTCCTCTTCACAATCTATGTAGAATAATTTCTTCTCACCACACTTATGTCCCTTACTGTACTTGCTGTCACAATTAAAGAATAAACATTTTTCTTTTATTTCCTCCAATTGTTGAGGTATCAACCTTGTAGGTTGAGGTGTTTTAGAAGAAGGAGCATTGTTCTCTCTATAGATGTTAGGATTGGTCCTTCTAGTAGCCATAGCCATATTTTTACTTTCAACATTTTTTGCCACCTTAAATGCATTCTCCAATGATTTGGGTTCCCAAAGGTGAACCTCATGTTGAATGTTATCCTTTAAAGTTCCTATGAATACATCAATCAAGTGCTCATCTAGAATATTGGTTACCTTTGTATTCAATCTTTAGAAGTTCTCAATGTGCTCGGTAACTGAACCCTTTTGCTTGAGATTTATCAATTGGCTAAAGAAGGTATTTCTCCTTGTATCCTCATAGTGGGCTATCATTTCTTCCGTGAAAATTGTCCAAGTGATGAGTGATTTGCGAGAACAAAGCCATCGATACAATACAAATTGATTAGGTTCTAAATATAATGAAGCAATTCGTACCTTTTGTGTATGTGGCACATTATGGAGATCAAAGAATTGCTCCATCTGAAGTATCCATGTGATTGGGTCCTTGCCATCAAACTTCCTCATATCGATATTAGGAACGTAGTTGGTCTTCAAACCAAAGTTGGATTTTCTCCATTCTTGATTAACCTTCCTTGTGTCCTCATCATGAATTTCATGGGATGCATTTTCACTTTTAGGTATCTTCTCTGTTACGAAATTTTTCAATACTTCCATGATCTCCCCTTTTAAACCCTCCATCATCTCTTGTAGTTCATCTTTTGTTACTATCTTCCTTGGTAAATATTTTATGTCCCTACGCATTTCTTCACCTTCATCAAGAGTCCAAGTAGGATTTTATGGAGGCTTATTTGGTGTAGAAGTTCCCTTTTTGGTTGGCATGTTGGCCAAGTATCACTTTTGAACCTTGATTTTGAGGTGGTTCTGCTAGACAATCTTTCTTCTGTTGTATCTCCCAAGTTTTGGCCCTTCTGGGTATGAAACTTTCTTTTATGTAGTTCTATGATATTTCTTCTCTACAATTCCATAGGTCTGATCAAAATTGGATGTGCCAAGTGGAATTTACAGTAACTTCCCCACAACTTGCCAATTTTTGGCCTTTCTAGGAGATCTCACTTGTATAGCGTGCCCCACACAAAATGATTGATATAAAATTATGAAACTCATACCATAAATACTACAGACTCTTCAAGATCCAATGAAACCAATTCCACTCAATTTGGATAGTCTAGGAAGAAGTTATGGTTGTTTTACCTGGAACACCTTCTTGAGACTAGTCAGATACCCTATCTTACACAAGGTGTATCTACAAATTTAAGATGACCCAAAAGATGAA
The DNA here is from genome assembly GCA_009831015.1 of Picea engelmannii. Lineage (NCBI taxonomy): Eukaryota > Viridiplantae > Streptophyta > Pinopsida > Pinales > Pinaceae > Picea > Picea engelmannii. The sequence continues at coordinate 610,892 of ML782996.1, forward strand.
ATTTTTACCACGGATACCTTACTAATTTCTGTGAATATCCTCCATATTTTAAGGTCTGAAACATTACATAAAAAATTTTATAGCGAAAATTCCACAATGACTCAGTTCAGGATGATTCCAGAACCCTATCTTGTACAGGTTGTATCTCCGAACGTATAAGGCCTTAGGAGCTGAAATTTGAACCCAACGTACCTTGATCTATCTACTAAATATCCTCCAATCCATTCCTTCTGAAATGTTGTAGAAAAAAAGTTATAGCGAAAATTCCAAGGTGTCTCAGATGTAGCAACGAAACCCCAAGACCTTGAGCTATGATACCATATGTTAAGAACCAAATATCAATATAGCATAGAAAAACTTCAGAAAAAGTACTCAACGCCTTGAAAAAGAGATAATTTTAGATAATAAGCCTCTTTGAGGGGGAAATCTCCTTTTACCCCACTTAAATGTTCAAGTACAAGATGATTCAAAATGAAAATGTCTCCTTAGTATATATAGGAGACTAGGAGGTATAATTACAACTAATGGCCTAAAGCCGACATAAATAAAATAAAATTACTAACATAATATGCCCCAATTAAGGGGTAATGAGCCAATATTAGGGCTTAACAGTTCTTTAGGTATTAAGGCTAGAAATGTTAAATTTGTTGCCCCCCCTCCCATTCTGAATGTCTTCTAAACATATTGGATCATTCTTACAAAGTAAAAAATAATATCATTTTTTTGGCAAATAAATAATTTATCTATTTTTTCATTTTATGAGGTGCGTAGGCTAGCTAATACTATAAATAAGAGGTGCTTTCATGAGTTTTGGGGAGTTACCTATTTATTCAGTGAGGAAATGCTATCAGATTGCTAGTGGGACTAAGAGATACATAATTTTGGAAATTGTAGAGTGTGTGACTGGCCTATACGTGTTGCATTATTGTTAATGTTTCCCCCTTGTCATGGGTGACATTCCTAACCAACAAAGTATATGGAGACTCAAGATGCTAGTTGGCCAATATTTGAGGATTCCATGTGGTTTGATTACTTCTCCTACACTAATATAGAGTTACTTAGATTTGAAATGATGACAACAGATTGATCGTACGACCTTAACTACCATTGGTGGATGTAACCCATGGATTAAATGTATTTGTTTTCCTTCTTAAGCTTGAGTCTATTTAGGGTCAAAGGCTTAGGGGTCTTCTTGGTAAAATTTTGGAGAATAATATAATCGAGACTTCTTAAATTCTCTTAGATCTAATTCTCCAAAGATTTATTCATTTTTTTTTTGTAAATCAATGAGAAAACTATATTACTTATGTGTATAATGTACAAAAAAATAAGGTGTTGTTGTTCTACCAAACAGAAACCAAAACAGATAAGACACCAAAATATCTTATCCTTGACTAAAGGCTATAAGGTTGGGGTACCGGTATGCATAAAAGGAAACCAGATCAACCTATCCAAACCCAGTTTTATTGTTTCTTTCAAGAGACTAAACATATAACAAAAGATTAAACTAAACTAGTTACATTTAATTTCAGCTACAAGCTAACACTGATAACAAAATAGGACTAACCAACTACAGGTTGGCATTTTCCTACTAACTCCTGGCTTAGTTTCCTGTACTTGTAAAAATAAGAAAAGTGGTAAGACTTCATAGCTAGAGAACCTGGGGATGCTTCATCGTTTTTCTTGTCTGAGCTTTACTGTCCTCTTTGGGGGAGGTTATCCTAGTCTTATGAATCTGGGCTGGTGTACCATCGCCATATGCTGGTTTTATGTCCAAATATGGATGAACCTTAGGTACAAGTGAAACTGGGCTACGAGCCTCTCCAATTTTCTCTGTTGGTTTGTTTCTATGTCTACCAACATTTTGAACATGGTCTTAAACCCACCCACCCTACGTTGTATGTCTTCCATCAAGGGCTTCATCTCTAGCCGCTCCTCCTTGCGCACCTCATCTCTTTCCACCTTTACCTTGCCAATTATCATTTTGGTGATCCATGCTATCTCCGGGTTTTTTCAGAAGAGTGTCTCCCTGGTGTGGGTGACCCTCGTGTCTTTAATCCAATCCACTTCCTAGGCTATAGTCTCCATCTCCTTGTTGCCTTGCTCCTCTTTAATGTCCTCCTCCCATTACTTTCCCATTCTATGGGACTGAATATTGGTACATCTTCATTGCTTCCCTTGCAACATTCTCCATCCTCGATAGTTTCCACAAGCTTTCTGGCTTGCCCTCTCGGAGGGGTTTGCCTTTCCTCATGGTGTGTTTTAAGCATGCCATGACCTTGTTCCTACCTGGTGTTTTATAAATTTATCTCTTCTTAGAAATCTCGTTGAGTTTCCCTTTCTGTAAGTTGATCTTGGGACTGTAACAATTGTAGGGGACTAACCACAAAAAGTTGTGGGACTTTTTGCGGTTCCTCCTACTATAATGATTTCGCCTCTAGGTGCTCATACCTCCTACTAATTGCGCCATGAGGTGAAGGATACTATTACACTCATGCGTTGGTGCACCATTTATTTCCATTATTCTCTCCTTACCTCTCAACTCATCGTAACCCTTCCTGTCATATCTATCATTTGTGTTTTTGTACTCGTACATTATCCCAGGATCCGAGATTCACGCAACGTTATCCTCCCTCGCTCATGTCCTTATCTTCTCATGATTGTCACCCATACTACCCAGGTTATCTCTCGATATGGCCTTTGAATCCATACTCATGGTTTGTACCACCACCTTCCATCCCTTCTCGATCCCGTTTACTCTCATCATGAGATCTCAGGGCCAAGTGTTTGGATAGTCAGGCTTCGCCTGGGTCCCACACCGGGTCCAACTGCCTCATGTATGCCTCGATGTGACTTTTGTCTCTGAAGATTCCACTATGATCTAGGTTCACTAGGTGTTCACATTATGATCTGAGTTATCCACTTGGCACTCCACTCCATGCTTCGTCCAACAAACCGTCTCCCATGGTTTCTCCCTTATTTTCTAGTCTGTCCACTAGCACGTTTGTCGATCTTCGAATCCATCTGAATTCTATCATGATTTCATTTTGTAAGTTCCTCAGGATCCATTGTAGAATCTGTGCTAGACACCCGTGTCTTATCACCTTACCAATTTTGGTTTCACATTGTAGTTTTCTTGTTGTGTTAATCACCAGAGTCGAGTCTCCCTCGACTATGACACTAGTAATTCCTTCTCTAATCATAATATCCACACCATGTTCTAAAGCTCCGAACTCAACTACATTTTTTGTGGTGCTGCCAATTCCATCTGCATACAATCGGGTAATATTTCCCCCGCTATCTCTGAACACTCCCCCTGCTCCGGCCTTTCTAGGATTTACTTTGGAAGCGCCATCGAAATTCAATTTCAAGAAGTTTGATTGAGGCGGGGACCAGGTATTTCCATCACTGAGAATATGACAAGGGGAAGGTAAGTTAAATCTCCATTCTTTCAATTGTAACCAGAGAAGGATTCGAAGGTCTTGGGGAGACCTCGTGTATTTATGGCACGTAAAGTTCACGCTCTGCATTATTTCTCTTAATTGTGTTTTGATAGTCTCCATCGTCTTAGAGGTTAGGTAACTTTAATTCTTAAAGAGTCTCCCATTTCTTTCTTTCCAGAGCACCCAGACGACCATTCCAGACGCTAACCCCCAGCATAGGTTAACCACTTCATTTTAACTGTATAGCTCCTTCCAATTCTTGAAAGTATCTCTAATGTCTCTCTTTACCATATCTATTTGGAGAAATCCTATTGCTACCCATTCTCATATCTCAGTTGTGTAGGTGCACTCATTCAATAGGTGATCTGTTGTTTCCTCCTAGCCCTTGCAAAGTTGACATCTTGAGGGCTCATGGAAGCCTCTTTTTACAAGGTTTTCCCAGGTCAAGATTTTCTTCTGTAGTACTAGCCATTTAAAGATTTTAATCTTTGTCCATTGAAGGTGGCTCCAAATTCATTCCCAATGGGGTTCCATGTCTCGATGGGCTTGGACCACTATATAATTTTAGTCTAGCTTCTTTCAAAGAGAATTATCCACCATATGTCCTCCCCCATCTCAGTTGGTCTTCCTCATCCGAGAACCAGATATTCCTTTTAGTAACCTCCTACTATATCTCTTTGACCAGTTTCTCGTCCTGAGTGTTGTCTTGATTTGGGAAGCTGTCCCATGTTCACCATTTTAATATCTCCTCCCTTTGTGATGTAGGAGCATCGCAAGCACATGCAAAGAGGAGGACAACTAGATACGGACCAACGCACATTTCGAAGATATTTTGAATTTCAAAAGGATGGCACATTAATGTAATATCTGGAGAGACGTAAAGTACTCTTAAATGTTTTGGGGATTTTAACACAGATCTTGAGAATTTCTCTCATTTGTTGGTTGTAGATAATTAATGTAATACATGTAAAGTATATATAGGCTTTAATTTGACAAGATAACTTAGGGTTGTATAAGGGAAAACTTGAGAAATCTCCCTTGTATGTATTGTATTTGTATCATTATTCTTAATGGTAATAAGGGTAGAACAGTAGAGCAAGAGGATAGGAGAACATAGACTGTAGAAGTTGTATAAGCAGATAGTTGTTTCTATAGAACCCATGTACATAAGCACTTGAGTTAATATAAGAATGCTTTGACTCAATTTCATGGTGCTGTTATGAATATTGTTTGCATCTATTGAATGGTATGTTTATAGTTTGCTTATATACTTTGTTATTCATTTGTTTCAATGATTTTATGCGTATGATTTCATGTTGAATGTATGAAGTCTGCGAGAGGGAGAGTATGAGTTTCAATTGTGTCTCTTCTCAAGAATTCCTGCAAGGAGTGCAGTGAAGGTTCGCAAGGAGTGTGTTGACGAGAGTCTGAGTTTTACCTCAGAAAATATCAGGAGGGATACCGTTGTTTTCATGCCAGCAAAAGTGCAAGTATAGCACAGAGTCGTGCAAGGTGTGCGTAGGCAGGTTGAAGTCTTATAATTTTTCCAACCCAGTGAGTGGTTGAAGGATTTCTGTCACAAGGAATGCATAGAATTAGAGAGATCGGATAATCAGAGATTATCATGAAGGCCGCAAGGAGTGTGTGCAAGAACCCCTTAGGATCTTTGAGTTTGTAGCAAGATTCAAGCTCAGGAGGGATAGAGTCTTGGAAAGTTCAAAGGGAAGATGAGAGTTGCAATCACCTCATAGAAACCAATCTCAGGAGGAAGAACGCCAAGTTAGTTGGCCAGGAATATTTGAGAACTTGAACGGATGGTTGAGTTTCTCAGAGGCAGAAGCGTCAATTTTCCATGGACCGTTGGATCTAGTGGATCAACAGAGAGGATAAGGCTAAGTGTCTTTCAAAACTCACAAACTTAGGAGAGATAGAAACCGTTATATCTAGATCAATGAGAGTCATTGATTGGAGATTGGAGTTTTGGCATTTCGAAAGCCAGAAGTGTGGAGGAAGTTGTTTTCAGGAATCCTTGATATGTGAAGTCTCGACGTGATTTGGACCGTCAAATCTCAAGAGGTTTAGGACCGTTGATCCATAGCAAGGAAGTCGTGAGTTTGGAATTAGGGAAAAAGGAGAAGATTCACATTGAGAACTCATGAGTCGTAAAATCTCGACGTTCTCGAAGGTGAGGCCTCAAGATGTGATTGAAGGTCATATGGTGGATGCATAAGGGAGGAGCTAAAGACCCATCATCCCTTTTAGGGGTTTTGGGAATCGAAGGATTCGAGGGGAATCACAATAGAAATCGCGAAGTCACGAATTTCGAAAAACCTTTTCAGGTTAAGTCAGTGGTCACACTGGGTGGTCACGTGGAGTGGAGGTTCGTGGCTAGTGCTTGTTCGCATAGGCGTAAATCCTAAGAAGGACCTATTTTTTTATTTGTGTTGAAGGTTCCCGTGGGAACTAAGGAGCCATTTCGGCTCAAGGAAATAGAAATATCCAAAGACCGGGAGGTCACGTAGACCCTACTTAGGTAGGGGTGATGCGTCAGGTGGTATCATAGCTTACAATCATTGTTTTCTGTAACCAAGAGAGGACAAAAGGCAAGTTGTGATTTGAAGTCTCATGGAACAGATTAAAACAATTTTGCCAAGAAGACATCAAGATAGAACCATTCCTGATCCAGTCGTGGAAAGGGAAATGAGAGAACTTCGTGCTTGATTGGATGCTATGGAGACAACTCAGAGACGAACACCTGATACTGGAGATATCAGTGAGGCCAAAAGTGAAAATGAAGTTGGAGATGAAGAAGAAGTTGTAGCTGAAGATGCTGGAGAAGAACATCTATTCAAATATGTTGCAAGAATAGGGGCCAGAGAAAAAATGGACATCCCAATGTATGAAGACAACTTAGATGTTGAGGAGATACTATATTGGTTTAGATTTGTAGATAAATACTTAGACTATGAGGATATCAAAGAAGATAAGAAAGTAAAGCACACAGTCACTAGACTGAAAGGGAATGCAAAACTATGGTGGGATGAACTGCAGGCTGACAGGCATTGCAAAGGAAAACAAAGAATCAAAAGTTGGGATAGGATGGTAGCCAAGATGAAAGTCAAGTTTATACCTAGAGATTACTAAATTAATTTGTTTCGAAGATTGCAGAATTTTAGAAAAAAAGAGATGACAGTGAAGGAATACACTCAAGAATTTTACAGACTCCACATTAGAGCTAGTCATCACAAGAGTGATGATGAAAAGGTCGCTAGATACATGAATGGATTGAGATATTAAATTCAAGATGAGATGAGCATGGTGATATTCAAGAATGTGGAAGATGCTTATAAAATTGCTTCAAAGGCAGAAGTGAAATTGGCTCGAAAGCAAGGTCAAAGGGGAAGAGGTAGAAGTCCAAGTAGAGGAAAAGAAATTGCCTAGGACAGAGTGTAGAATCCCAAGGATGAAGAAAAGAAACCTCATAATCACCCAGAAAGGGGATTAAGCTCACAAGGAGGACAATATGTCGATAGGAACACCTTACCTCAAGCCAGAGGAAGAGGAAGAGGCAAAGGAGGTGAAATAAAGTGTTTTGTCCGTGGAAAGATTGGACACAAATCTTTTGAATGTCCCTGTAGAAAAAGAGATGGAGGAGGCGAAGCTCACATTTCAAAAGCACAAAGGCGAAATGTTGAGGCAGAAGATGCATAAGGCAAAAGATCCTTAATGATGAGGAAAATTCTCTTGAAGCCAGAGAAAGAGATGGAGAATCTAATCCAAAGGAACAGTTTGTTTAGAGCTGCTTGCAAGACCAAGGATAGGGTATGCAAGGTGATAGTTGATAGTGGAAGTACAGATAATCTAGTATCCACAAAAATGGTGGAGAAGCTGGAATTGGAAATAGTTTCACATCCGAGCCCATACAAAGTTTTGTGGTTACAAAAAGGACATCAGGTAACTGTCACTAAACAATGTTTAGTTGAATTTAAGATAGGGGGATATAGAGATGAGATTTTATGTGATGTTATTCCCATGGATGTATGCCATATTTTGTTGGGGAGACCGTGGCAATATGATAGGAATGTTATTCATGATGGACAGAATATCACATACACCTTGGAAAAGAATGGTAGAACACATATGTTGTTTCCAATTGAGGACATGAAGGTGAAAGAAGAAACAAGCAATACTATACTTCTCATGAGTGGGAAGGAACTTCTGGATGAAGTCAAGAAAGATGAAGAAATGCAGTTTACTGTGGTGAGAAAACCTAGAGTCATCTTGAACAGTACCTCAATAAATGATCTACCTGAGGACATTCAGGAAATGATGGAGAATTTTGTTGATATAGTGGTGGACGATTTACCTTGTTCATTGTTGCCCATCAAAAGTATAAGCCATCACATTGACCTTATACCAGGAGCGAGTTTACCAAACAAAGCATCGTATCGATTGACGTCGTAGGAGAATGAAGAAGTTAAGAAACAAGTCCAGGATTTGATGGACAAAAAGTTGATCAGAAAGAGCTTGAGTCCATGTGATGTGCCAACAATGTTAAGTCCAAAGAAGGATGGTGGATGGATAATGTGTACAGACTCGAGGGATATAAACAAAATCACCATCAGGCATAGATTTCCTTTACCTAGAATGTATGACTTGATGGATTTCTTGAGTGGAGCAAAGTTTTTTTCAAAAATTGATTTGAAAAGCAGATATCATCAGATTAGAATGAGGGAGGGTGATGAATGGAAGACAACATTCAAGACGAATGAAGGTATGTATGAATGGCTTGTCATGACGTTTGGCTTGATGAATACACCAAGTACTTTCATGATATTGATGAACAAAGTCTTGAAAGATTTCATTGGGAAGTTTGTAATTGTGTATCTTGATGATATATTGTTCTTCAGTAAGACCGAGGAAGAACATTTGAGACATGTAACTCTACTGATGAGGAGGTTTCAACAAGAGAAGCTGTTGATAAATTTGAAGAAGCCATCTTTCATGAAGACAAAACTCATTTATTTGGGGTTCGTGATCTCTTCGAACGAGCTGCAAATGGATCTTGAGAAGGTAAAAGAAATCAAAGAATGGTCGTCGCCAAGGAATATCTTTTAAGTCAGAAGCTTCCATGGATTAGCCAATTTTTAGAGGAAGTTCATCAGAAATTTTAGTGGAATTTATGCACCAATGATGGACACAGACAAGAAAAGACATAAATATTTTCATTGGACAAAGGAAGCAGAGAAAATTTTCAAGTTGTTAAAGGAGAAGATAACTGGAAAGCCAGTTTTGGTTTTGCTAGATTTTAGTAAGACATTTCAAGTGAGATGTGATGCAAGTGGATTTGCGATTGGAGTAGTCTTAAGTCAAGACAATAGGCCAGTTTCATACTTCAGTGAGAAGCTGAATGATTCCAAGAGGAATTATTCCATGTATGATAAAGAGTTTTATGCAGTCATACAAGCATTGAAGAAATGGAGGCACTACCTGGTTCTGAAAGAGTTCGTTTTGTATAGTGACAACCAGGCCTTACAGTTTATAACCAAACAGGAAAAACTAAACCAGAAACATGCAAAATGGGTTGAGTTTATGAAAAACTTTACTTTTTTTATAAAGCACATTTCTGGAAATGCTAACAAGGTTGTTGATGCATTGAGCGGGAAATGTTTGATTCTGCAGGAGTTTCATGTGAAGACCTTATGTTTTGATAGCCTTAAGGACATGTACAGAAATGATTTAGATTTTGAGGATGCTTATGAAGCATGCGAGAATCCTATTTTGAGATATAGAAGCCAATGGGTTGAATACTTGATCCAGGATGGATTGTTATTCAAAGGAAATCAGTTGTGTATCCCGAAGAGTTCTATGAGAGAAAACATTTTGAAGGAAAAGCATAGTGGGGGATTGGTTGGACATTTAGGCCATGACAAGACATTTGCACAACTGAACAATTCATATTATTGGCCAGGAATGAGGACAGATGTCAAGAAATTTGTCAACAAATGTAGAATTTTCCAGCATGCAAAGGGGAAAAGACAGAATACAAGATTGTATCAACCATTTCCAGTACCAGAGAGACCGTGGGACGCGGTAAGCATGGATTTTGTGTTAGGACTGTCGAGGACACATAGAGGTTGTGATTCCATATTTGTGGTAGTCAACAGATTCTAAAAAATGGAACATTTTATTACATGTCAGAAAACCAGTGATGCAACACACATTTCAAATCTATTTTTCAAAGAAGTTATTTGAATTCATGGTTTACCCAAGAGTATTGTTTCAGATCGAGACACCAAATTTGTTGGTCATTTATGGAGGACACTATGGAAAAAGTTGGGCACAAATTTATCTTTTAGCTCAACATATCACCCTCATACGGATGGAAAATATGAGGTAGTAAATCAAAGTTTGGGAGACTTGTTGAGGAGTTTAGTCACTGAACATCATAGTCAGTGGGATCAGATTCTGCCACAAGCGGAATTTGCATATAATGACTCACTTGACAGAAGCACAGGACATAGCCCATTTCAAATAATGTATGGAATGCAGCCAAGAGGAGTATCTGAGTTGAGAGACTTAGAGTAGAATGAGTTCAGAAGTGTTGGAGCGGAAGATTTTGTAGCAGAGATGCATGAGCTCCATAGAAAGATTAAAGAGTGGTTGCAGAATTCCAACCAGGAGTACAAGCATAGAGAAGATCAACACATAATATAGCTTCAGTTCAAAGTGGGAGATCTAGTCTTAACACATCTAAGAAAAGAAAGGTTCCCAAGGGGAACATGTAATAATTTGAAAATGAAAAAGATAGGGCCGTGTAAGATTCTGAGAAAATTTGAGGCAAATGCTTATGAGATAGAATTTCCAGATGATGTGGGAATATCACCCATATTCAATGTAGCAGATCTGTATCCTTACAGAGAAGATGGAGAAGATGGGGAAGAGAATCAACAGGAAGTTCAGTGGGTCAAACATATGCTTGTAGATGAAAAGCCACATATGGAAAAGATCATTGATCAGAGAGTTAGAAAGAAGGCCCAGAGAAACACATATTTTGAATATTTGGTAAAGTGGAAAGGAAACTCAATTGAGGATGCCAGTTGGTAAAGAAAAGAAGATATCCAGAAACATGGACAGATGGTGCAGGAGCTCATGGACAGGAGCCCATGAATTTTTCATCTAGAGGAGTATGATGTAGGAGCATCACAAGCACGCACAAAGCGGAGGACAGTTGGATACGCACCAATGCACATTTCAAAGATATTTTGAATTTCAAAAGGATGGCACATTAATGTAATATCTGGAGAGACGTAAAGTTCTCTTAAATGTTCTGGGGATTGTAACAAAGATCTTGATCATTTCTCTCATCTGTCGGTTGTATACAATTAATGTAATGAATGTAAAGTAGATATAGGATTTAATTCGACAAGATAACTTAGATTTGTAGGAGGGAAAACTCTATAAATCTCCCTCGTATGTATTGTATTTGTATCATTATTCTCAATGGTAAGAAGGAAAATCATACTGGGGGATTGGCTGGACATTTCGGCCATGACAAGACATTTGCACAACTGAACAGTTCGTATTATTGGCCAGGAATGAAGACATATGTAAAGAAATTTGTCAACAGATGTAGAATTTTCCAACATGCAAAGGGGAAAAGACAAAATAGAGGATTTATCAACCATTTCCAGTACCAGAGAGGCCGTGGGATGCAGTAAGAATGGATTTTGTGTTAGGACTGTCAAGGACACAAACAAGCTATGATTCCATATTCGTGGTTGTCGAAAGATTCTAAAAAATGGCGCATTTTATTCCATGTCAGAAAACCAGTGATGCAACACACATTGCAAATCTGCGTTTCAAAGAAGTTGTTCGACTTCATGGTTTACCCAAGAGTATTGTTTCAGATCGAGACACCAAATTTGTTGGTCATTTCTTGAGGACACTATGGAAAAAGATGGGGACAAATTTATCTTTTAGCTCAACATATCACCCTCAAACGGATGGACAAACTGAGGTAGTAAATCGAATTTTGGGAGACTTGTTGAGGAGTTTAGTCGTTGAACATCATAGTCAGTGGGATCAGTTTCTATCGCAAGAGGAATTTGCATAGAATGACTCACCTAAAAAAAGAACAAGACATATCCCATTTCAGATAATGTATGGAATGTAGCCAAGAAGAGTATCTGAGTTGAGAGACTTAGATCATAATGAGTTCAGAAGTGTTGTAGCGGAAGATTTTGTAGCGGAGATGCATGAGCTCCACAATAATATTAAAGAGCGGTTGCAGAATTCCAACCATGAGTACAAGTGTAGAGAAGATCAACACATAAGAGAGATTCAATTCAAAGTGATAGATCTAGTCTTAGCGCATCTAAGAAAAGAAAGGTTCCCAAGGGGAACACATAATAAGATGACAATGAAAAAGATAGGGTCGTGTAATATTATGAGAAAATTTGAGGCAAATGCTTATGAGATAGAATTGTTAGATGATGTGGGCATATCACTCATATTCAAAGTAGCAGATATGTATCCTTACAGAGAAGATGAAGCATATGGGGAAGAGAATCAACAGGAAGTTTAGTGGGTCAAACAGATGCATGTATATGAAAAGCCATAGATGGAAAATATCATTGATCAGAGAGTTAGCAATAAGACCTGTAGAAAGACATACTTTGAATATCTGGTAAAGTGGAAAGGAAACCCGATTGAGGATGCCAGTTGGGAAAGTGAAGCAGATATCCATAAACATGGACATATGATGTAGGAGCTCATGGATAGGTGCCCATGATTTTTTCATCCAGAGGAGTATGATGCAGAAGCATGGCAAGCACACCCAAAGCGGAGGACAAATGGATATGCACCAATGCATATTCCAAAGATATTTTGAATTTCAAAAGGATGGCACATTAATGTAATATCTGGAGAGATGTAAAGTTCTCTTAAATGTTTTGGGGATTGTAACGCAGATCTTGAGCATTGCTCTCATCTGTTGGTTGTAGACAATTAATGTAATGAATGTAAAGTAGATATAGGCTTTAATTCAACATGATAACTTAGAGCTGTACGAGGGAAAACTCGAGAAAACTCCCTCGTATGTATTGTATTTGTATCATTATTCTCAATGGTAAGAAGGGTAGAATAGTAGAGCAAGAGGATAGGAGAACAAAGACTATAGAATTTGTATAAGCAGATAGTTGTTGCTATAGAACCCATGTACAAAAGCACTTGAGTTAATATAAGAATGCTTTGACTCAATTTCATGGTGTTGTTATGAATATTGTTTTCATCTATTGAATGACATGTTTATAGTTTTTTTATATACTCTGTTATGCATTTGTTTCAATTCTTTTGTGCGTATGATTTCATGTTGAATGTATGAAGTCTGTGAGAGGGAGAGTATGAGTTTCAATTGTTACTCTTCCTAAGAATTCCTACAAGGAGTGCAGTGAAGGTCCACAAGGAGTGCATTGACAAGAGTTTGAGTTTTACCTTAGAAAATCTCGGGAGGGATACTGTTGTTTTCATACCAGTAGAAGTGCAAGTATAGCATAGAGTCGTGCAAGGTGTGCACAGGGAGGTTGAAGTATTAGACTTTTTCCAACCTAATGAGTGCTTGAAGGATTTATGTCGCAAGGAGTGCACAAAATTGGAGAGTTCAGAAAATCAAAGATTATCATGAAGGCCGCAAGGAGTGTGTGGAAGAACCCCTTAAGATATTTGAGTTTGCAACAAGATTCAAGATCAGGAGGGATAGAGTCTTGGAAAGTTCAAAGGGAAGATAAGGGTTGTAGTCACCTTGTAGAAACCAAGCTCAGGAGGAAGAACGCCAAGTTTCTTGGCCAAGAATATTTGAGAACTTGAACGGACAGTTGAGTTCTCAAAGGGAGAAGCGTTGTTTTTTCATGGAACGTTGGATATAGTGGATCAATATAGAGGATAAGGTTGTGTTTCTTTCAACACTCATAAGCTCATGAGAGATAGAAGTCGTTAGATATGGATCAATGAGAGCCATTGATTGGAGATTGGAGTTTCAACATTTTGGAAGCCGAAAGTGTGGAGGAAGTTGTTTTCGGGAATCCCCGATACGCGAAGTCACGACGTGATCTGGACTGTCAGATCTCAGGAGATTAAGGACCTTTGATCCATAGCAAGGAATTCACGATTTTGGGCTTCGGGAAAAAGGAGAAGAGTCACATCGAGAACTCATGAATCACAAAATCTATATGCACTTGAAGGTGAGGCCCCGGGACATGACTGGAGGTCATATGGTGGATGCATAAGGGAGGAGCTAAATACCCGTCAACCCTTTTATGGGTTTCAGGAATAGAAGGAGTCAAGGGGACTCAAAATGAAAATCGTGAAGTCGTGAATTCTGAAACACCTTTTCGGGTTAAGACAGTGGTCACACCGGGTGGTCACGTGGAGTGGAGGTTTGCGCCTAATTCTTGTTCGCGAAGGCGTAACTCCTAAGAAGGACCTGTGGTTTTATTTGTGTTGAAGGTTCTACTGGTAACGAAGGAGCCTTTTTGACTCAAGGAAATAGGAATATCCAAATACTAGGAGGTCACGCAGACCCTGCTGAGGTAGGGGTGTTGCGTCGCTCTGTTTCTAGTACTGACAAACTCTAAGTTTACCTTGCCCCTGCATCTCTTGTTTTATTCTATCCCTGTCTTGGTTTTCCATCTTGGGCTCTTGTTGCCATGCATATTCCTAAAATCTCGTTGTTTTTCCATTCCTCATTTCCCAGAAACAGTGTTCCTGGATCCACTTTTTATTCCTCCACGCTAATGACCAAATGGTTGATCCTTCTCCTATGCATGTGAACCTGATTAGCTCCTGGTGATTGATACCTGGAGCATATTTTGTTGTCCATAAGCTATCCCACAACATTGATTTTTCTTTAATCCATCTCCACCATAGTTTTTCTTCATAAGCTGCATTTGTTACCTGGGGTCTTGTAGACCAACACCCCCTTTTCTCTTTGGCCGACACATTTTCTCCCACGCCACTAAGGCCCATTCCTTTTTATCCTCTAAGCCTCTCCATAAGAAATTTCTTTGGATTGTTCTGATTTTCTACCTTTGGGGTCTAGGAAGACTGACATTAAATATGTCGGGATCGCTTGTAAGATTACCTTTGTTAGAATCAAGAACCCAAATAAATTGAGGGTTTTGTAGGTCCATATTTTTACTCTCTCTTGCATCTTGGTAATTATCCCTTCCCGGGTAGTGTATTTGCTTTCTTTTTCCGTTATGGGAACACCCAAATATCTATTGGGAAAGGTTTTCCTCTCAAACCCCATGATGTTGGAGAGATTTCTTTGGATGCCAATATTGGTGTTGAAGAAAAAAATCATATATTTTGAGTGGTTTATCTATGTCCCTGAGGCTTCTCTGAAATCAGTTAGGATCTTCTTGTAGGCTCTATATTCCTTGACAATGGGGATTCCATGCAACATTGTATCATCCACAAATTGTTGATGAGTTTTTGTAGGGCACTCTTCATACAATATGATTCCTTTTATAGTTCCTTCTTTCATTGCATTTTTTATGGTTCTACTCAAGCCTTCCATCATAATGATAAATAGGAACGGTGACAATGGATCCCCTTATTTGAGGCCCTTGGAAGCGTAATTTTTTTTTGCTATGGCTACATTGAACAATAGTGAGAAGCTATTTGTAGACACCAGGTTCATTACCGACTTAATCCAGTGCTTGTCAAGGACAAAGGATTCCAATTCTTTTTCCATATAGTTCCATCTTAGTTTGCTGTATGCTTTGGTAAAGTCAAGTTGGATTATCATACCATATTTTTTCCTACTCTTCAGAGTATGGATTATTTCATGGGCTAGAATGATGTTATCCATTGTTTTCCTTCCCTCAACAAAGCCTGATTTTTCCTTTGAAATCATAATGGGGAGTAGGGGCTTCAGTCTATTAGCGAATAATTTTCGCTATAATCTTGTATACCACATTACAAAGGGCGATCGTTCTGAACCTATCTAGAGTCCTCGCCTCATTTTCTTTGGGTATCAAGGTTATTAGAGTGGAGTTCAGGGATTTCAGGATTGAGGCCGAGCATCTAGAGTCTTCCATTATGCCATAAATGTCATATTTGACCACATCCCAACATGCTTTGAAGAAGTTTGCAGTAAAACCATCAGGTCCTAGGGCTTTACCGTTTGGCATTTCTTGGATCACTTGGTCCACCTCTTCAGGAGAGATTGGTTTATTTAGATTCAAGTTGTGATCCATTGTGACCAAGCTAGGTATATGCCTTAAGATCCTCTGGGTTTCTTTAGATCTGCCCAAGTTGGGTTCTAGTTTTTTCCTTCCACTAATACTTTGAAGAAATGGTTCCTAGTGTTTTGGAAGATTATTGAGAGTGGAAAAAACAATGTCTTTGTCAATATGACTTCTCCAATGGCACCTAGCTGATCTCTGATCTCTGACATCTTCATAAAGAAGGTAGAAACTATATCACCTTTTGTCATCTTGATGCTTTGGAGCTGGCCCTTTAAGGTAAGGGCTCTAAGGGTGGTGTCACTCTCAAACATATTCTTCAATGCTTCATACATTTCATAAGTTGTTTTCAGGTTGGCAGTATGATGTAGGAGACGATCTCTTACTGAGTAGATGATTATTTTCCTTACCTTTATGTCATCTTCCTTTCTTATTTCCTTCTCTTCATCGGTAGTTGTCTATAGTAAAGTCTTTTGTATCAGAATCAATAGGTCATCCTCTTCAAGGTTGATTTGAATTATTGACTTCGAGGATATTAAGTTTCTTGATCCATCAAGCCTATCTTCCACCAAGGTTCTGTTCTTCATATTTTCATATTTCTTCACAAACCCTTGTCAACAGGGCTAGAAAACCTAACGACTAGTCTAGGCTAGCAAGATTAGGTTTTGTTGGAATTATGACTGCCAAAAATAAGCCTTAAGAGAGTCACAGGAATATTGGTGAGCTGAGGATCTCCTTCAATATGCTATAGAAACCCTAAAGCCAAAAGTCTGCAGAAAAATGCAAAACCCTAGGGCCAAAAATTCAAAATGCTTGGAATTTTACTATGAGAGTCTTTGGAGGTGAGATGGAGAAGTCCATACTCTCCTGTGCCAAAAATAGCCTCAACACCCAAGTATTAGGGGATGAATCACTTCAGAAAAGGAGGGTCATACAAAATTGCAGCAAACCCTAGAGGTCATACGAAACTGTAGAAGGAAGGATGACTAGATTTGAAGGCTTGTGAAATGGGTTCTTCAAGGCCTATGCTCTGATACCATGTTGGCTTTTCATTAAGCTAGGATCAAGCATGAAGTTCATTCCAATTTTATCATTTTACTTGAACCATAGAAAATTGCAGTTTCACCATTAACAATTTGTTGCAACAACCAAGATCACAAGAAGAAATACCATGCATAAGTACACAAGTATCCTGGGAAACCCTTCTCAACAAGGGAAGAAAAAACAACTGATCCTTTGCTAAATTCTTCAAGAGAAAGACCTCCCACACCATAAACCTAGCACACAAAAGGGTGATTACAAAATCTAGAAAGCTAGAGCCCAAGAGAGGTGTGCACTTCAGCCCAAGAACAAGCACTTGTTGAAAGTTCCAAACTCACACTTGTGTTATGTTTCCTCAATGGGGAAATTACCTTTATTTATATTAGACTGGACATATCAAAACTAGTGTCTATTGGCACAATAAGGCTGACCTCAATAACCCAAAAATATAATTAATAATTACCGTATTAATTATCTTTTACATTAATTATCTTTCACTTTATGGTGGGGCCGAGTTGTACCCTTTACATCACAAATAGGGTTACATGTAGGTATGACTCTTGGAAAATATAGAAAGGGACCTCATACACTCACTAGTGCTCAACCACATGAACATCCTACTTAGAAGATCTCTATCTCATTGCGTCTTGTAGGAGAATCATATGGAGTATCACATCATCTCAACTCTCTACACAGAGGAGAGAAACACATCATTTCATCTTCGTCTCAGAGAGAATGACACACCCAACTCATGGGTCTCCTCACCCCTCACAGGGGAACACAATGTTCCATATCTGTCTTAGAGAGGAACCACACACCCATCT
The DNA here is from genome assembly GCA_009831015.1 of Picea engelmannii. Classification (NCBI taxonomy): domain Eukaryota; kingdom Viridiplantae; phylum Streptophyta; class Pinopsida; order Pinales; family Pinaceae; genus Picea; species Picea engelmannii. The sequence continues at coordinate 628,448 of ML782996.1, forward strand.
CATGGGAACACCCAACTCATAGGATTCCTCACCCCACACAGGGGCACACAATGTTCCTTATCCATCTCAGAAAGGAACAACACACCCATCTCATGGGCACACCCATCTCATGGGCACACCCAACTCATGGGATCTCTCTGAGGTTGACTCACTCAATATGTGTTCTGGAGGATGTCTCACACAGTTGTAATCATCAACAATGCGTAGCACAAAGTCTTTCATTCTTTTTCAACTTCCTTGATTCATAACATACCACATGTCCATTCTAACTCAGGACCACACTGAGTCCTTCTTTGCATGCATCTGTGCACACAACAAAATTTTCATTTGGATCAACAATTCTTAAAATCGATGCACTTGTTAACAAATTATTCAAGTGCTGGAAACTCCTTGCGCAATCTGGAGTCCACTCAAATCGTGCACCTTTCTTATGTAGGGATGTAATTGGATGTGAAATCTTTGATAATCCTTCAATAAACCGTATGTAGTACCCTGCTAGTCCCATAAAGGATCTCACTTCTGCAACGTTTCTTGGCGTTGGCCATTCCTCAATGGATTTATTTTCGCTGTATCCAAAACTATTCCTTCCTCTGAAATGATATGACCCAAGTAATGAATCTGTCACTGATAAAAGAACACTTTCTCAACTTTGCATAAAGATTATGTTCCCTCAACATCTGCAACACCATCATCAAGTGATGCTCGTGTTTTTTTCTCAAACTTTGAGTAAATAAGAATGTCATCCAAAAATATATGAACTTATCCAAGTACTCTCTGAAAACTCCATTCATTAGGAACATGAAGATAGCCGGTGCATTTGACAACCCAAATGGAATCACTGTAAACTCATAATGACCATATCTTGTTATGAAGGTAGTCTTATTGATGTCTTCTTACTTAATTCTCACTTGGTGACATCCAAATCTGAAGTCTATCTTGGAAAATGTCCGTGCTCCTCTCTTTTGTTCAAACACGTCATCTATCCTTTGAAAATGATACTTGTTCTTCAATGTTACCTTGTTCAATTGCCTGAAGTTGATACAAAGTCTCAGTGTACCATCCTTCTCTTTTACGAACATAATTGGCGCACCCCAAGGTGGCACACTTGGGCATATATACCTCTTCTTTAGAATCTCTTCAAGTTGCATCTACAACTCCTTCAGCTCTGTCGTACTCATCCTATAAGGAGTCTTGGATACAGGCGCTACTCATGGCACCAGATTTATAGAGAAGTCAATATCTCTTTTTGGAGGAAATCCCGATATTTCTTTAAAGACATCCTCAACTTCTTTCAGTATTGCACAATATTCCATTCTTGTATTGGAAATTTATCCTTAGGTTCCTCTTCCATGTGCAATGAAAATATTTGACATCCCTTCCTATAGCTTTTCCTCAAATGCAATGTTGAAATTTCCCTGATAGTCACAACTATGGGAATTGCTTGAACTGATCTCAAATTTTGTTGCTCATCTAGGGAAGTAAATTCTTTGTTGTAACAATCCATAACAACATGGTTCTTGTCCATCCAGTCCATACCAATGAGACAATCATACGAGCTAAAAGGTATACTATTCAACTCAACTCTAGTGTGCATTCCATTCATCTCTATTGGACATGCCTTAATCATCTCATTAATTTTCCTCTTTGTCCTATAGCTAACTGCACCAACCAAGGTTTTCCAAGATTGCTTCTTAGAAAATGGAATCTTTCTACCAACTTAGGATCTAGATAACTATGACTAGCTCCTGAGTCAATTAAAATAGTAATAGGTTGGTCATTAATATTACCTTCCACCTCAATCATGTGCGACTGAAACTCATCCTGCTTGTTCTCCAATGTAGCGTAAATCCTTGGCACATTTCTGCCCATGTCCTCAACCTTCATAGCTTGCTAAACACTATGCATATTCTTCGCTTTACCACCTCTTTAAGGGAAATATCTACGCATATGGCTTTCGCCACAATCCCAACACTTCATAGGTTGTTTCCATGACTTTTGTCCTATCGTCTCTGATATTCTGGGCTCCTAGGGAGTCATCTGTCCTTGAGCAATGTTTCTGAAAAATGACAGCTTATCCCCCTTCTTCCTCTGTTCCACCTTATTTTTCACCTTGTCTTCCCAATCCTTTTGGAAAGTCGACCTTCCCCTTTGTTGCTCATAAAGACACTTAGCGTGCCTTATGGTCTCTTCCAACGTTTTAGGGTCATCATACTATATCTTGTTGTTGATAAATGAGGGTAGATCACTCAGATACCTCTGAATCTTCACTTTTTCATCCTTGATAAAGGGCACATAATTCAACCATTCTAAAAGAATTCTTTTGTACTTGTCAATTGTCATACTCCCAAACTTGAGTTAGAAGAACTCCTTCATTTTCCTGTCATAGTATTGTATGGTTAAGTATTTCTTTTGGAAATACCTCTTGAACTCCCTCCAAGTAACTTTCTTCTCATCAATATGCTACACTTTCACATATTGATCCCACGACATTGATTCTTTTCCCTTGAGATGATAGATGAAAATTCTCCCTTTTTCCTGCACAGAATAATTATGTAGTTGTAAATACTTCCTCATACCCAACAATTAGGCCTCTACATCTTCGTCCTTCTTGTGCTCACCATTGAAGGTAGGAGGCTTGATCTTGTTCATCTCCCCTTGTAGCTCGTCCACCCCAATCATTCTCTTATGTTTTCTGACAGGAGATGAGCTCGAATTACTGGGCGCTTTCCTAAAAGAATGCTTACCAACACTTTTTTCTTCTCTTCTTTTCTCATCATGAGACCTGGGACTTTGGAACTACTCATCCCTATCTCCTTATCCATGTTATTTTCTATGCCGTCCAAACTTTGCATCAATTTGACATTGAAGTCATATTGTTATGCCTTGGCTCTCATAAGCCTTTCATTACCAGCCTTATACCTCTGGACTTCTTTTTACAATACTTTTACAGTTTCTACCAAATTCCTATTAAATTTTAGCAATTCTATTAAGTTCTTTTTAATTTACTAAACAATAATAGCATAAGTAGGATCACTAAGAGAAACAAAATCACAAGATACACAACATTTTCCCCTCTCTGTTATGATTTTACATGGATAGTGGTATATTGTTTAATCCTAAATAATAAATACACTATCTTGATTTTAAATCAACTTCTTATGAGGTAACAAAGAAAATTGTAACGTAACTTTTGTAAAATATATTTTTTATTATTAAAAGAAACTACAGTGTATGTAAATAGGCTGTATTGTGTTGTCAGGCCAACACAATTTACATGCATACTATGGTTGTTTAGCTCCAAGCCAACATAATTTTACATGCATACTATGGTTGTTTAGCTCCATGACCAAAAGAAAAATCCATAGTTTTATTATTATGTCATGTGTTATAATATATTAAATGTGATTTGAAATGCTTATAAAAAGATACTTCAGATGTGAATTGGGATGTCTTACCAGTATAATACCCAAGGGTAATTTCAACATACTCGACAACAATACCTGATCGACACACAATCCAATTACAAAACCCAACTATGGGACAAGCTAAGGTCCAATATTCGAAATGAAGCTACATGGGAAGATGTTGAAGTAAAAGCGAAACTACCATAACCACTTTAGGTAGTAGAATTAAGATGGTGCTATCATAGAGGGGATGCAATGACCCTCTTGAATCGACTATTGGAAAAAAAAGTTAGCACAATAGTCTAGATTAGATGATAGGTTTTATTTAATATTTCAATTTGGATCTATAATTAATTTGATGCCATGTATGTGTTGACACTTGGTATAGGCTTACCATTGTGCATTCACACATTATTGAGGACCAAACATGTGTGGGTACCATAAGATGCCTTCTCTCAACAAATAAAATTGCCACATCACCATGTTATGGCACATGTTTATGGAAAATAAGATTTTGGGTTAAATTACATGAGTTGATGATGCTTCATTGAGTTTTTTTCATGTGGTTCACGATGTTCGCTATTTTTATGGAAAACTTCTTCGAAATACACGAGAGAATATAGGAAGACCGAATGTTTTTGGAATACTGGGGGCTCAACAACAAGAGCATCTTATAAACCCATTTAAGGGTACAACATACAACTCATAAGGAATTAAACCTGGGTGGAAAGGGTAATAATCATTCCTCCTAACCACCCAACCTACATTCAATGGACCTTCATTAAGTTATGAATCATGTGTAATTTCCTTGAAATTATCACTTTCTTACCTAAAATAGAGTGGAAGCAAGCATAAACCACTTAAATAAATATAAAAATGAAAAAGGATAATCTAGTGACTAGGTGAAAAGAAAAGAAATTATATCCATGGCTTCTAATAATTCCTAGGGGACACCATACGAAAGGGTTCAATTAGGGGTTAATAAAATAAATAGATTGGAAGATTACGAGTGTCAACGAAACCCCTTTCCAATAATAACCATGTGGGATTAATAATTACCATGTGGGATTAAAGGGAATGCACCCAAAATGAGGAATTTGATGCCTCAACTAATAAATAATATTTTTGGTAGCTAGTTGTGGTTAGGTGAGAAAAAACAATTTTAAAAAGAGTAAAAGTAAATAAATAGTTTTGATAGATTAAAAATGCAAGGAGGGGAAATGAAAATTGAGAATTTGGAAGGATAAACTATAATGAGAATGAAAAAAAATATAAATAAGGACAAAATGCAAGGAAAAATGCCAAGTAACCCTTGACAAGTAAGATATGGAGAATTTATAAATAAGGACAAAGCTAGTTGTGGTTAGGTGAGGAAAAAAACAATTTTAAAAAGAGTAAAAGTAAATAAATAGTTTTGATAAATTAAAAATGTAAGGAGGGGAAATGAAAATTGAGAATTGGGAAGTAAGGATAAAAAACAATGAGAATGATAAAAATATAACAAGAGAAAAATCAAATGGAGAATTTATAAATAAGGATAAAATGGAAGGAAAAATGCTAAGTGACCTTTGACAAGTAAGATATGGAGAATTTATAAATAAGGAAAAAGTGACCCTTGACAAGTAAGATATGGAGAATTTATAAATAAGGACAAAATGAAAGGAAAAATGCCAAGTGACCCTTGAAAAGTAAGATATGTGCACTATGACCCTTGAAAAGTAAGATATGTGCACTATGGACACAAGATAAAGTGAGTGGGAACAAAAGAATAAATAAAGTGAAAAAAGTGAGAGGGTTGCAAGTTTTGCATACAATAGTTGTGTAGTAGTAAAAGGGAATTGGATTGTGTAACATAGTTTTGCTTTGGAAACCATTACAACACATGCATAGAAAAGGAATCATAATGACTGATAGAAATGAATTTTGTGGATTGAAAATTGTCATATGAGTCACACAATGATGATGAGTTTTGCATGCAATAGTTGTGTAGTAGTAAAAGGGAATTAGACTATGCAACAAAATCTTGCTTGGGAAACCATTACAACACATGTATAGAGAGGGAATAATAATGACTGAAAGAAATGAATTGTGTTGTATAAAGAGAATCATAATGATTGAAAGAAAATAATTTTTTGGATTGACAATTGTCACATGAGAGGTTATCCAATTTATGTTGTCACATAAGTTTTTTTTTTAATATCATCATGCAAAAATGATTTCCTAATTGAAATTTCATTGATTTGATTGAGGAATGATATAGATCAAGATTTCTTATTGGCTTATTTCTTATTTCAAGCATATGAATATGATTGGGTTCTGAATCTGGGTAAAATCTATATAGAGTAACTATGGTATAGTAATTTTTTTTCTTGGGATTCTTCTTTTGTGATATTATATGTATTTCTTCTATTGGATAACTATGTCTATTTTCCCATAGGGTTGAAAAAACCTTAATGATATACCCAATTGGTGGTTTACCCATTTTAGTTTTGAGAAAATTGATTACTTTATTTTTGGGATCATTCTCACGAGTGATTATTTCTCTCTTTCATTGTTGTAATGGATAGAATTATGTGATATATATTTGCCATTGTCTAGAGCTTGCACATCAAAATACTGCTAATTGAGAGTCTTCGACATTTTCTAGATTGGATTGAGTCCTTAGAAATAAGAAATTTTCCAATTTCCTATTATTACTTATGGGGTATGTGACATAAACAAGGGTGTGGAGTCCAATATCATCTTATTTTTCATGAAGCATCCTAAAACTTATGCTCACAAGAAATTTTCTAATTAACTTACACACATTTGTTCAATATGATGCACTAATACATAACTAGGTTACTTCGTGATTTGGTAATAGTCTTTTTATGTATTAATGTATAAAATACATAGGTGAGAAATACAAACATATTAACATTTCGAATACACAAGTGACAAATACAAACATATAGCTCTTCCTCTTCTAGTTTGGCTCTTGTAAGACTCTCTACTCAACTCAATTACTAACTTCAAAAAATTATCGATAAACATGATTGACTGACTCCTTAACAATATTATCTAACCTACTACTAATGTATATCATGCTATTTTTTTCTCATGGTTGACAACTTAAGTTCCTTTTTGAATCTTCATTTTCATCCTAAATTATGTCACTCCCACTTTATTTAGATACGTACTTGACCTTTCGACTTCCTTTGACATAAACTATCTAGATTTTTTTCACTATGTTCATAGTGTCATTGTCTCTATCCCATTCATCCTACTCATTGATCATCAAGAGGTAAAATCATGAATCTAGGTGTCTATTTTCCTTGTTTTTTGAGAAAATAAATTATATTTTCAGAAGTTTTTCAACTTTTAATAAACAAAAGTATTTTTTTTTACTTAGAATTTCACTTTAAAGTAAAAGAAAAACTTGTCATGAATTTTTTTAGCTTTCTACTGACTATTTTTCGATTTTGTTTTATTGACATTTGATATGTGAATTTAACGATTGTTTGACAATATGCTCCTTAAAAATGAAGGGACTGATAATGAGTTATGTTTTTAGATGCAGATATACTCATTATTAAACTTGCGTTTATGAAAAATGAAATATGCTGCAACAATCTAAACATAGTCTATTAAAGTATGGCTATAGTTTTGAATTTAACAGATGAATATTATAATTTCTACAATTTTTTGAATTTGACCAATCTGAAAAAGTTGCATATTTTAAACACGTTTAGTGAGACTATGTATGTGATTTAATTTAAAAGTAAAATATAAAAATACCCTTTTGAAGAGGAAAGTGAAAGGTTCTGTAATATAGATTTTCCATATTTTTCGACTGTGTATTATTGTAGATATTGAATTTTCATTTTACTATTATGTCATCTAAAAAAATCTACAGACATTTTTTTATAGAAATAATTAAAAATGCTAAAAAATGATTAAATTGAATAAAAATTGTATCAAATGAAAGTCCATTCAATTCTAAAAATGTTGGTAGTAGTTCTGAAACCAGATTGACAATATTTGAAGGAGTCTGCTCTTACAAAAGTTGGACTAAGCTGAAGAGAAGTGACAATTTTCTGAAAAGTACCATATGTATAGGTTTTTAGCCGAACTAATAGTTTAACCGAAAGTTAGTAGTTTTTTGGCCGAAAGTTAGGTTGTTTCGGCTGAAAGTTAGTTCAAACAGAAAATACTAACTTTCAAACCAAACCGACTAACATTTGGCCAAAACTTTGGAAATAAAAACATTTGTCGACCGCAAGATCCTTACTAATGTCATACTTTGCACATTCCATCCTCAATTCTTGTGTACTCCCTTATTCCATGACAAAATTGCATGCTACACCATATTTTTGTGCTCATGATTTTACATCCATACTCCATTTTGTGGCACTTCCTTCTATCATGCTCATAATTAGAGTTTTCTAGGATGCTCCCACATAAGCTTTACCTTCAAAAAAGAACATTTCTTATCCTCATGCCAAAATCTACATTCTCTACACTGCTCTTCCACTTGGAAAATTTTTGATACAATTTTAGAAATCTAGATGTAGTCTTTGTCAGACATATTCTTCTTATTCACTAATTAATTCTTGTACTCAATGCTTTGCATTGAAAATGTCTTATATTTCTTAACTCATTCAATTTTTTCTGGCCTCTTCCTCTAGTGTACCTCAATGATGAAGAAAAGTAAGAAATTGTCTATCTTCATCTATCTTCTTGGGTTGGCTCTAGGAGGCGTTTACCCTCCCCATTGATAAGGAAATCAAGATCATAATAGAGAAGGACTTATCTCTAGCAAGGGTAGAATTTAAAGATGGGGAATAATGTAAATAAATGTAAAGGCAACAAAATCATTTATTCTCTTTGGTGAAACTATTCAGGGATTGGATTTCCTACATCAACTATATCTATTTGTTTGATGAGATGATCAAAAGAAAAAGGAAAGAAAAAGGATTAAGAATGTTAATGTGATCATTTCAGAGAGAGAGAGAATGAGAGGATGGGTATTCCTCATAGATACTATGAATCAGATCCATATTTCCAACCATAAACTCATCATTTCAGTTGTTTGATGTTGATTGAAAAATGTGAAACTAATCCCAATAAATCACTCTGTATATGTAGACCAATAAATATATATCTATCTCTATATCATTATTTAGACTAGCCAACCCTTATCACTCAGGATTTGAGGGGAATAAAGGGAGACCATATTATTCTCTCAATCACTATCTATAAGGGAGGGGTTCAGGAAAATAGAAAACATCACTATTTTATTCCCTCAAATATCACTAATATCCCCTATCTTCTTCCCTCAAATCTCATTCATTTAAGGTATAAGAGCTCTGCATGTAAAGGTTATCCCCTTTCTTTCTAGGTTAGGTTATCTCCTTTCTTTCTTTCCCTAAAAAATCTAGAAGGGTTGGGCCTTCGATAAAGGTCTCGATCCTCAACTAGAAGGGGCTTCGAGAAAGGTCCTGAACCTAAGATGATTGGTCCTAATATTGAGTTGATTGGTCCTGATCTTGAGCTAGAACTCAAGCTCTGCTCAAGGGATAACCATGCCAGTTCCCCAACCTAGTTCAATGCTAATGAAAATGTGCATACTCTTATATAATATCTTTCTTCATATATGTTATTTCCATTTCTGGTTGGTCTAACTTGTCATGATGCTTTCTTTCCACCCACCATTATTAATCCCATTCATATGCTTAGTAGGATTCATGCAAGAAAATAGAATTATGTTAGGTTGTGCTTTATTCCTTATCCCCATTTTGATAAGGTCCAGTCAGACAAGGATCCCTCAACCCCACTGCAATTTCCTATGACCACTCTAAGCATAACTTTACCTTCACTTTGTTCTAACCTAACCTAGTTGGGGTTGGTCTTTCATAGCCTAAACTCTGCCTTACTTAGCTTGGGTCAAGTTAGAATTATGGTTTGACATGCATCACTCACTTGTTATTTCTTTCTCTTTTTTTATTTTCCTTACCTAACCTTATATTAATTCATAGGGCACCCCTTTTGACTTTTCCTTGCATCAATGCTTGGTGAATATTTTAGTAAACATATGAAAGAACATAAATACTAACAAAATCTAAAACATAAGAATAACATTGGCACATTCACATAATTTAACTTGTAAACCCTTAACTAAGAACACAAACCTAACTAATAGTGAAACCTTTCTTTATCTCATTTTGTTAAATACACCATTCACAATAAAATATTTTAGGTATTCCACAACAAAAACCATAATTCATTAATCTAGATTAGATCACAACCATAATCCCTTAACCGACATTATATTACAATGATATTAAAAAATATAGGCCAAAAAGGAACAAAACAAACAAAAAATGAACCTAATTGTTTTCTTACAAGTGGCCCAACCCCCCCTCCTGTGCCCCCTTTATTCTAGGATGAGGATAAATATAACTAAGAAGAGTATAATACATGTCCAACACTAGAGTCATGGGATAATTCAAATGTGTTTTGAAATATATAGGCTAGACCAATGAATGATTCCCTCGTGAATTCATTGCATTTTCCTACACTACGCGAACCCCTAGATTAATCCTTCACATTATCTTGCTTCACTCCTTCCTCACAACTCATTAATATTTCCATCTCATGGATAGGATATCCTTTAAGGGGGGGAGGGTAATATCATACTAAATTCACACTTGCGTACTTACACGTGCCTACCCACTAGGAGAAACCTTGTGCATCCCACCTATGTGTCAAACACATGTGTGACCCACCCTATGAAAATAAAATATCTTTATATTACTTCTTATGGGATGGATCAGTATCCTAAATCCTCACTCACCCTATCCTGGATGTGGGACCTCACTAGGATTTTAGTGGTTCAATTAATCTAGTGTTGTGGTCCTAATCAAATTAGTCCTCTCCTCACTATTTTATATTTCTCTATTGCACTCTCTTATCCCTATAAAGTATCATGTATCAAATCAATAGATACATTGAAGGATACTAATTATGGAAGGAAGGTAAAACCAAATGGAAAAAGTTCCATTTGATAAATTGGAAATATATTTGTTCCCCATTTTTTAGGGGAACAACTATTTTTAGCTCATCTCACCTCTAGAATTGATCTCTTGGAAATACAATGCTTTGGAAGCTACTATCTAGGAAATAACAATGGTGGAAGGTGGTCATTCACAAAAAGACATGATCCACCATCAACTTAGGGGATTATTTGGATCATTACATGATTCTAAGCTCCCCACACCATTTGGTTATTGTGCAAGGATTTAACTCCCATCCTTCAATCCCATTTACCATAGATTCCTTTAAATGGATAATATATTCATCTATGGGATGACAAGATCCTTAGGAGATAGCCCCTTTCTTATTATTTGGTTCTATAAGGGTTAATAACATGGCTATTAGCTCAAGGACTTCAATATTTGTAGGACATCTCATGCTGGGAACGAATGAGGATGGAAAATGGATAGGGTGATAGACTCTAACTTCCCTAAAGAACCTCAAAATTCCCTCCATATATTTTTCCAAAAACTTTGGGGAGAAACCCTAGTTATTAAACTCACTGAAAATAGTAGGGTATGGGGAAAATCTAGAGAACCCTATACAATAAAGAGAGGGTATGAATCCATCCTAGCATCTCAATCAATCCCTCCATCATCTATCTTCTAGAAAAGATTTTGGAAAGGAGTTTGTCTCCCCAAAACGTGATTTTTCTATTGGTTATAAATGAAAAACAAGATCCTAACATCTAAGAATATTTGTAAACAAGGGCATAGTTTCCATCATGTTGTCCTCTTTTCCTTACTGTGGAGGAAATGAAAAATTAACTATTCTTAGAATACAATTTTTCGAAACAAGTTTGGTAGAATGATCTCACAGAATTCAACAATCAATTGGCCATGCCCATGAATTGGTGACATATGATACTTCAATGGAAGAGATATTATCTAATTAGTCTCATCAAGAATCCATTGTTGGAATATGTCTACATAGAAAATCCAAAATTTTTATCCTAAAAAATATGGTTAGGAATAAATCGTGCTCTATTTCATGAACAATCTTCTCCAAAAAGGTAGTAGAAAGAGAACTATATCTCTTAAAAGAGATGCTAATCTCGAAAGGGGTATGGAATCCTAAAATGACTCATATTAGTTTGCAAGAGAAATGGTTTCTCAAGAATCTGCTTATAGTCCATCATTCTCATCCTTTGAATAGAATTATCTAACCTAAGAAGACTCAACAATGACAACTCTGAGTGTAGGAGTATGAATTCCAAACATGGCAAGTAATAAGAAACCATCATATGTTATTCTTTGATGGAGCTTCAAAGGGAAATCCTAGAGGGGAAGATGCAAGGGTGGTTTTATATACAATTATGAAGGAATAAAAGAATTATAATATGTTTGGGAACTTGGTACCACCATGAACAACAAGGTGGAAGAAATTGTAGTTCTAAAGGGATTTGTTACTATTAAATATAAAGGAGTTAGAAAATTCTTAATGATTGGAGAATCTATGATAACCATAAGAGATTTACACTTCTTGACACTATCATTCATTCTTCCTCTAGCCAGAGTATGCCAATGAGTGAATCATGTAGAAAAGGAATTTAACATAATTGAATTCTATCATGTTCTCTAGACATTCAAATCAAAGGTAGACAAACAAGCTATTGAGGTGGTCACTCTTAGAAAAGGTGTTATATTAATACAAATTGGGAGGTAATGTTAAAATTTTCCATGTATCCCCCACCATGAATTAATTCAAGATATGTTACACCCTTATCACACACATCGTAACATGCAACCTATGGGAAGGAACTCCAACATACAACTATAACTTCCCCCTATGCTATTTATTCCACCCTCTCTAACAATGTTAAGATAGGTACAATGGAGGTGATAAATTCCACATGTGGGGTGAATTGGAGGCTCAAGGGGATTAATTAGGGTAGGGATAAAAACAAAGGACATTTTATGCATGATAAGGATGAGTCTGTATCTCCAACGAAGTATGTGGATCTCCAAATAGGGAATTCTCAAGTGGGGTACTGTAACGTACCCAACCATTCATAGGTTGGACGCACTACTTCCAAAAATCACCTCTGAACCAATTTCGAACTCTGATAATAATTAATAAGAAATCAAGCATGAAAGACTCACATGCATTAATCAAGATCCATGGTACAAAATAAAATAAATAAATATGTTACATGCACAACAAATAACCAACAAGCATGCACACATAAATACATCTAAAAGATAATTAAATACACAACGAAAAATACATTGTATAGAAAACACAAAGAGCACTTATCTTTGCAAGTAAACATTTACCAATTGGCTATAGAATAAGGACGTTCCTCCCAACCATAGAAAATATTGTTCAGGTACTCTCAACAATAGGTCACCCCCCAAGTTAGGGCTATGAATCCACAAGGATGAGTCCTAGGCCAAATAAAAAACATACAACAGTTGGCTAACTAGCTCTTAGGTTTCCCAACCACACAACAAATTCAAATTTATATCTCTTTTTCCCCCTCAACATGCACAACCCAAAGAAATGAACACCTTTATCTGCCATGTAGTCCCTCAGGCTATTCCGTTTCTCTCCAGGGATCCAATGCTACTGGTTAGGAAATCTCCCTACTAGAAATTCTAAGGATTCTCAATTGTGGATAGTTCTTTCCGAACTTCCATCAATCTCATGCACAAAGGCATCCATTCCCTCTTGGAATGATCAATAATTTATTACAGCCATCTAGCAATGGCTCTCCACCTCCAACCATTCATTTCCATGCTCTCCCCCAAGAGCACACAAATTCACCAAGAGTGAAATGAGGAATTTTAAAATGAAATGATTAACCAATAGAAACTCCCAAAACAACCCATGGGCAGGGTTTATATAATTACATGAAAACAAGAACCACATGTCCTTCCTCCCAAGAAGCTTATGTAAGCCCTTTTCTCCATAAAATCAATTATGGGTAAATAAAATATAATCAAAAGACTTAGCCCCTTAAGACCCCTCTCTCGTGGAATCATAGCCCCCTATCTCTTTTGTCCTTGTTTTTCTTGCAGTTGGAGTTGTATTTTATTAATGTATATGAAGTATTACATTTACTATGTACTATGGCCCCTTTTCAAATTTACCGGCTCACAATCCTAAGTCACAATTACATAATACATTCTAGTTCATAAGGGTTAAAATCAAGGTGTCACATCCCCCTCCCCTTATTTTGGCATTGTCCTTAGTGCACACCACCATGTTATTAACAATACAAATATAGGATCTTTGGCCTTAATCCACATACACAATCCAACCAAATATTATATACATAGGCACTATGGCCTAAAATTAAACATGTATACATAGGCATTCTGACCCAAAACATGTATAATCATCTTCAGAATTTATATTTCTGGTAGTAGTTCCAATCGACAAGCTCTCCTTCCCTCTCAGCCTACACAACCCAAAGAAATGAACCCCTTTATTTTCCCTACAGTCCCTCAGGATATTCCTCTTCTCTTCAGGGCTCCAGTGCACTCAACTAGGAAGTTTTAGAGTTGTGGTTTCCAGAGTTCCAACTGCAACAAGTCCACTAGACTTTCTTCATTCCATGCCTTCATCATTGACCTTGATTTCCTTTTGGTGTTATTTTTCGTGAGCTTCCAACTTCAATAGGAAATATCTCATCTTTATTATAAAAATACAATCATGATGAGATATTTTTATAACAATTTCAATCATAAATGTCAAATATGCTTTATACAAAAAAAGAAAGTTTCCAAGCATGAGCTTCCAACTCATAATTTGTTTGGCTGTTGTAGCTGCAAGCATCACTATTTATTATGGCTCACAAAAATTCCATACCCAATACCATTATTCTTGTAATTTTCTCAACCTTCAATTACCCAAACCAATTGTTATCATAATCATGTAACAATTTGTAACTATGCATTTCTCAAATTTGTTTTATATAGGAAAATAAAATTTCCAGGCATGAATTTTTCTGCTCATAATATTTGGCTTTTGCAACTGTAGATATCAGTCTTCCTTTTAGGCTTACATCCCTACCATATCTAAGACCATCCTACCTGCAATTTTCCTCAACCTTCACTCAACCAAACAAGTTGTTAGTATCATGCATATGTATATTTTCATGGAAATAATTACAAAAATTCACAAAGTGATCTCAGAATTGTTTACAACAACAATTCAATCACCTCCATTAATACAACTATTAACTGGAATGAACCCATCATTATTTACACATGTATTATCAACCAATATTTTATTTCTTCTATCCACCAATATTTCTATCACTTTGTTCCCTTGAAAAAACTTTTCCATAATTTATCATTATATAACTACTCACCTGCAACTTTCTTGTTGCATTATCTAACAACTCCTGAAGTGTTTTCAACTTCATGAGTTAACAATACTCGCATCATTTCAGTTGTTATCATAATCATTTCTATTTTATATAATATATACATGCATTCACCAAAATACATTCCATAATTCTTGTAATACCACTTGTAACATTTTTAATAGTTCCAAAAAGTGATCTCAAAATTGTAACAAACAACAATCCAATCACCTTCAACTAGTATTAATATTAAATATAATGCAACTATCCATCATTATGTATTTTCAGCACCACATGCTTTTAATAATGCAATAATTAATTACTAAATAAAATAAAAATCGACGTGCCAATACCCATGGCCACATCTACACAATGCATCCATGCATTGACTACATAATACCACATAAATATTTCATGCATTCCACCAGGATGAGTTGGAAGGTATGGCCAACCCCTCAACATATCATCCACACACTTCCTACTGATTGCCTGACTATTTGGATACCTTCCTTTTCAACCCAAACACAACACCAAGAATATAATTCTTAAGTGTTCTTCAGTGTCAACAAATAGGTTGCAGTCCAAATATCAAATATACAGTAGATACCATTGAACACTCACATAGCGCTATAGCCCTTCCATATCCAACAATATTATGGTATCACACATGACTATCTCTATGGATATTCATTGTTATAGAAGGAGTATGTCTCATGAATTAACCCGATTATGATCCCATAACCAATCATAACACTATATATAACTGAAAATCTATCTAAATGCATTCTACAATCAATAACAATTACATACTCTAGGTCTTTGGCCATTACATATTGATTTAAATCTTGAAAAATTGATTGAGGGAATTTCTTACGTCAATTCCCTTCAACATAAAAGCAACAAATGCATACCTGGATGGTTGTTATCAACCTACTTGATGCTACTTGATCAACTGGTATTTGTAGAAGCTCACAAAATTCCTCCTTCATCATTTTGATCACCATTCCTACCACCCTCATGGGTCTTCATATAGATGGAAATCATAAGCAACAACAACATCTGCATATTTAACCATGCTATATCATTTTTCATGAATACATAATCCATCATTAGTCATAATCAATTTACATAAAATCATTATTTCATAATAACAGACTATTCTAAGTTTACAAGCATGTTATATGCATATCCAAGCATGTGCATATGCACAATTACACATTCACGGATGTTAGCACTAGAAGTCACCTTCATATTGCATTGAAATTAAGCCCAGTACCCATCAGTTTATATGTCACAGGTAATTGAGTTTTGAGTGGTCAAATGGAGAAAACTCAACGATAATAGTGTTCTAACTCATAAATATGGACTAGTGATGTAGGAGCATCACTCCACCTCATCATAGGCACCAACATGCCAACGCGCCAGCACATAATGGAGAAAGGGAGAGGCGTCGACCCTCCTGTTTTTAAATTTTGAAATATGATTCGATATAAATATTTCAGTTTGGAAAGCTATAAGAGTCGGCCACACATTTGTACAATTAGTGGTTGAGGTTACCTTAAATGGTTGCCTGCAGCAATCCCAGGATGTAGTTAGGTCTGGGAATCCATTTATTTCATGTAGTCGTAGAAGTATGGGGTCGTAGCAGAGAAAGATATGGCACTAAGGTGGTGAAGAGGATAAACTCATAGAGCCCTGTTTTGTAATTAGGAATGAGATGAAGGATACTTGAGAGGGAGAGAGATCTCATGTAGAGAGGCCTTAGGAGGTCTTATAAGCTCAAAGAGAGAGAGCTTGAGATAACTGATACTCTGTTGCGGTGCAGTTTTGTAAACATCTGTATAGTTACACAGAGATAATAGAAAAGTAGTTTTTCCTGCATATTGTTGTTCATGAATTATCTATATTCGGTGAATGTTATCCCTGTGTTAACGTATGATGTAGATGTATGATAGTCTTCATCTGCAGTAGAAATACAGATTTATTTTATCTTCATTGAGTTCTATTATATCGTTTTGGGTTCTTTAGGCTATGCAAGGAGTGCACAACGGAACATTGGAAGTTTTGTAGCCAGTGTAAGGAGTGCACATCTGAATCTCTCTATTGAGTTCAGAGGAGAATGTCCCAGGAGGGCACACCAAGATAGTTTGCAAACTCAAGAAGATCCTCAAAGTTACTGAATACTCGGGAGGGAAGACTATGCAGAGGAATCATAGAGAGACAAAACTTCTGAAGATTCTGTAGATCTCTGCCAAGAGGGCATCGAGCGAGTGCAAGGAGTGCACCAAGGAGAACTTTGTTTTGAGTTTTGTGAGAAGAGAAGTGTCCATGAGAATACACTTACAGAGTTGTTGAACACTCTAGACGAAGACATGTGCAAGGAGTGCACCAGGAAAACAATCAGAGGAAGTGTTGAAAGACTGCCATATGAAGGCCAGTCAGAGCGTAAGGAGTGCGCACAGAGAGGACTTATTATAAGTCCATAATCTCAAGAGAGATAGAGTTTCCAGAACACAAGCGAAACCCAAAGTTGCAAGGCTCGCAGGAGACAAATCGAAGGCCGAGACCTTCAAAACATTGAAAATATTCCAAGTCAGGAAGAAATCACAAGCTCAGGAGGAAGAGCACAATAGTTGAAGATCAGTTGCGGAGGAGGAAATCTAGGCCATCAAATCCACGTCCAGACACCCATCAGAGAGCATAGGAGGAGAACAAATCTCAGCCGTCATATTTGAAGCGCGTGGACCACCAATCATTGGATTTAGAGCAGGTGCACAAGGTTTTTTCCATTGTAGTGAACATGAGGAGAGCCAACTTCGCAAAACATGAAGTCATGACATCATCAGGACCGTCCGTCATCAGAGGACAAGGGGCAGAAGATCAGCATTTCGTTGATTCGTGAATTAGGGGTGTCAAAGTACAAGTTTGCGAGAACTCATGAAACGGGAACTCGCGAAAATATCATAGTCGTTGATCAAGGGAAGATTTGGACCATTGATTGTCAAGGAAGAGTTTTGACATTTTAGGGATTGGGAGAATGGATGTGGAAAGTCCTTCGACTTCCCGATACATGAAGTCATGAAATCCTGATTCGCGAAAGGAGGATCTTGACCGTTGATATAGAGGAGGAGTATAGGTCGTTGATTTACTACAGAGAAGATATCGAGATATTGGGGATCGAAATATCTAAGGAGAGAAGTCTTTCGACTTCGCGAAACGCGAAGTCCCGATGAGGGACAGGGAAATTTAGACCGTTAGATCCAATAGGGATTGTGGAACATTGATCTGACACAGGTAGAGTTCAGAGGATTTCGACACTTTGGATATTGGGAGAACAGAGGTGCCTCACATCAGAAATCCACAATACGTGAATTTTCGACCCGCTCAGAGGTTTGGCCCTAGGTCATGACGAATGGTCACATGGGAAAAAGTTAAGGGAGGAAATAGCAAGCGCTAGGCTCTTGTTGGGATTTCAAAGATTGGGAGAGTCGGGGGGGACTCATACGTAAAGTCCTGACATGCGAAATCACGACGCACCTTTTGTGTAGGCATGCAGTCACAACCCATTGTCGCATGAAAAAATAATCTTGTGCTTGGTGCTTGTTCACATAGGGCGAATTTCATAAAGGACCTATGGATTTGTTCGTGGGATTCTAGCAGGGAATTGAAGAGTTGTTTCATCTTGATAAGGGAGAAGAACGATCCTTGACTGGGAGGTCAGCTGACCCTGCTGAGGCAGAGGTAGGGGGTCTGCATCAAGTGGTATCATAGCTAATTTTTTTTCTTGTAGACAATAGGTAAAAGAGGAAAAGAGATAAAGGAGATAGTATGATACCATCAAGTGGTATTAGGGAAGAAATTTTCGTCTGTATATTTCAGGCGAAAGAGAAAAAGTAGATAAACAAAATACTCTGATACACATTATCAATTATGACTACATCAAGTAGTATCAGAAGCTGAAGTTCACTTGTGGATAGAAGGTGAAGAAGGAGACAGAGTAATTATGCTTTGTAAATATTGTGGCAAGGTGTGAAACAAATGGTATATATCCAGGAGGGCTGAAGGAAGAAAATATTACTACTGAAGGCCATGAGCGGGGTCGAAGAGGAGACCACCAACAAAAATTGACAAAGAGCTCGCTGAGATAAGAGCGAGAATGGAATAGTTGACATTGAAGATGAAACAAGAGGAAAAAGTACACTGGAGGTACGAATGGCCTCTGAATAGGAAATATGAATGGCATGTTCAAAATTTTTTGGCTAGGAAACAACAACAAGAGTTGAGGAAGTGGTTGAGGTATGTTGAAAACCTTAGTGACACAGAGTTGGTTTGCATCTGTGAGCCAGAAGTTGGAGAAACCCTTAGTGATGAGGAAGGGATATCAGTTTAAGGTATCATAAACTGTCAGGAGGGCAGAGATGAATTTTTGAATTTCCAGGTGGGCAATGAAATGAGATCCGTGGATGGTCTCATAGGCTTCTAGGAGGGCAGTAGTGGAAGTTCAAATTGCCATGTGGGAAATGATATGAGATTAACAAAGGATCTCATAAATTGCCAGGTGGGCAGAAGTGAAATTTTGAGTTTCCAGGTGGGCAATGGAAAGAGATTAGTATAAGGTCTTGCATACTTCCAAGGGGGTAGTGCTGAAAGTTCAAATTTCCATGTGGGAAATGAGATGGGGTCGGTTGACCTCATAGAATTCCAGGTGGGCAGCAAAAGATTCCCAAATTGTCAGGTGGGCAGAGGGAAGGAAATGAGACTGACTGAAGGTCTCATGAACTCATGAGTGAGTTTGTATCAACAAGGAGTGTTTATAGGAGAGGATTCATGTGGGTTTGCAGACCATGTGGATGAAGATGATGATAAGTTAAATACTCCCATTGTAGCTGAGGAGGATTGGAGGCATGTTCTTATCGTTGGGGGAATTTGAATATTCCTGCGAAATAGTCCAGTAGAGACTGATGCAAGAGTTACACATGAGGAGGTAGTGCGATAAGAATCCGAGGAGGACATGGGGCCAAATGATTTTAAAGCTAACTGTGTTTGTGATGCAGGTGCAGTAGAAGAAAGACATCCAATAGAGACTATCAAAGTGGTGTAGATACTGATGTCTGCCCCAACAAAAAAAAGGAGAATTAAGATGAATTTCTCAATCAATGGGAGATAGAATTGAGGATGTTGGAGGATTGGTTGGAAAATCCAGAACCAATAGATGGTTGCCAGAAGACAATCATGGAAATTTTAGAAGAAGAGAATTCAACCGAATTACTCAAAAATTTTAGCCAGGGAGATGAAATGACGATCAATGCAACATTGGATCCTGCAGAAGAAGAGGGAGCAGACATCATAGAATTTTACGATATTCCTAAGGAAATGGAATCCCTAGAGAGGGGGGTGATAGTGAAAAAATTGCACACCCAATAGGTCAAGTTGGAGACAGATGGAGGAACATACTGGCCAGAGGATCAACTGGAAGAAGTTGGACTTGAGCCAACACAAGGAGGGATGGCATAAGCTGATCTATCAGAAGAGGTGACTGAGAAGCAAGTCAGTCAAGTAGAGACTACAAAACTGGATTCTGGAACAGAGTGGGAAGCTAATTCCACAGAAGAAGAAAATGACATGGGGGATCATGATGATCTACCCATTGATAAGGAGGTGTAGCAGAGGAGATTGCATAAGAAGGGCCAACCACTAGAGAAGCTCGACAGGGTGATAGAAGAGATCAGGAAGCTGATGTTGAGGTTAGAAAAAGAAGTCAACAAAGGCGATATGAACAAAGGAGAACCTGAAAGAGCAACATGAAAGCAATAGCAGCAACAATGAAGCAGAGGAGCAAGAGGATAACTCCAATGGAAGGTTTGGGATCCAGGAGGATTTAAACACTAGAGAAGAGGATCTCATGAGTATGAGCTCATGATTTTTCCAACAGGGGAGTATGATGTAGGAGCATCGATCCACCTCATCATAGGCGCCATCATGCCAACACGCCAGCATGCAATGGAGAAAGGGAAAGGTGTTGACCCTCCCATTTTTAAATTTCAAAATATGATCCGATACAGATCTTTCAGGTTGTAAAGCTGTAAGATTTGGCCACACCTTTGTATAGGTAGTGGTTGAGGTTGACTTAAATGGTTTCCTGTTGGACCTTGAACAAGTTTTGGGAGATTCTTGGTCATATCGACCTATCTTGGGACTTCGACTGCCTGTCAAAGGAGGAGCGCAAGACAAAGCGGAGATCGTGGGATCTTGACCCACTTTTGGGTCCTTTTTGGGTTTTTGGGAATATGTAACATGATTGGGATGTCGTCCCATGGGTTTTACCCATGTTTAGGCCTATTTTGTAATGTATAAATAGATGACTAAGTGATGTAATAGGCGTGGTGGTAAGAGGATTATATATCAGCATCTATGTGATGCATACTAAGTGCAAGTAGGGTTTGCAAGTGCTTTGAGAATAACTATAAGAGGCTTGCAGAGCTAAGTGAAAGTGGTTGTAATAGATGGTGGAAGGCTTTGGGCTATAACACAAGGAAGAAGGATCTAGCGAGTTGCGCAGATATTATGTCTTGTGCAGACTAAGGGTTTTGATGGCTTTGCGCTTGTAAACAATTGACTGAAGAGAATAAAGAAGTAGAGTTGGTGGATGTAGCCCCAGGGTGGGGGTGAACCACGTAAATGTTGTGTTGTATTGCTTTGTGCTTGTCTTAATGTGTTTATGTCTTCTTTTGCTAAGTGCTTTAAGATGATTAGATAGATCTGCTTATGCTTAGTTCTAATGACATATGAGAGTACTAGATATGATCCATATGAACGTGCTTAGTGCTTGATCTGATAAATCTAACCTATCTATTGATGCTAAGTGCTTAAGTACGTTATAACAACGTGAATGATGTGAAACCCTATTTTATCAGTGAAGTGATTATTGATTAAATATTAAGTAACTGATGGTGCTAAGTTCTTTAATAATTAGTACAACCACAGATCTATGTCCCAGCTAAGGTTGTAGATACCTGAGTCTTGCAACCACCCCTGCCTCTACCTCGAGTGAGACTTCATCTGCTTCGTAGGTGTTTTTGAAAGGGACGGTAGTTAGGGATTTGTTGGTGGATTTTTTTACCCTTGAACCTTGGGTCTACCCATGTGCCAACAAATGGTTCCGTTGTCAGGACCTGAAACTATAATTGCTGGGAACTGATAAAGAAGACGCTTTGTGCAAAGATTCGACCTAGGATTGTGAAAGCTCTGTGGTAGATATGTGCCCTAGTGTGTAGTGTCCTACTCAATTTATAAAGTTCTGTGCTAAAGAGGGAAGTTCGATCCGAAGAAAAGAGGTAAGATCTGTAAGCTCTGTGCCCTGATAAAGGTAAAGATTGTAGAAAAACTCTAGATATGAAAGCTTTGTGCTGTGTAAAAGTAAGATAAGTGAATTTTTTTTTCTAGAGTATGGATCTAGGTATGTTTGATAGATTCTATCCTAGCTTAAAAAATAGGGCATTAATCAATGAAAAAAGTTTTGATATGAATAGATCTGATAAGAATAGTGAAAGATATGTTATACCTATGCATAGAAAGAATGTTTGGACTAACAAATGGATGTAGTATCCTAGAAAGATTTTTTTGCAGGTTAACTCATATGATCCTAGTGCGAAGTACAAGAGAAGTTGGGGATCATTTAAAATAAAGAGAGGGTTAACCCTCTGTTACAGGTGTAGAAAACCGAGACATCTTGCTAAAGAATTCCCTGGGAGAATACCTAGTTGTCTTTGTTGCAAAGATATGGACCATGAAGTGTTGGATTGCCCCAGAATGATTTCTAAGCTTGAAGGAATGAATCTGAATCAAGAAAACCCTAAGGAAGATCTAGAGGCTATAGCAAAACCCCAGGAAGAATTAGAGAAAGTATTTCTACAGATGAGAGAAACCTTGAATGACCATCGACATATTAGATTATCAGAGATCTTTAAAGACAAGGAATGCCTTGAAGAAAGAATAAGAGACTTCGACATTGACTGTGTTCTAGATGAGGAAACACAGGTGAATATCAGGACAGACATAACTTGGGAAGATATAGGAAGGCCTACTATGATTCCTTCATTAGGAGGACTATGGTTATTCAGAGGAAAACTGGTAATCTTATGTGGAAAGCTCACTCAGATATCTATGAATGCCAATGGAACTTCGACAGAAGAAGATTTTGAGATTATTCAATTTATTTCGGACAACGCCTTGTTTACCATGTTACTAGGGACACCTTGTATTGAAAGAGATCAAGCCAGATGAAAAGAAGAAGAATAAGTTTTGGAGCAACAGATTAAAATATTTCATGACCAAAAAGATCGCACAATTGATTGAAGAACATGAGAACAAATCAAAGCTATTTGACACTAGAGACCCTGATGTCGAAGATGCAAGAACACTAGAAGACCCACAGAAGATTGAAGTACTTACTCCAGATAAAGAAGAGGTATTACCCTTGAATCCTAGAAAAGAATCTCAACAACGCGCAGTGATCCGAAATCGGATTCAGAAGACTGTCAGGGCATGAAAAATGCTCAAAAATGAAAGTGCTCGGAATCCGACGAAACCAACACCATTGCGTCCGGCTCGTCTTCCTGATTCCGGTGGTATAATTTTTATGTCAAACAGAGTCCGTATGAAGAAGATATCGCATTCTGTCCGCCGAGCCAAACATGCAAAATTTTGGGACGCTGACTGTACATGTCCATACAGTCCGTACAGGACATGTGTCAGTCCGTACAAGACACGTGGCAGGTCTGTACGATGATGTGGAAGAACCAGAGGATGACACGTGGCAGGTCCGTACGATGACGTGGCAGCACCAGAGGATGACAAGTGGCAGATTTCGTACAGGACACGTGGCGGCTCCAGAGCGTGACACGTGTCAGGCTGATTTGGCATTTTCGGCGCGCAGTTGGACCAATCCTGAAGTGACACGTGTCACCACTGAAAGGGTGACACATGGCAGGGTGACATCATCAGCTGACGTGGCAGGCTTGCGTGGCAGATGACGTGGTGTACAGAAAGGTTGACGTGTCAAGCGACGTGGGCGAATCAGTGATGGACACGTGGCATCCTCCAATTGGTTGACTTGATCGAATCTGATGTTGACACGTGGCACTATTCAAGAGAATGGTTGGGTGCCATGTGGCCCAATCAGCGGCTGCCACGTGGCACCCCGGGTTTAGCCAATGTGGGCTATGTTAAAAATTGTAGTGGTCCGGGGGATTCGAACCCCGGACCTCCACCATTGTTAACGACTTGACAAACCTCCGCTAACCGTAGTGCCGCCGCTTGAGTCTTGTTAGGTAAGCGGGTTATATTGTATTTGAATCAGGGTTTTGTGTTATTCGGCGGGGGGTCGGGCCGGGGCTTAGCCCCGACCCCGGTTTTATGCCTTGATTCATGTAACCATACATGCGGGTATATTATATGTTAGCCCGTGGTTTGTATGCGCGGTTTAAACGGTTATGCGGTTAAGCCCAAGGCCACAGCCATATGTCACAGACCTTGCGACCAGGTGCAACGCGCGAAAGAGGAAGGGCCAGCGCTAGCCCTAAAGGGTTAACCGCTTGGCCATTTTACGCCCATACGACCTTGCCAAAAGGGGTCGTGCCCAGGTTTGGGGGGCCAAAGCCCTTTTAACTATATTATATGGTTACAAAGTGGTTTTTTAAACCAATTTTTGGTTATAATTAATGTAATTAATCCATTTTTAAGAGTTATTGGGCATTTTTAGAGCCTAAATTCGTGGAGGAAGTTGGAGATGGACAACCAACTTCTCAACTATTTAACCAAGGCCATTTTGAGGCCAAGGGGACAACTTTTTGAGAGCAATTTCAGAGCAGATATGTTGAAACAAGTCAAGTCAAAGCCAGTTTGAGGCAGGGAGACCGTTGAGGAGGAGATGCTGTCGGACGATTTCTGAGAGCTCGGGACATCCGATTCAGGTGCTGTTTTTTGTGCATGGTTCCAGAGATCTGGGCAAACAAGACCAGATCAGTCTTGAGACCATTCGACAATGTAAAGATGTGCTAATAAGATTTCGAACAGAAATAAAAAGCCTCCCCCACAAGCGAAAAGGCCCAGAGACGTAGGCAAAGTTGCCGAACTCCGTTATCAACCTCTGTGCATTATGGTTTGCTGTTTTTCATTGTGTTTTCAGATCTGAAAATATGTTAATGGCTGTATAATTCATTTCTTTTCTCGCTCTTTCGTTAAAGTTTCCCAA
>ML782996.1:656681-705261 GCA_009831015.1 Picea engelmannii
TTGGGGGGCCAAAGCCCTTTTAACTATATTATATGGTTACAAAGTGGTTTTTTAAACCAATTTTTGGTTATAATTAATGTAATTAATCCATTTTTAAGAGTTATTGGGCATTTTTAGAGCCTAAATTCGTGGAGGAAGTTGGATATGGACAACCAACTTCTCAACTATTTAACCAAGACCATTTTGAGGCCAAGAGGACAGCTTTTTGAGAGCAATTTCAGAGCAGGGATGTTGAAACAAGTCAAGTCAAAGTCAGTTTGAGGCAGGGAGACCGTTGAGGAGGATATGCTGTTGGACGATTTCTGAGAGCTCGGGACATCCGATTCAGGTGCTGTTTTTTGTGCATGGTTCCAGAGATCTGGGTGAACAAGACCAGATCAGTCTTGAGACCATTTGGCAATGTAAAGATGTGATAATAAGCTTTCGAACAGAAATAAAAAGCCTCCCCCACAAGCGAAAAGGCCCGAAGACGTAGGCAAAGTTGCTGAACTCCGTTATCAACCTCTGTGCATTATGGTTTGTTGTTTTTCATTGTGTTTTCAGATCTGAAATAATGTTAATGGCTGTATAATTCATTTCTTTTCTCGATCTTTCGTTAAAGTTTCCCAATGATCAATTAATGCATGCGAATAAAACTCAACCATAGTCATTCGAAAAATCCTGACGGAGACTATGTTAAAAGAAGATGAGAACAAGAATGGAAAAATACATACCGATTCGAAGCTCACTGGAAATAAGGCTAGAAATCTAAGTAAGAAGAGGGCTAAGATTGAAAAATTACAGAATATTCCAGAGGGAACTTTGCAGAAACAAAATTTGTAGAATTGGAACTTTTCTAGGATATTAGAACAACAACACATGGTACTTCACCAGGGTGAAGCAATATAGCTATTGGGACTAATATATCCGTTCGACTGCCGCTCCAAACGGGTCAGAAATAATTTATAGCTCGACATCAGACCATTGGACCGCACCATAATGGATCAAACAAGATTTAATGGAGGTTCATAACCATTGCAAGCGAACCTTTGTCAAGTTACCTATTTATCCCATCGCGCCATGCACAGATAACACTTTTTCTACCCAAGAATTTGAGCCCACAGACCAAGTGAATTGTATATAGTGATCATTTCCTTCTTTCTATTTATTCTAGTGCAGTATCTGAGTTAATTTTGAACCTGATATTATTAATCCTGTGCACGTATTTTCGATGAGCTCACTGCAGTTGAAGAATCAGTAACAGACGTACTCCTTGAATTGATGACTGAAAGAGTCATGTCAGAGAGAGGATTGTCTACCGGTCTACAAGCATCATCGATAAGAGGAATATCAGCCTCTCCATCCATTGCTCGAGCTGGACAATCACGGCCCGCAGACGAAAATAAAACTAAACACATAGATGATCTCACAAATGCTAAGTTGATTCCGAGCCTACTTCCAACCTACCTACCACCTCTAAACGATGCAATAAATCGAGACAGTGTGCCCAGAGACTTCGATTATAACTTGGTTACTACGTACCTCCCGAAGGAGATACGCGTAGTTCAAGCAGATTTCGAGAAGATAGAAACGTTGAAGTTTAGAGACTTCAACCTCGGTGACATGAAGGTCTGCAGCATGCTTGCCCCACATAAATATCTGGCCAGAAAAAAAAGGAAAGAATTCAAAGATAATTCCTCAATCATGAACCCATAACCTTGTGTAGTCCACACTGCTCAACGTCATGAAGATCCTGCACTTCAGAAGGCACCAAGAAGTGAATGCATGTGTCAAATTGTTGTTGTCCTATTATCATGGAGGTTATTTGTGGTTAAACCATTGCATCACAATGGATCCGACGTTGATCAACCAGATCATAGGACTGAGCATGCAAGGCCCTGACCCACATGATTTCTACCCTAGAAAGACCATGGATCGTGCTTTAGCTCAAAGGATAAAGGAAACTTATGGAGATGTCAAGAAGGGAACACAAGGATACAAGGTAGCTTCTATCCAAAGCGGTGCAGTGCACCTTGCCTGCCAATTGATCGCAGGAAAGTTGGTGTGAAAGAATCGACCCACCCAAGTCAGTGGGTTTGTAGTCGACCTTGCAAGGAAGTGCACAAAAGGACTTCAAGTGAATTGGGCGCAGTACCTGGTAAACTAGTTGGAACTGGATTGCAGGGAAGCCCAAGATCAGGGATATGAATTCCACTTCAATTGGCTATTGATCTTGATCGCTTTCATTACATGGGAGATGCTGGAAGGTGCAACCTTCCCAGACATTGAACCGTTTGAACCTCTGGCCGCAAATTTCAGTACACTGTGGTACTTGAACGACATGAATAACCAGTGGCAGTCAAATGTCGTGTTCCATACGTATTACAACCAGTTGAAGGTAGCCATCTAGTCCGAGCCTCGTATGACCCCAAATACTCTCCACAATTTTTGGCCCTTAATGAAATTCAACGTGGACCACCTTTTTATTTACATCACAACGCGCACAAATGGACATAAAAAACATCTGGAATCATACTACAAGCTGACATATGATGAGTTGGAATAAATTACCAAGGAATGGTCGGAGGACCTTCTCATTCCAGTAGACCCTATGGAGATATCCAATATTGATAATCTGGAAAAAACGCATGATACACCTGGACCCAACAAGAAAAAGAAAAAATAAGAAGCCCAAGACATAAAGAGTACCTCAGCCAAGACTGCTTCCATATCACCTGAGAAAGGAGGTGATGGCAGAGAGATAGATGAATCAGAAGTTGAATAGAAGAAAGGCAAGGTTAGACCGCCTAGAGACGAGGAGGACCCCTCAAAGAAAAGGAAGGTTTCCCCATCGAAACCCTCATCCTAAAAGAAAGTGAAAGAAACCAGGACCAAATTTGAGACTACCCTCACAACATATGACTTCGATTTCATTGTAGCAGCCCCGAGTGATGCTTCGCTAGAGATAGAAGAGAAGCAAGAAGCTAAGAAGGAGGAGGTGTTCATTCAAATTAAGGACGAGCTCCAAGGGGTGCAACAGGCATTACGGTCCATTCGCGCAGTATCCACTGTGCCTCTATCAGTAGGAACACCAGAACTGGGAGATGAGCCAGCTCAACTCCACCGAATCGTTGATACAGTTGAAGCTCGCCTTCGACGAGCTCAGGAAGAGACAACACAAGACACCCAGGCTTTGGCCCAAGTACAGAAAGACCTTGAAGAGAAACACAGTGTTGTAGAATGGGAAAATATTTCTCTGCAAGTGAAGTTGGATGAAGAAAAATAATAGTTACAACAAAGAAAGGAACAGTTGCTCGCCGAGCAACTTGAAGTAAAGGAAATGGTTCACAAATCCATTCGCACTGTCATAGTTATAGAAGTAAAGAACGAAGAGTGAGTTCCACAACAGGTGGTGCAACTTCAAGAGGTAATCCAGCAGCTCCAACAATGCATAGAAGACTTGGAGCTCTGTGCTATGCCCAAGACCCCTCAAGATGTAAGAGACCTAAGGGAAGCAACTGCTCGCAGTGTAGTTGACAGATTAAAATCTCTTGCCTTGGAATGCAAGTAGTTGAGTAACCAGAGTGCCCAGACATATGAGAACCTCACCGAGAACTGAGAGTTATAGGAATTGGAGTCATATCTCAAGGAAGGAAAACAACACGCAGACACACTACATGCGCAACTGAAGGCCCTATCAGCCATAGAAAGAATGAAGTGGTCTCAAGAGAAACACACAGTCCAATAATAGATCCATACAATTCAAAGCAGAGTGATGGAAGTTACTCAAAAACTTCAACCAGTACAAGATAAGGCATGCCAGCTATTCACAGAGGTTGAAAGCCGAGGAGAAAAGCTAGAAAAGGTTGTCATCATAGAAGAACAACGCCTAGAAGGGCCCGTAAATGACACAGTGATCCAAGAGTTCACCGAGAAAGAGGCTATCACACAGTAGCAGGTCGAAGTAGCTCGAGCCAAGCTCGAGGCCTTTGAAGTAGAACTAATCAGATCATAGTGACTCGGGACGATTCACAGGTGAGTGTTGGGGGCTTGTTGGCCCTTGACCAAGTTTTGGGAGATTCTTGGTCATGTCGACCTATCTTGGGACTTTGAGAGCCTATTGAAGGAGGATCACAAGATGAGGCAGAGATCCCATGATCTCAGTCCACTTTTGGGTCCTTTTTGGGTTTTTGGGAATATGTAATGGGATTGGGATGTCGGCCCATGGGTTTTACCCATGTTTAGGCCTATTTTGTAATGTATAAATAGATGACTAAGTGATGTAATAGGCGTGGTGGTAAGAGGAGTATCTATTGACATATATGTGATGTATGATAAGTGCAAGTAGGGTTTGCAAGTGCTTTGTGCATAACTGTAAGAGGCTTGTAGAGCTAAGTGCAAGTGGCTGTAGCAGATGATGGAAGGCTTTGGGCTGTAACACAAGGAAGAGGGATCTAGCGAGCTGCACAGATCTCCTGTCCTATGTAGAGTAAGGGTTTTGATGGCTTTGTGCTTGTAACTGATTGACTAAAGACAATAAATAAGAAGAGTTGGTGGATGTAGCCCCAGGGTAGGGGTGAACCACGTAAACATGTAAACATTGTGTTGTCTTTCTTTGTGCTTGTATTAATGTGTTTATGTCTTCTTTTTCTAAGTTCTTTAAGATGATTAGATATATCTACTTATTCTTAGTGATAATGACATATGAGAGTACTATATCTGATCCATATGAATGTGCGTAGTGCTTGATCTACTAAATTTTACCTATCTATTGATGTTAAGTGCTTAAGTATGCTATAACAGTGTGAATGTTGCAAAGCCCTATTTTATTAGAGAAGTGATTATTGATTATATATTGAGGAACTGATGGTGTTAAGTTCTTTATTAAGTAGTACAATCATAGATCTGTGCCTCAGCTAAGGTTGTAGACACCTGAGTCTTGCATCCACCCCTGCCTCTACCTCAGGTGAGACTTCATCTTCTTCGCAGGTGTTGTCGAAAGGGTCAGTAGTTAGGGATTTGTTGGTGTGTTGTTGTACCATTGAACCCTGGGTCTGCCCCTATCCCAACATTGCCTGCAGCAAGTCGATGACGTAGTCAAGTCTGGGCATACATTTATGTAATGTAGCCATAGATGTATGGGGCCATAGCAAAGAATGTGATGGCACTAAGGCGATGAAGAGGATAAGCTCATAGAGCCCTCTTTTGTAATTAGGAATGAGAGGAAGGAGACTTGAGAGGGAGAGAGATATCAGGTAGAGAGGCCTTAGGAGGTATTAAAATCTCAAAGGGAGAGAGATTGAGAGAAATGAGACTCTATTGCAGTCCAGTTTTTGTAAACATCTGTATAGATACACGGAGATAATAGAAAAACAATTTTTCGTGCATATTTTTGTTCATGAATTATTTGTATTCGGTGAATGTTATCCCTGTGTTAACATATGTTGTATATGTATGATAGGCTTCATCTCTAGTAGGAAGATAGATTTATTTTCTCTTCATTGATTTCTGTTATATTGTTCTGGGTTCTTTAGGCTATGCAAGGAGTGCACAATAGAATGTTGGAAGTTCTGTAGCCAGCACAAGGAGTACACATTTGAATCTCTATGTTGAGCTCATAGGAGAACGTGCCAAGATGACACACCAGGATAGTTTTTAGAATTGAGAAGAGCCTCAGAGTTACTGAATACTCAGGAGGGAAGATTGTGTAGATGAAGCAAGGAGAGACAAAACTTCTGAAGGTTTTGTAGAGCTTTGCCAAGAGGGCATCGAGCAAGTGCAAGGAGTGCACCAAGGATAAATCTATTTTGAGTTCCATGAGAAGAGAAGTGTCCAAGAGAAGACACTTATAGAGTTGTTGAACACTCTAGATGAAGACCTTTGCAAGGAGTGCACCAGGCAAACATTCGGAGGAGGTGTTGAAAGACTTCCATCTGAAGGCCAGTCAGAGCGTAAGGAGTGCACGCAGAGAGGACTTATTCTAAGTCCATAAGCTCAAGAGAGATAGTGTTTCCAAAATGCAAGAGAGACCCAAAGTTGCAAGGATCGCAGGAGACAAATCGAAGGCCAAGACCTTCAAAACAATGAAAATATTCTAAGTCAAGAAGAAATCACAAGCTCAGGAGGAAGAGCACAACAGCCTAGATCAACTGCGGAGGAGGAAATCTGGACCGTCAAATCCATGTCCAGACACCCATCAGAGAGCATAGGAGGAGAACAGATCCTAGTCGTCAGATCTGAAGCTCGTGAACCAACAATCATTGGATCTGTAGGAGGTGCACAAGGTTTAGTATGTTGGAGTGCACAAGAGGAGAGATGACTTCACAAAACGTGAAGTCCCGACATCATCAGGAGCGTCCATCGTTAGAGGACAGGTGGTAGTAGATCAACATTTCCCTGACTCGGGACTTAGGGGAGTCAAATGACAAGTTCACAAGAAATCATGAAATGGGAACTCATGAAAAGATCACAGTCGTTGATCAAGGGAAGATCTGGACCGTTGATATTCTAGGAAGAGTTTCGGCATTTCAGGGATCAGGAGAAGGGATGTGGAAAGTCCATCAACTTCCCAATATGCGAAGTCCTGAAATCTTGATTTGCAAAAGGAGGATCTCAACCATTGATCGAGAGGAGTATAGGCCATTGATCTTCCACAGCGTAGATATCGGGATATCGGGGATTGAAAGATCTAAGGAGAGAAGTCTCTCGACTTTGCGAAATGTGAAGTCCCGATGAGCGATAGGGAGATTTAGACTGTTGGATCCAACGAGGATCGTGGACCATTGATCTGATGCAGGTGGAGTTCAAATTATTTCGACAGTTTGGATATCAGGGGAACAGAGATTCCTCACATCAGAAATCCCCGATACACAAATTTTTGACGCACTCGGAGGTTT
Source organism: Picea engelmannii (assembly GCA_009831015.1). Taxonomy (NCBI): domain Eukaryota; kingdom Viridiplantae; phylum Streptophyta; class Pinopsida; order Pinales; family Pinaceae; genus Picea; species Picea engelmannii. Next base: position 663,557 of record ML782996.1, read on the forward strand.
GGCCCTAGGTCACGATTAATTGTCACATGGGCAGAAGTTAAGGGAGGAGCTAGCAAGCGCTAGGCTCCTCTTAGGATTTTGAATATCGAGAGAGTCAAGAGGGGAATCATATGTAAAGTCCCGACACGTGAAATAGCGATGTGCCTTTTCTATAGGGATGCGGTCACAGCCCATGGTTGTGTGAATGAGGAAGCTCGTGCTTGGTTCTTGTTCGTGCAGGGCGATTTTCATAAAGGACCTGTCAATTTGTTCGTGGGATTCCAGCAGAGAATCGAAGAGATTCTTCATCTAAATAAGGGAGAAGGACGATCCTTGACTAGGAGGTCAGTAGACCCTATCGAGGTAGAGGTTGGGGGTCTGCATCAACTAGCATGCACCAACCATTGAGGTCTTGAATCAACTTTAGTCAGTAAGTTGGATTAAGGGTGAGTAGGAGGAAGATTTAGTGAGAAAGGTGTAGAGGTTTTCTATGAAAATCATATTTTCCAGTAGCCTAAGGAGGAAAAACTTAAACACAAGGTCCTCTTGGATTCAAATTTCAAGGAAGCTGAAAGAAATCATAACAGTACTATAATCAAACATTTATCATAATACAGTCAAAACAATCCATGTGAATGAATCAAACATGAACTCTCTCAGTATCAGAGGCAAATAAGATGGAGTAAGAAAGCTGACTTAGATTAACCAAGATGTCCCAAAAAAAAATACATAACTAGAGAACGAGTTGTTCTCAATCAAAATATTACAATAGCAAGGAGCCTAGCTCAACCATTCGACCTTAACAAAATATCAAAACTGAGTATATATTCTCAAAACTGCTGCAACTAGAAGGAGCGTGATCAGACCACTACATTAAATCTTTCATTCGATGCCTCCTTTTTCATATTGTGCATGCCTCCCAATGTCAGATGCGAGCCAGGTGCAATTATGTGATTTACAGGAAAAAAATGTCCATAAGGAAGATTCAGATTGACAATCTGCCTTTATGGCCTCTCTATGCATGTTTTCCATTTATGGGGGGAGAAGAGGTATCAAATCATGCCCCCATATTCAATAACTACCTTCATAGGGATTAGGATGGGCCCTGACACCCATGAAGTTTTCAGCCGGTGCCCATGAATTGTTCAAGTCAATCTCGACACCTCGAGGCCAAGCAAATCTTCTTCTGTGACCAATACAGATGCTTTCATCCTTTGGCATAGCTCATCTCCCTCACTCCATCTTTAATGTGACCTAGGGCCATGACCCTACGCAATTGTGCGATTTCAGGCGCGACCAAGGGTGGTTTGAAAGAAAACCTCTTTTGTCCCCGCAATTCACCATGAACCGCCATGCGTCCCTTTCCAAAAACCACGGTTCTGATTGCTTCCCACCCTTGAAATGTTAAAATGTGCGCACCTTATGACCTCAAAATGGAGCGTGACTGTTCATCTTGTGATCTGATATGAGGCTTCCTGATCAACGACCCAACTCTACCAATTTAGATCGACAGATCAGATCTTCCCTCTTCGAAATGACGGTCGAGATCCATTTCGGGTCTCTGAGACTTAGAGACTTCAACCACTTTTGGGACTTCGACCACTTTTAAATGTGAAATATGAGGAATTTACTGGAGGAAAATTCCTGAAGTGAGATATGGGTTGCCGCGTGTCCCTGCTGACGACAGATGGTCTAGATTAACTTCGAGACTTCGAGCTTCTTCCCTTCGAAAGTTTTACACACTTCCCATTTCAAACCTCCCGAAGCTTATTTCTCCAAACACTTGGATCAGACTCCACATGTTCCCTTCAAGATCAACGACTCATGCTCACTTCAGAGCTTTATGCTCTGGTGCTATACTTTGCATGATTTTGGACTCCCAAATGCCCATGAGCCACTGATCTGAACTGGATGATTGGATCTCCTCCGCTGAAAGATAAACTTGCCTACCACTTGTGCTTCAAGCCCAAAATGGATTATTAGGAAAGCTATGCTTTGTGTCCATGGCTTCGACCAGCGTGATCAAGGATTTGGAAAAATGGTTGCGGGCTAGAAAAATAGGGAGACCGGGGAACTTTAAACACATATGGGGGCACAAAAAAAATTATTTAACAAGCCGAAAGGGGAAAATCTTAAGACTTGGTTTGCAAAAAGGAGAGAGACATGGAAAAATTACAGTATTAGGTAGAAACCACACACCCACAGGTCTCTTACAAGTTCACGTGATAACATTTATCTCCACAGGGGATGACATGCTCCCTGCGAGCTGCCAAGAACAAACAGTTCCAATGCCTTAGCTATTGGGTTATGGAGTCGAGCTCCAAAGGAGGTTATTTCTGTACATCCCTAGACTAACTGATTTTTTACATAGTGCTAGGTGAAATCAAATTTCCACCAGAGCCAGTCAAGTAGCTTCCTAACTGGAAATTCATCGACTCTGTCAGTGATCGATAACAAATGATGTAACTGTGACAAAAAAATGATTACATATTTCATCCCTCCTCCCAGTGTTGAATTCAAGATAACGTTGGTAGGCTTCAATAAATCAAGGAAATGAAACTCCATGTACTCCCTTACAGGTTCGTGGAATAACTGAGGAAACCCAAAAAATTGGTAACAGAAAGCCTTCTCTGCTTCACATCTACTCGCATATGGTTGGATGTCTCTGGTAAGCATAGGTGAGTTAAGGGTTGATGTAGGTTATTAATCCACTTCTTCTTTGTCTTCTCTGATAACATCTACTAGTTGATGGAAACAAATATCCTCATGTATATAAATGGATGGATCCTCCTCTTTATCATGTTGCTTAGTGTCTTCATAGTCATAAAATGTAGGATAATATTGCTTCTCATCATCACTAGAATATTCAGAAAAAATGGGTTTCCCTTCATATCTAGGATCAACCTCTAAAATAGTAATTCCGTCAAGAATATAATTGTTAAGAATATCCACTTCAGGGACAACAATAACTGTTGCCTCTGGCTATTCATACACATGATTTTTATATTCAATCCAAGGTGAAAATATATCACTGGAAACCTCTTGAAGGAAAAGAGAAGAATCCTCCTCCAAAACCATCTCTTCTTCTAAATTTGAGACAACAGGTGTATAAGGGGAAGAATATGATACATCCATTGCTATGTAATCATCAACGCTATTATCAATCATACCTGAAAGGCCTTCTTCATCATAAGAAGGGCTGGTCAAAACATCTATCTCCCGAACATAAATATCCTCTGCACTTCTTCTTTCACTCATACCTTCACCAGACTCATCACATGAGGAAGACTCTATCCTTTGCTTGATGTAGGATGAAAACTTATTGCAACAGTCATTCAATATAAGATGAGACATGTAAATATCTTTGTAATATAAATTAAAATCATCATGAAAATCCTTCAAAGAATGGATACTAGAAGCAGGGAGAGATTGGCACCATTCACAAGCATCTTCCTCCAAAGAAAATCTGAACATCTTGATCAAGACATCCTCGTGAACAAATTTTTTCTCAAGCATGCATATATGAAAATTAAACAAGTGCTCACCAGGATGATCAAGCTTTCTTCATATGAATCTTGAAAGATAATCATCCCATTCATTTATAGCAAGGAAAACATTTGTAAAACCAGGAACATAAGAGAAATTAAAAGGAGAAAACCTCCGAGACAAGATTTTTTCCATTTCAGACCAGTGGAGTCACCGATCGATTATTTAAACACGGAGTATCCAGGCGAATTATATGCAACCTGAATGCATCTGGTCTTTGTTCACCATCAAAGATCAGATCTGATCATGGCCATTCTCCCAGGGAAATTTCCAAGATGAGAAAGCAGTTGCTAAGAGACTTATTGAGAAATGTTCTTTGGGTCAGCTTTAGGTGTGCTAGAGGTAGCTACAATGCAAATAGTGGAGTGGAAAAAATGGAGTCACCAGGTGCAAAATGTAATCTTCAATGATTCTGATATCTGATGCACCCTCAGAATCAAAATCTCTTTGTTGTTGTATCCCAGGGAAATGTCTTCAATTCATTCCCCAACAACAATGCCAGAAATTTTAGCACTACAATTCACCTTCAGATTGCATTGAAGGTAAGCCCAGTACCCATCAGTTTATATGTCACAAGTAATTGAGTTTTGAGTGGTCAAATGGAGAAAACTCAATGATAGTAGTGTTCTAACTAAGAAATATGGACTAGCATGCACCATCCATTGAGGTCTTGAATCAACTTCAGTCAGTAAGTTGGAGTAAGGGTGAGTAGGAGGAAGATTTAGTGAGAAAGGTTTAGAGGTCTGATATGAACATCAGATTTTCCAGTAGCCTAAGGAGGAAAATCTTAAACACAAGGTCCTCTTGGATTCAAATTTCAAGGAAGCTGAAAGAAATCATAACAGTACTATAATCAAACAATTATCATAACACAGTCACACCAATCCATGTGAATGAATCAAACATGAACTCTCTCAGTATCAGAGGCAAATAAGATGGAGTAAGAAAGATGACTTAAATTAATCGAGATGTTTGAAAAACAAGTACATAACTAGAGATCTAGTTGTTCTCAATCAAAATATTACAATAACGGGGAGCCTAGCTCAACCATTCGACCTTAAAAAAATATTAAAATTGATTATATATACTCAAAACTATTGCGACTAATAGGAGCATGATCGGACCATTGCATTAATGCTTTTAGCTGGCGCCTGCTCTGCCAGATTATGTAGGCCTCCTCATGTCAGATGCAAGCCAGACATAGTTATGTGCTTTACATGAAAAATTGTCCATAAGGAATCTTCAGATTGATAGTCTACCATTATAGACGCTCTCTGCATGTTTTCCATTTATGGGGGGAGACGAGGTCTCAAATGTCACCCCCATATTCAATATCTACCTTCATCGGGATCAGGATGGGGCTTGACACCCATGAATGTTTCAGGCGGTGCCCATGACTTCTTCGAGTCAATCCCGACGCCTCGAGGCCAAGCAAATATTCTTCTGTGACCTCTACAAATTATTTTGGCCTTTGGCACAACTCCTCTCCCTTGCTCCATATTCAATGTGACCTAGGGCCATGACCCTACGCAATTGCATCATTTTGGGCATGACCAATGGTTCACCATGAACCATAATTCACCATGAATCGCCACACGCCCCTTTCCAAAAACTATGGTTCTGATTGTGGCCCACCCTTGAAATTTTAAAATGTGCACACCTTCTGACCCCGCAATGGAGTGTGACCATTGATCTTGTGATACGATATGATGCTTCCTGATCAATGGTCCAAATCCGGTGCTTTAGATCGACAGATCAGATCTTCCCTCTTCGAAATGACAACGAAGATCCATTTTGGGTCTCCGGGACTTCGGGACTTTGGCCACTTTGGGGACTTCAACCACTTTTAAATGTGAAATATGAGGAATTTCCTAGAGGAAAATTCCTGAAGTGAGAGATGGGATGCCACGTGTCCTTGCTAATGGATGGTTCATATTAACTTTGGGACTTTAGGCTTCGGCCCTTCAAAATTTTTACACACTTCCCATTTCAAACCTCCCGAAGCTTATTTCCCCGAACAGTTGGATCATACGCCACGTGTTCCCTTCAAGATCAACAACTCATGCTCACTTCAGGGCTTTGTGCTATGGCACTATACTTTGCACTATTTTGGACTCCCTAATGCCTATGAGCCGCTGATCTGAACTAGTTGATTGGATCTTCGTCGATAAAATATAAACTTGCCTACCACTTGTGCTTCAAGCCCGAAATGGATTGTTAGGAAAGCTACGCTTTGTGTCCATGGTTGTGGCTAGCGTGATTGAGTATTTTGACAACTGGCTATGGGATGGGAAAATAGGGAGACCGGGGAACTTTAAACACAAAGGGGGGGCACACGAAAAACAATTTTACAAGTCGAAGGGGAAAAATATTAAGACTTGGTTTGCGAAAAGGAGAGAGACGGGGAAAAATTATAGTCTTAGGTAGAAACCACACACCCACAGGGACCTGACAAGTTCATGTGATAACAATATGCACCAAACATTCACTATCAACATGCCTACTAATGCATATGCATTTTAAATTCATTTTATACCGCATGAACTCTAGTGGATTTATGTTTCAATTCACTTATTCATTTATTTTTTTATGTTGTAGTTGGTTTTCCTTGAATTCTTTCAGATCCTTTCTTCCTTATGTGCTTCCATTCTACTCATCTGCACTATTGTTCCTTGGTCTAAAAACTTTCTAGCCAAGTTTCACTTGGCCATTCTGTAATCCAACCAATGTACTCAATTTACAGAAACAACTCCTTTTGGGTAGTCATATCCAACTTTACCTTTATGAAACATTCCCACACCCTGGAATGAAGTAGCTCAAACATTCCATCACTCTACTACCATAACATTCTTGAATCAAATACTATTACTCCTATTTGTCCATTAGACTACTTCTTTCACACTTAATCTTTGCAATTGTCTACACCTCTCTTCCTTCAAGGCTAAGAAGTCATACTTTTCCTTTCTATTCCCATTACTGACATTATTCACCTACCAGCTTCATGTCTTATGTGAGGATTCTTTCTTTTGTATTTGAAATTCATTCATATTCTCTAGTTGTTGAATAATACTTTTGTTCCACTATTCTTGAGTTCTTTATCCACTTTTCATTACTTTCCCTGCAGTTCTTTGTTTCCCCAACCAAATTCTACAAGTTCTGCCATGATTCCATGACTATGATATCCAATTGATGCAGACCCCGGTTCTCTCCCAAGGACTGCGTGACCTCTCGGTCTAGGATCGATCAAGAAACTAAGTCTGATTGACTCTTTGGGCCTCTGCTAGACCCAAAACCCACTTACATAGGTCCTTTCTCCAAAGGGGTAGGTCGTATGAGACACACTAACCTTCTCTTGAGTGTTGTTTAGATCATAATGCCAAACAAGCGCTAGCTCTTCCTTACTAAGCCTTATCTCCCTTGTGACCACGGGTGGTGACCACGCACTTGAGTGAAAGGTGCATCGCGATTTCATGTCTCGCAACTTTGGGAGTGTTTCTACCTTTGTTTCCGCGATAGCCGAAATCGAGATGACCTGAGATCTACGGGTCAACTCTCCCCTTGATCGACAATTGCGATCAATTTGACATTTCGAATTTTGCAACTTCAGAGTCTCCTTACTTCCATTCTCTCGATGCCCGAAATTCTAATGCTTCAGGTCTGACGATCCATATCCTCCCTTGATCCGATAGTTATGATGTTTTCAAGACTTTGCATTTCACGATGTCAAAAGGCTTGTCACCTCAAGTCTATCGATCCTTGAAATTTTGATGCTTCAGGTCTAACGGTCTAGATCCTCCCTTGATCCGATGGTCATGATGTTTTCAGGAATTCACGTTTCATGAAGTTGAAAGAATTGTCACCTCAAGTCTCCCGATCCCCGAAATGACGATATTTCACCCTGGAAAATCAATGGTCCAAATCTCTCTTGGATTCAATGACTCATATCAAGTCGTGATTTCACGTTTCATGAATTATTGGAACTCTTCCATTTGACTTCTCCCAAGTGCAAGTCAGCGAAATGCTATTCATTTACCACACATCCCTCGTGATGGGCGATTTTGATTCTCTGGTGTTCAGAACGAATGACTGAGATATCTCCTCCTTTGTGATTATGTTTTACTCAGAGTTAGAAGGTTTTATGGGTGTTCAAAGATTTTGAAAATTTTCTCCTTCGACGAGTCTGATTCTCGGATCTGTTTGACACTGGTGAAAAGTGTTATTCCTCCTGAGATTGGTCTTTTTGAAGAATTTGAATTCCCACACACTCCTTGTGTTTCAGGGATTTCGATAACTCAAATCCTAAGGGTTTCTCAAAGAGAAATTCCTCTCTCTCTCCTGGCATTCTCCCTTATTGGTCCTTCAACTCTTTCTGAAGTCCCTTTGACACTTAGTTGAATATTAGACCTGTGCACTCCTTGCAATAGACCTTTATGCAAGATTTTGGATTCTTATGGATGACTGAGCACGTCTTGCACCAGTCTCTCTGCACCCCTTGCAAAGGGAAAGTTTCATGTTATCTCTTCTGAGCTTTGGAATTGAAACAGATTCTGTCACACACTCCTTGCGTTCTTTGTGCACACCTTGAACCACTTCAACAGAATAGAAACAATTGAAACTTATCCTAACATTCACAGTTCCATTCACTCATAAACACACAAAGACAGAGAATTGTAAACAATGTCCACCCCATGCATTGGATCAATTTTCCTCTGTTATATTCATAAGTGAAAAATGGTTGCAACTGTGATCAAAATAAAACTAAAAACTCAGAGATCTCCCACTAACTTTTTAATCCCTATTCCTAACTAACTACTACCATGACTAGCCTCATTTGGGCATACAAAACCTCTATTTATCTCAGTGGGCTCTTAGGGTTCCCCCTAACTACGTGTCTACTCTAAGACTATCCTATGTCTATATTTGGATCAGTCTCATGCCAGAGCCATAATGGAATCTCCTGCTCTGCTCACGATTATCCAAACGTGCCTTAAAGGGTAATCCCAACTCTAGGTTCAATCATGTCTCAGAAGATAACTTTTGGCACTGAGTTAAGGCAGATTTCAAATATCTGTTGCGTCTGTCGATGTTGAGCTCCTGTATAGATTCCCAGACATTGATAGGTATTTCTTCACGCGCTTGCCAACAATGCTCCTGCATCACCAATCCTAGACTGGAATTGATCTAATTAAATCTCTAATCTTGACAAATCTGCAAGCAACCATTTTTTTTAGAATTGTACATATTACATAAATATTTGAATTAATGATACGTGTACTTTTTCTACTTAATTCATGAATAAATATATCATCATTCTCCAAATTATAAAAATTTCATATTATTCTTCTCTGAGTAATATTTCCGATGTTTATTCCCATGCCCCAATCCTATCTCCGAGTTGAAAGTTAGGGCTTCCTGAAAAACTCACTTTCACCCTTTTTATGCAAATAGGATCTTGTAGCAGAAATGGAATGGTTGTGTGCCAATATTGTCAAACTATTCCACAACCCCTTCAAACTAGTACATAATTTGAATTCTGCATAGATGCTTCCTTCAATCCACTTTTCTTGTGACTGTGACTTGAAATCACGAGCTTATCCACTCTAACCGATGCTCCTTTAACGATTTTCTCTTTTTTCTTCTACACATGACCTCGTTCGAAAGTGTTTGTGGGCTTGTTCACTTCTAGGCCCTCATGCCTCTAATCAACCCCTTTACCTGAGCATGAGACCGACGCTTGGAACCAAGTCCTCTGGACATCAACCATTCTCCCTTTTCGATCTTCCAACTTTCCTGGAGTAAAATTTTGTTGATGTACTTATATAATCTCCATTAGTAGATAGGATGGTTGAGATTTAATCTCACATGGGATGGATGGTCCTGGCTTCTCTGGAAAATTCAATGAAATCAATGATCACAGCTTAACCCAGTGTTGATATGGATGATCCATATTTATTTCGAGAATTCAACGCTCTAGGACTCTAGGATAACACAACTCTAGATTCGTTCAACTTCCCTAGAGTGAAACCTACCGAAGGGGTCTTAAAGTGATGATGACTGCTTATCATCAGTTAACACTTCCCCTTACTCTATCCTTCCACTAGCTTAATCCAACGACTATGAATTAATGAGATGGACGGTCCTTATTCACTTCGGGACTTCGACACTCCAGGACCTTCGGATATCAAAACTCCCAAGTTGTTCAACTCCCCCAGAGTCATACCTGTCGAAGTGGTCATAAAGTGTAGGCAACCGATGGTTGTCGATTAACATTCTTGCTTACTTTGTCCTCCCACTTCTTGATCGAACGACCAGGAAGGATCCTACCAGATCGTGATCTACGATTTTTGGTACTTCGACGCTCTGGAACTCTGGTATATTACAACTCTCTCATTGTTCAAATCCCCCTGAGTTATACCCATCGAAGTACTTACACCATCCTTCCACTGCTTGATCCAATGATTGAGAAAATTCTCCAACGGATCTTCGATCGACAATCTACGTGAATTCACTACTTTGGCCTTTGACACTTTTGCTAATAGTGATGCTAATAGTGATGTTGTACATTCCTGGAGGTTGTAATCTCATAGATGAAATGGCATGATGATGTCACCTATGCTGATGTGGACCCATAGTATGTGTGCCACATGTCACTCTGAAATGGACATGTTGGGGTCCAAAAGGGCATGAATTCATGTGACATGTGTCCCCATATGACACCACTTCCATGTGGCATAAGACACATCATCCATGAAACAAATAGTCCATGTTCATCCACTCTAAATATGATGGCCTGTGTAAACTCACGACTATTGCTTTTCACTTTGTGGCTTCGACACTTCGTGGATTTTCTTTGTCTCTAGTAGTCGCTGAAGTGGCGAAGTTCGAGGGCCTCAAAACTTCTCTGTCCTTGTAATTATGATTTAACGGCTCGCATTGCCCCCAAATTATTCCTTCGATCTGACGGTTGGTGATATTTCTGGGCTTTGGCACTCCGGGACTCCCGAATACTACGACTATAGAGTAGTTCAATTTCCCTTGGATTTATACCTGTCGAAGTAGTCATAAAGCAATAATGACCTCTTATTTTTGATTAACACCTCTACTTGCTTTATCCTTCCACTAACATTAGATCCGATGGTTATCATTACTTTCAAAGTTCTTCCCTCAATCTAACAGCTGGCGAGATTTCACAACTTCAGCTTTCGGGATTTATAGGACTCAAACTTCTTTACATATGAAGGGTCAACTCCGGATGACCATGATAAATGATGAAGATTTGACCTGAACTTCCTATCAGATTGGACGATCGACGAGATTTCACAACTTCGGCCTTTGACATTTCATGCTTCTTCCCTGCCTCCCATAATCACCGAAGTGGCGAAGTTCTGGAGTTTTTTTATTTCCTACTAGCTTCGATCAATGATTGATGATCAACCAGTTTGATTTGACGGTTCTTGTTTACTTAAGTCCTGATCTAACGATATAGAGATTCCTTGATTCAATGGTTGTGATCACTCCTGAAATTCAAAATGGAATGTTCACAATTCCACGATCCTTTACAAGGATCTCTATCTGCATGACACTCTCACTTCTGTGTGATTCCTACAACACTATCTCTCCTGAGATTTACTTCGAACTTTCCAAAGGTATTAACACTGCGTTCTTTGAACCCGTGCAACCTAATATTCTACCTCTCATGAGATTTAGGTTTATATTGGATTCCTTTTCACCTCATGCTACAACGACCATTGAAAAAATAGGAACTTTCAACCTTCCAAGTTCTCTGCAACTCTGCAAATCGAACCCATTAAAATTCTCAGATAATCCTGAATTATTTCAACTCTAATTTTCCCATGAACTTGGGGATATTTCTCTCTAATATTTCCATTTTTCCCCAAATCCACACAATTTGAAATCTGTGATAGCCAATTCCTCAAATTTGAACTTGTTCTGGCCCATACTAGTCTGATGTTTCAACCAGAAGCTTTGATACCAATCTGTATCGTACCCAACCATTCACAGGCTGGGCACGCTACCTCCAAAACTCACCTCTGAACCAATTTTGAACTATGATAATAATTAATCTGAAATCAAGCATGGAAGACTCACATGCATTAATCAAGATCCATGCTACAACATAACAAAAAAAAATAGTATGCCATGCACTAAAAATAACTATAAAGCATTCACACATAAATACATCTCAGAGATAATTAAATACACAATGGAAAATACATTGTAAAGAAAACACAGAGAGAACTTATCTTTGCAAGTAAACATTCACCAACCGGCTACAGAACAAGGATGTTCCCCCAAAACATAGACATTGTTGTTCATATACTCTCAACAACAGGTCACCCCCGAGCCAATGCTATGAATCCACACAGATGGGTCCTAAGACAAATCTAAAACACACAACAATTGGCTAACTAGCTCTCAGGTTTCCCAACCACACAACAATTCTGAATTTCTAGCTCTCTTTCCCCAAAGCCTGCACAACCCAAAGAAATGAATACCTTTCTCTTACATGTATTCCCTCAGGTTGTTCCATTTATCTCCAGGGCTCTAGTGCTATCGATCAGGAAATCTCCTTGTTGGAAACTACAAAGATTCTTAGCTGTGGACAGTTCTTTCCAAACTACCATCAATCTCATGCACAGAGGCATCCATTCCCTCCTAGAATGATCAGTAATCTATTATAGCCATATAGAAATGGATCTCTTCCTCTAGCCATTCATTTCCATGCTCCCCCCCAAGAGCACACGAATTCACTGAGAGTGAAATGAGGAATTCTAAAATGAAATGATTAACAAAGAGAAACCCCCAAACAACCCAAGAGTAGGGTTTATATAATTGCATGAAAACAAGAACCACATGGCCTTCCTCCCAAGAAGCTCATGTAACCTCTTTTCTCCATAAAATAAATTATGGGTAAATAAAATATAATAAAAAGACTTAGCCCCTTAAGCCCCCTATCTCTTTTTTCCTTGTCCATCTTGCAGCCAACGATGTATTTTATTAATGTATATGAAGTATTACATTTCCTAGGCACTCTGGGCCCTTTTCAACTTTACCATCTCACCAGCCTAAGTCACAATTACATAATACATTCTATTTCATAAGGGTTAAAATCAGGGTGTTACAGGTACGTGTTCATCCATGGAATAATGCAACTATCACAACCACTACTATATCATTTATGATTTGAAGGATCTTAAAAAAGATTTGAAACAATGTGAGAGTGATGTGGAAAATAATATGAAAATATGAACTATTCATACTTATAAAGGAATCAATGGAAGGAGAGTTTCATGTGACAGCTAAAGGAAAACAATAGGGTAAGGTATTACCATGCCATTGAAATTGGGAAGCACATTTTTAGTTTAAGAGAACGGGAAGTTGAGACTTAGGTCTTTGTGGATGTTTTTTGAGGAAGGAAGTAGATATGGAATCCATTATTACATTAATATAGTATATGGAAAGGAAAATAACGACCCATACGAACCTTGTCCCTGCTCTTATGGCACCTCCTTTGCCTCCAAAAATATGGGCATCTCTAGCAATTCAAACTCAAGTGGCTTACTTGGTACCTCCATTCATATTATTGTCGTCCATCCTACAGATGTTTTTTGATCCCCATTGGACCATTTGGATGCCTCAACCATTGTGGAAATGGAAAATGAAGAACCAACAACACATGTGGAACTGAACATTCATGGCTACTCAGGGCTTAGTTAAACTTCAAGTTTTCATTTTCTATTTCTAGCATGTACTCTTATTTTGTTCCATTACTAGCACAACATGTTAGGTAATAACCTACATTTCTATTTTCAAGTATTCTTGGACAATTAAATACAATTAGTTTTTTCTTAGAACATATGTAAAAAAAAATCAAAAGTAAGGTGCTTATGCTGACCTCCTATTTTGTAACTTCAATTGTATAGTTTCCCCACAACCATTTTAATACAAACCCTTAATTATTGCTATCAAGAAAAAAAAACTAGCATCACTATGGTAAAAATATTGATATGAGATAAATCATTGAACAATGTTGTTTCCATATCCATATTCACTAATACTATATCTCTACTTTCATAAAAAATCCTCTTTTGTAGTATTTCCATTTAACATTCTAAGTATATATGCAACATTTTGGACCTAGGGTGCATAGATAATTAGTAAATAAATTTGGGTATAGTTAGTGTACCATAATTCTCAACTCACAAGAATTAGTAACTAGGTTCATTTTCACTTAGAAAACCATGAAGTTGAGAATATTTAATCCTTATACATATGGTAGTAAAAATATTTAGCACCATCACTCTAGCCACCACATCTTATTTAGTCCTTTGTGACCTAAATAAATAAACATTCTCAGATGTGTTCTTTTCTTCATCCTCCTGCCCCATGGAGGAACCAAATTCCTATGTTTCACACTTATATTTTACCCTTCTCTTAGAGGTCATCCCATTCTCATTGTAATGGTTGAAGGTCATCCCATTCTCATTGTAATGGTTAAAGGATGAGAAAACAATTACTTGTCATAACCAAATATTCTATAATATTTCATGTAAATTTGTACTTAGAAGAGTAATGGAAATGGAACTCATTAATTATTGAATGATAATGTTTCTCAAATCAAGGTCCATAGGGCCCCATGGATTCCAATTCCATACAATAAAAACCATGAGGAATGATAAAACTGATGTCCAAGATAAGATCCCTAAGAATCAACTCACCATTTAATTCACAACCTACTATATAAATTTAGTGCACACATTATTTCATATAATTTCATCTTCCCCTCCAAACCTAAGCATCAACTCAACATTTAATTCACAACCTACTATATAAATCTAGTGCACACATTACTTCATATAATTTCATCTTCTCCTCCAAACCTTTGAAACAAAATTTTGAGGATGAATGTAATTCTTACAACCCTAGAGGAACCTAACCCAACCCATGGAAAATATGGCAATAAGGATTACCCTAGAGGAATCGATGACACCAATATTTCAAAAATGTTGGGAGATGATCAAGTGAAATACTCCACCACTTATATACCAAAAGAAAAAATACTACACACTTGCATGGGACACAACACTTGGGAACTAGGAATTACATAAAGCACGAGAACACATTGAGAGAAACCATGACATTCTAAAGGCATAGATGTTGACTGGGACCATGAAAACTATGAAGGATACCAAAATTTTTGGTAATACTTGCCATGCATTAGGTTTACTTTACATATTTTATCTTCTTTTCTTGAACCTTTATCTCATCATCAAAAATGTTTTACTCTTAGGCAAAGCGGAGATAACATTAATATGGTGTATTTTAGCCATTGTATTAATGAATGGATGTGTATCTATGTGTTCCATAAGCATGAGAATAGGTACAAGTGTATCATTAACATATTAGAACCTTGATGGAGGTTGTAACAATACCTCACTTTCACCAAACTTGTTAAGCATCCATTGACAACAATATAAACAATATAATGTATTATAAATTATAGTTTCCAACAAAGTATATGATACATGAGAATATAGATCACGATATTACTGGATAGAAGATGACAAAATTATCAATGATATAATTCATTAGGCAACATATACATTATTGCATTTATTTTTTTACCATATTATGTTTTATTTATTATTCAATTTTTTGGTTTTTTGTGTTTTGATTTTTTTATTTAAAAAAAAGAAGGAATTAAACCGTGAAATTTTTAGATAAAAATGAATGAATTTATTTGAAATAATAAATGTGTAGATGAATTGATGGGATGATAACTAAGACCAACACAGATTTTAACTTAATTAATTAAATGAATGAAATCACACTTATTTGTTGTTTATAGGTTGATAATGGTTTGTTAGAAATATTTATTTCAATCATCATATTTCTTGACACACCCATCTTATGATCATAAGGGATAGAGGTTGTTTAATGTGAGAGGACACTTGAAGATACAATGATGTGAATGGTTGGTTTGTCCATTGTGGTGATAAAAAAAATTGTGGAAATGTTATTAGGCATTAATATCTAGGGTTAGGGGAATCCATTTCCACTATATTGATGATCATGTAGTTGCTTGTATTGTTTTTTGAGTCTACACACCGCCACAATTACCACCTAATCCGATAGTGTACATACAAACCATACCAAACTCGAGCACTACATTTTATTTATAAAATAATACAATAAAAGAATGATAATTTTTTAAAAAGAATAACAAACAATACAAATATAAATACTACTTGAAAAACATAAAAAACAACCAAAAGTGTGCCAATGGATCATAACATATTTATTTCATCTAAGGTTTGAAATTGAGTGAAAGAGTAATGGAGGTTGCAGCGTGAAAGAGTTCTTCTATTAAGTTCAAATTTCAAATGGAATTACAGGTTTTCAAGATTCAACCCAAACCCAATAGTTGCATCATGGTAGTATTCATTCATTTATTCATTGTTGTCCCGACTCTCTCTCGTGTAATTTGGTCAGCAAGTGCTTTGATATATCTCCACTATGAGAGAGGGATGAGTGAGATGTTTGTGTCCACAATGGTTTAAACTATTAATATGTATTACATTGTTGATTCAAGTATTGATATATCTCATTTTTTTCTACCTCCGAACATATCAATAAGACATAAACAAACTCACACTCAACCACCTTGATGACTTATTAATTTGTATTGCATTGCATTTTAGTTATTCAATTTGTGCTTGCAAGATAATTAATGTTGGGTAGTAATATCTCTTGTTTATTTATACCTTTAAGAATATCAAGAAGACACAAACAAACTCACACTCAGTTACCTACAAAAAAACAAGACTCTAAATAAACCCAATTCAACCCAACTACAAGTAGGTTTCTCTCTCATATTTTTTTTTGTGTTTCTTGATTGATAATAACTTGGATTAGATCTACTAGATTGATTTATTATTTGTAATAGTTGTCATTATATTGGTTGTTTCTGTATTAAATTAATTTTGTGTCATTAATCGAACTATATGGTCTGTTTCATAGATGAGAAGACATACAAAAACTCACTCAGTCACCTCCAAAAATCAACACTCCAACTCAAACCAACAATAGGTAGGTTTCTCCATTTTTTATCTATATTTAACAATGATAATAACATTATATTATATCATATGAGATGAACTAGTTTAAAAAATATTAGAAATTTCCCTAATATATGATAGGAGAGCCTTTCCCTTATGTCCATAAATGTTTTGTGAGCCTCTTGATTCTTCTTCAAAAAGAGGAGAATGGTGTTGGATTCACACAAAATAACTGGCTCAAGGTTGTCTATTATATTTAAAGATCATTGGTTCATTGGGTCAAATCAGGTCATGTCATCAATTTTGTCGCTACCCCCTTTGATCCAGGAGGACCCCCATGACTGATCTGATCAAATCTTGAAAAATATTAGCTTCCAAGAATTGAAATCTATTTTAAACTTTCAATGCAAGATGTGGTGCCATTCTCCAGTTTCTTGGATCATTGGTGATCAAATTGAGAAAAAGAAGGAGGATCTATATCCTATTTAATGAATATTGTTTGATCTACTAATGGTAGTATTTGGCTCCATCATGAAATAGAAAACATAAGAATATTTGATTGGAAGGCATGTTTGGTTGTTACATCATAATCATCATACCAGGTTGCAATCTATGGTTTAAGTGTCCCCTTGTTGAGCATCACTATGTATGAATATTTTCACAATTGTTGATATGAATCCATCAATGACCAAGTTCTTCATGTTAATGGACATATGGATCTAATTATTCATGCATAGATAAGAAGAGAATATTCTATTTTCAAATCCCACACCCATCATAGGAAGTGATTTTCACGATTAAGAAGATTTAACTATGTTGAGCAGAATGGTTACATCATGGACGTCATGCATGACCCCAACCATGAAACTCCCCTTTTCAAGGTAACTTTCAAACACTTATTTCATTACAAGCATTTAAATACTTGATTGGGTGCATCAGAAGGGGTAGATCATGTTCATAGTAGAGGAAGTGGATAGATGCAAGAAAGGATTGAAAATTTTTCTCAAGAGAAAGACATTCATATTGGACTCCAAGTGTAGAGGCCAAGATATGGCAATCTCTATTTGTGATATTCACAACCAATGACTTTCTCCTACTGACACGATTTATCTCTGGGATTGATCTTTCTATTTCTTACAACTCGATATCTATGTCTTGGAAGCATTTCAAGCATTGGGTGATGGCATGTTTGGTGAGCCACATATGAAATGAAAGGTGTATGCTTTTGATGTTGGACAAGAAAATATCTCACTTGATATTTAGAGGAGAAGCCCCTTTATTGGGAGAAAAAATTGAAGACCATTGTTTTATTTAAAGAGGAGTAATGATGTATTTTTAATCCTTTTGAATGGATTGGTTCATCATTTGAAGTAGACCCAGAGACATAGCCCATATGGGTGAAATTTGTTGTCAATATGTTGAGTATTGCATATGTTATTTTAGTTGTTGTTTTAAACTTTTAGTTTTTAAATCTTGATTAATCTATTTTGTAATGAAAATTGTAGAAAATTAAGAAGCCTTGTATGAGAATTCGAATTAGTGTAACAAAGTATTTATCACTAGTTTTAGATCATGCAGAGAAGTTGATCATAGGTTAACTCATATGGTAATTTGGATTTGCACAAGTGTTGGTATTGAATTCTAACCAAGTCTAAGCTCAAGCAGTGCAAAGGTTCACTTGTAGAGTATAATCCTGAGATTGGTTCAATACATGCATTCCAAAGGAAAGAAATGGAATCTCCAAAGGAAGAAAACCCCTTTGAATATGAAGGGATGTTTCGACAATCCTTTGGAGATGAAAACCATAGTGGAAGAAGTCTTGGAATTATTTTCATTGATATCAAAGGATTAATGATGTCATATTATGGCATTACAATACACACAATAGTTTCAAGATTGATTTATATATATAGGTTTACAAGTATATTAAAAAAGGGGTGCATGTGAAAAAGTAAACAATGAAATGGTGGTTTCAAATCCATTGGTTTGGGGTATTTTCCCATGGTATTGAGAATTAATTATTTAATTAAGGGACTTGCCCCTTCATGAAAGGTTATGAAAACGTATAAAAAGAGAAAGCATTGAGAGAATGTGTGTGTAAAAAATGAATTAGCAAAGATTAAATTGCAAAATCAATTTCAGGTCATCTTGACATTTTTGTGATAAATGTTTTTCTAGGATGTTTCAGACCTTGAAATTAGGAAGAAACAGAGGAGAGATATTGGTTTATATGTGGTACAAATTTCATATGTTGGTTCACTAACTTTCCGAGATATTCCCTGTGGAAGTTAGGGTTCTTGAATGCTCTTGAAATAAATTTCACTCAGGTCATCTTGGCACTTTCACTATAACTTATTTTTTGGAATGTTTCATACCTAAAAAAAATGTAGAGATAGAGAAGAGATCTTGGTGTACATGTGGAAAACATTTCAGATGCTAGTTTACTATACTATCAGAGGTATACCCTGTGGAAGTTAGGGTTATTGAATGCTCCTAAAATACTTTTGAAATAGGTTAGCTTGGAAATTTCGCTACACCTTATTATATGGGATGTTTCAGACCTTGAAACTTTTCATAGATAGAGGAGAGGTATTGGTGTACATGTGGTAGAAATTTTAGATGTTGTTTCACTATACTTTCAGAGATATTCCTTATGGAATTTAGGGTTCCTAAATGCTCCCAAAATTAGTTTCAAACATATCAGGTTGGTACTTTCTCTATAAGTTATTTTTTGGGATGTTTCATACCTTGAAATTTTTCAAAGACAAAGGATATATCTTTCTGTACATGTACAAATTTAAAATTTTGGTTCATTGCACTTTACGATATATGATCCATGGAATTTAGGTTTTCTGAATGGCCCTAAGATCAATTTCAAACAAGTTATCTTGGAATTTTCACTACAACTTCTTTTATGGGACTCTTAAGACTGTGAAAATTTCAAAGAATAAAGGAGGAATACACAAGTACCTTAAGTAACAATTTCAGAATCATATTTGCAAAATTGGATACATTGCATGCTGTACACATTCATTCTTTTGAAGATTCTGAAAACACAAAAAATTGATAAAGTTACGATATGGAAATTCAAATTTTGGTCAGACTTGGTAAAGGAAATAGTAGTGAGTAGACCTCGAGAAAGAAAAATTAGTGAGTAGACTTGGTGAAAGTAGAAGCAACAAGCAGACCTGGTGAAGGCATAACTAGCAAGTAGACTCAACAAAGATTGGTGCATCTCACACAAAGAGATTGGTGTCTCTTGATAAGTTGGTGCTTAACAATGGGAATTGGTGTCTCCAATAGATTGGTATCTATGAGATATGTAAGATATTTGTGTCTCTTACTAAGTTAGTGCTTAGTGGTGGGGAATGGTGTATACAAAGATCTGTAAGAATGGTTCGGTGCTTACCAAGATTTGTACTAGTGGGGATTGGTTTCTTCAGTGTTGATGTTTTGGTAGCAACGGGAGGTATTAAACTCCATGTGTATACTATGAAATAGACTAGAATATTCTGAAAGCAAGTGAACCATTAAACAAATGTGTGGAAACCATAGAAGATAAGTTGGACTAGTAGAATAATACTATTAGAATATTATCTTTCAGAAATACAAGTCGAATCCATAGGAAAAAAGATAAACAAAAAATATAATTACCAGAAAGTCAGGTCGGCCTAGGAAGAAAAGTCACCAGACAAATTTATATAAATAGAGGACGTTTTATCTCATTTGTACACCTAGTTAGAGCGAAAGTCTTGTGGAGAGTTGCAACTACAACTACAAGGAGGAATAAGAGTGTATGCTCATCCCTTTGTCTTGGTCTCTCTCTAGCGCTATCAAGTGATTCTCTTGGTGATATTCCTAGTGATTCTCTTGGCGACATTGTTTCTAAGTATGGAGTAAGTCTGAGAGCATCTGCTACTGTTGTAGTTGTGTATGGTACTTTTTTGTGTGGATATGGATGCTCTCTTTCTTGTGCACTACCCTTAGAGAAGGAGAACTCTACTTGTCTTTATTTATTGATGTAGTTAGAAACTAGGGTTTATCTGTTGGTTCTGGACTAGGTTTTCCATAATTATTCTAAGTAAAGGTTAGCCTGTTCATGGGTGGCATATGTGAATGCCTATGGTAATTGGGTGACAATGATGTGACAATGTCTATGGTTAAACACACATACCAAAATTTAAACATGGTATCAGAGCTGGTTTCCTTCGTAACAATCTAACCAATGGAAGGAATATCCTTAGTTTTCCCCATTTTCAAGCTCATTGAGCACATACTCAACTCACTGAGAAGGTCACCTAAGTAGGGTGCATCTCTTCCCTAGATAAAATCTACAAATTTCTAAAGTTGAGAAATTAGGGTTTCCTCATAAAACCATAGGTTTGCAGTACCATTTGCAGTTGCAGTGCCAGTTCCTTAGTTCCAGTTCCTTCGTGCCAGTTCCCTCATGCTAGTTGCAATTCCAGTTTCGGCACTAGTTGTAGTGCCAACACTAGTTGTAGTGCCAACACTAGTTATAGTGAAAGTTTATATGAATTTTTGGGACTAATATTTGGTTGTCCTAGTGGGCCTTAACCTAGCGCATCTCTAGATACATTTATATTACAAATTGGAGCACCTTTGAAGTTTTAAGGTTCATCATTGCTTGTCGTTGTTGCTAGATTGTGCCACTTCCTGCTGATGCTTCCAAAGGTATGTACTTATATATATTTAAAATGTATCCCTATTTTGAGTGTGATTGCAGGAGAAGGGATCTCTTACAATCATAGATCCATAGGGATCTCATATCCAACACATTTAGAGGAACAACACACTCTGGTTTGATTGTTTTCATGCCTCTAGTTGTTACTACATTATTGTAACCTTATGAACATCTAGTTTTATTTTGATCTATTGAAGTTATGATTATCATAGTAACCTCTGTTCAAAGTTAAAGTTATAAGCTAACTCTAGTCAAAGTATTAGATTGATTAAGGATGATATTTTTAAAGCTTATTTGCATTATATTCTCCAACTTAGATTTCTGTCCAGAAAGCATATTGTATTAAGTATAGGGTACATGTTGAATATAATACTTGTTATCTTGAGTGAAGTATACTCATAATAAAATCAGAACACTCGTTCTTGACTCTAGGTTCTAGGTTTGATTGATTAAATTAATAAGTTTCCAATTTGCACATATCAAGTTTAATACCTTTTACATTACTAGTTGTGAAAACAATCCTTGAAAGGATCTATTACTGCTAGATTAAATGAATACTTGGCACCATGTGAGTACTATTGATGTAAATGCTTATTATACTTGGTCACAAGATGAATTAACATCTCCTCCAGGAGATACTTCTTGTTTTTCTTCTAGGAAAGTCATCTTGATAATAATATGATGATTACCATGAGATTGTGTTTTATTCTTGTTGACATAGATATGTTCTTATGAAAATGCTATTATACTTTTTTCTCTTGTTTCTCTAGTCTTGGGAATGTTATTTTATAAATTCCATGGAGGTCACCTTGGAGGAATGACTGATCACAACACTAGAAGAGTGTTGTTCCTATTTATTATTATTGTATTTTTATTTCAGCTCTTGTTCAAGACGGGGTCACAAGAAATAGCTCTAAGAAGATGCTACTATGATTATTATTCTCGTTCTTGTTTTTATTATAAGAGTGTTATTCTTGTCTAATGTTTTCCCCTTGTTTTCCTTGTTCCAGGCATGTCATAGGTGATAAATTTGAGGGGAGTTATAGTGACCATTGCAGGAGGCAACATATTAGATTGTATTTAGTTTGAGACATGGAGCAAACTATCCAAATAAGAAGTTTCATGCACAACCTTATACATCCATGTACCAAAGAAGAGGAAGGTGAAGAAGGGTACTTTTGTGGGATACTGAGTATCTCTAATGGAAATTGATTGTAAGGAGAAGAAGGCTCCAAGGATAACCAAACAAATCCATCTAGTGTAGTTGATCACTCCTTAGATTAAGAAGAGTTACTAGAGACAGAAGGTCGTACCTAGAATCATTTCAGTAACCAATAAAAGACTATTGTGGTCCCATGAAACTTTTCAGGATGCAACATTGATGAGCCATATCATGAGGAGAAGATGGCTCCACTGATGGTGAGGTAGGCGGTCCCATCGAGTACCAACACATAAGGAGTTAGAGTTATGAGGGATTAAGTCCTCATGATCCAGTAGGGAGGAGAAACCTCCCCAGGACCATTCACATGAGACTTCAGAGAAAATCATCACACATAGAGGGAGCATATGGCTTTGAAGATTATACAGACTCAGAGGGAGTCAAACTTCAAAGGGAGAATGGAGACTTAGAGACTTTCAAATTCAGATGGAAGAGAGAGACATCTTCTGGTACCAACAGAAAGATGCCATGGGTTGAGAAGACTAGATCGATGCTTAAGAGGGTTCAAGGAGATATGAGATATTATGCGAAGATTCCCATGCTTCAGTAGAATTTGATACAATGACCTAGGAGGAATCCAGTCAGAAGGATTGGGATATATATCTTTTCCTTGGTTCTGAGACCAGAAGGGAAGTCAGTGGTGACTTCCAAGTTGATATAAAAAGATCAAGCATGCTGTAGATAAATAACCTAGAGATGTAAAAATCATGATTTGTGCCCAAAGTATTCTCCTAGCAAGAGGGAGAATACTGTGATGAGATACCTTCTACAATATATTTCTACCGATGAGCAGGTAGCATATGTGTTGACTAAGCCTCTATCGAAAGTGAATTTTGAGTACTTCAGATACAATCTTGGTGTCGTCCATGAGGATTTTCCCTCGTGAGAGGGAGTGATGTGTTCCCTAGTAGCGGGAAGTGATATGTTCCCCCAGTAGTGGGAAGTGATGTGTTTCCCAATAGAGGGAAGTGATGAGATCCCCAGCAGTTGGAGCTACTCCAATGTAGGATGGTATGCTACCCCAACGTAGGTTGGTACTCCAACACAGCCTATTATGATACCCAACGCAAGTTGGTACTCCAATGCAGGATGGTATGCTACCCCAACATAGGTTGATACTCCAACGAAGGATGGTATGCTACCTCAACGTAGGTTGGTATTCCAATGAAGGTTGGTACGCTACCACAACACAGGTTGGTACTCCAATGCTGGTTGGTATGCTATCCCAGTGCAAGTTGGCACTCCAACGTAGGATGGTATGATACCCTAGCACAGGTTGGTACTCCAACGTAGGATGGTATGCTACCCCAACATAAGTTGGTACTCCAACGAAGGATGGTATGCTACCCTAGAACAGTTTAGTACTCCAATGTAGGTTGGTATGTTACCCCAACGTAGGTTGGTAATACAACATAGGATGGTATGCTACCCCAACACAGGTTGGTAATCCAACGCGGGCTGGTATGCTGCTCCAGTGAAAGTGAAGAACTTATTATGATGTATGGATTCATGAAATTCAACGAGAAAATGGCTGAGGTGTGCATAAGAACAAAAGTAGTGATGAGGATCATTCCAAGAGGAACACATTCATCGTTAAGAGGGAGTGTTAAATTTTTGAGTCAGATTATGTGTGAACGGATGAGTTTCTAGTTCTGTATGAACTAGATGACAAACTGTAGTGTCCAAAATGATTCCCAGTTAGAGTTCCGATATGTAGCATCAAAGGTTACTAGTTGGAGGGACAACTAGTAGTGTTGGAGGTGTTTTCCAGCTAGATGGCTAATGTGTAGCTATGATGGTGATACTTGTTACATGATCTTTTTGATCATATGATAGCATGTGTGGCTATGGTGATCTATTTTTAGAATGGTCTACAATACCACACGAGTCTTGCCCATTCCATGTGATATAGATGGATGTGTTTGAGACGACTACATAAAGAACATCTTAGTTAATACCTCCCTAGATAAGAGGGAGTGTTGATGTTTTGGTAGTTGCGGGAGGTATTAACCTCCATGTATAACCTATGAATTAGAATAGAATATTATGGAAGCAAGTGAACCATTAAACATATGTGTGAAAACCCTAGAAGACAAGTCAACCTAGTAGAATAATAATATTAGAATATTATCTTCCATAAATACAAGTTGGTTCCATAGGAAAAGATAAACATAAAATATAATTACTAGAAACTCAGGTCGACCCATCTAGAAAAGTCACTGGAAAAATTAAGATAAATAGAGGACATTTTATCTCATTTGTACACCCAGTCAGAGTGCAAGTCTTGTGGAGAGCTTTAGTTGCAGTTGCAAGGAGGAATAAGGGCGTATGGTCATCTCTTGGTATTAGTCTTGGTCTCTCTCTAGCGCTATCAAGTGATTATTTTGGTGATATTCTTGGTGATTCTCTTGGTGATATTCATTCTAAGTATGGTGTAAGTATGAGAGAGTAGTGAAACTGCAACTGCTACTACTGCAGTTGTGTATTGTACTTGTTCTGTGGATATGTAGACTCTCGTTCTTTTGTACTACCCTTGGATAAGGAGCGCTCTACTTGTATTGAGTTATTGTTGCAGTTAGTAGCTAGGGTTTATCTGTTGGTTCTAGAGTAGGCTTGCTAGAATTATTCTAAGTAAAGGTTAGTGCGCTCAGGGGTGGCATATGTGAATTCCTATGGTTGGGTTACAATGATGTGACATTGTCTATGGTTAAATGAGCATAAAAATTTTTCAACATTCAGTAGGTTGGTGCCTACAAATATGTAATAGTAGGTTGGTTCCTACAAATAATTATAAAGAGAAGTTTTGTGGTTTTCTCCTAAAAGGTTTCCCCTATAAATCTTGTGCTCCATATTATGTAATGTTATTGTTTTCTTATGGTTGATGAATTTTGAAAATGTAAAAAAATATCTTATATTGATTCACCCCCCATTCTCATTATAAGTGTGTGCTCAACAATTGGTATTAGAGTGGTTTCATTTGGAAGCATTCTAACCACTGGAAGGTAGATCTCGAGAGCACACATGACCGGTCAAGAAGGTTTCTCCACAAACAAGGATTTGTTGTTTGACAGAACAAACTATGCCTTTTGGAGCATAAGGATGCAAACTTATTTAATGGATTTTGGTTTTGATATTTGGAAATCAGTCATGATTAGTTATACAACCCCAACAAATCCACCAACATATGCAGTCGGGAAGAAGCCTAGTGAAAATAAGGAAAAGTTCATGAATGCCATTTAATGTAGTCTATCATAATTTGAGTTTGTGAAGGTGATGCATTGTGGATCGAAAAAATAAATTTGGGACAAAATTCAAAATATATATGAAGATGATGACAAGGTTAATAAGGAAAATATCCAAACTCATAGAATACAATTCGAGAGTCTTAAATGAAAGATGAAGAAAATGTTGCATCCTATCTCCTCCATGTGGATTAGATTGTCAACACCATAAGAGGACTTGGTGAAAAGGTTGAAGAATCAATGATTGTACAAAAAGTGTTAAGGTCACTCCCCTTAATATTTGATGCCAAAGTTTCTATGATTGAAGAAATGAAGGTGTTAGCACTAGAAGTCTCACCTAGATTGTTGTAGGTGTGAGCCTAATACCCATCAAAAACTTTGTAGGTTGGTTAAAGATAATAATGTTTTCAATGTGTATCAAATGGGTGAGATACTCAGTTTAAAATATCAACACAGAACATTCATGAAATACACACAAAAAATGAAGGCTGGAATAGTTTCATATCGGTATTAGGCTCACACCTACAACAATCTAGTTGAGACTTCTAGTGTTAACATTTTTGGCGCCATTTTTGGGGAGGGGAATTGGGGATCTTTCCTTGGGATGTAAAACAAGGACACTAATAAGATTAAACCCACTGAGAACTCTATTAAAATAACTTATGCAAGTAATTTTGAACCGGAATTTTGTCTTTTGTTGAGAGAAAGAAGGTCTGCAACATTGGCCCATATGCAAGATGTTGCACTGGAGGTTGAATCAAATATACTAGCAACAAATAAGTTGAGGGGCATATTTGACCGAGATAGGAGGAAAAAGAAAGCATAATCCTCATAGTCAGATGCTTCAGGTCTTGATCCCAAGGTTGATGAATTAACAAAGTTGGTTAAGTCATTATCTATAGAGATGAAAAGGTCAAAGATTGAAGGGAGACAAGCTAATAGAAACCCTCAAGACTTTGGAAACATAAATTAGTTTACAAGGCCAAACAATACACCTCAAATTATGCAATGAGATAAGATAAATAGAGAGGATCAAAAAGTTCAAGCTCCTCTATAGAACAATTTGGTTGATGATGAAGAAGGAAATAATGAGGATGAAGACCAGGAAATTCATTGTTTAGGGGAGACAATTGCCTCTCCTCATTTAACAAAGACTGCTTATGAAGAGTCTTTACTGTGCAATCGATTGGATTAGTTAAGTAAAGGAGAAAAAATCATTCAAGATGAATCTCAAAAGAGGTACAATTTGAGATCAAAACAGAAGGATGGAAAACCAAGTGCATCTACTCAGCCTAAAACGTCAGATACTCCTTGAAAATATGTGGTTGCACCAAATAAAGCAGGAGAAAAACATATCATCCCATTATCAAGGCTCCTTCTCAAGAGGTAAATGAAATCCAAAAATACCACTCTTACTTTAATTTTGAGAATGAAATCCTGAAAATCAAGATTCATGTCCCACTTCTAGAATTGATGAAAAATGAAGACTTTAAAAAAACTATCTCAAAAATGTTGCAACCTGAATCTTATCTCCCTTCATAAGATTCAATTAACTTGTAGGATGAGAATCTTGCAATTATATTAGGACCACTGGTAGAATATAGATATGATTCATCTCCCCCATTTTACACTTCTTTAAATGTGGATGACAAGACTTTGGACAATTGTCTTATGGATTTGGGTGCATCCCATAACCTGATGCCTAAGGCTGTCATGGATGAATTGGTCCTAGAAATCATTAAAACTTATCATGACTTGTATTCTTTTGATTCAAGAAAATTAAAATGTCTTGGAGTTATTAAAGATATAGTTGTCACACTTTTCCAATTACCTATGAAAACCATGGTCATGGACATTGTAGTTGCATATGTACCCACCAAATTTGGGATTTTACTGTCTAGATCATAGATCAAGAGGTTAGGGGGAACTTTACAAATGAATCTTTCTTATGCTACCATACCAGTCTATGTGGGTGAGCATAAGAGACTATATAGAGAAGCTCAACTAGCATACATCATAAGTGATGAGAGAAATCCAACAGACCATCCCATGTATGTTTTTGATACTAATTTTGGGTATAGTATTCTTCATATTACTGATTCCCCTTAGCCACCCTTAGAGATCAAAAGTAAGTCATCAAAAAAATGTGAAATAACTAGACAAGGTGTTCAGTTGTGGAAGATGTATTTTGATGGTGCATCCTCCAAGGATAGTGTTGGTGTTGGAGTAGTGTTCATTTCCCCCTCTTAGGATGTCACAAATTTGTACTTCAAGATTGAATTTGAAATGACAAATAATATTGCAGAATATGAAGACTTATTTTTGGGGCTAAGAGTTGTAAAGGATATTGAAATTGAGGGACTGTTAGTATTTGTAGATGCATAACTAATTTTGCATCAAGTAAAAAATATCTATCAAACAAAACATCCTAGACTGAAAGCTTATAAGAATGAGTTTTAGGACCTCATTGATAAATTCTTCTCAGCCTTCAACATATCTTTTTTTCCCAGGGAGGATAATAGACTGGTTGATTCCTTAGTTGTTTTTTCCATCAATTTTACAATTCCCCTACCTCCCCAACCTAAGTATAATGTTGAGGTAAAATATAGACCTTCTATACCTAATAATGTCAAGAATTGAAAGGATTTTGAAGATGATCAAGAACTAAATATTGTTTTGGAAACAATGGATGAATTTTCTGCTCTTCATATTGACTAAGATTCAAATGATGATAAAAGTATGCATGTTGATAAATTTCTGAACAAAATTGCAAATCATAAAATTGTTCAATTGCCTAGCAATCACATTCCTAAAGGATTGGTTCCTTTGGAAAGGACCTTTGATAATAATGATGTTGTTGTGAAGGTGAGTGGTTCTAAAGAAAATTAAGGTCTGATAGACTGTAATTTAGGCACTGAAGAAGAACCCAAATATGTCAAACTGTCCAATAGCCTATCAAAAGATCAAAGGGTTGAATATGTCAATTTGTTGAAAGAATTTTATGATGTTTTTGCATGGAAATATGAATACATGGAGACTTATGATACTAGCATCATTGAGAATAGGATATCTTTTAAAGATGACACTAAACCTTTCAGACAGAAGCTCAAGCAAATTAACCCAATGTTATTGCCTATTATGGAGAAAGAGGTCGAGAAACTACTTGATGCCCAAATCATTATACCTATGAGGTATTCTGATTGGGTAGATAATTTGGTCCCTGTAAGAAAGAAGAATGAGATCAATCTTTGATTTGACTTCAAAAATTTAAATAGGTGTTCAAGAAAAGACAACTACCCTTTATCCAAAATGTAACACATTTTGCAAAGGGTGATATGCTCAATGAGGATTTAAATGATTCATGGGTTTTTAGGATACAATCATATTTCTATGTTTCCAGAGGATGGAGAGAAGAAAACATTCACCAATCCCTGGGGTACATTCGTGTATGCCAATATGCTATTCGGTCTTATGAATGTAGGGGAAACTTTCCAACGTGCAATGAACATTGCATTTGTTGGAGAGAAAGACAAGTTTGTGGTTATCTATTTGGATGATATTACAACATTTTCCAAGTCTGATCAAGAGCATTACCAACATTTAAGGAAGGTGTTTTTGAAGTGCAGAAAGTATGGGTTGTCCCTAAATCCCAAAAGGTATATTTTTTCCATGAAGGAGGGTAAGATGCTAGGACACATTATCTCATCTAAAGGAGTAAATATTGACCCCAATAGAGTAGAGGCTATCAAAACCCTTTATCTTCCAAGGTCCAAGAAATAAATTCAGTCCTTCTTAGGTAAGATAAAAAATTTAAGGAGATTTATATCTAACTTTGTTCAGTTAATGAAATTCATCATTGCCATGTTGAGAAAAGGAAATGAAGTAAAATGGAAACCCAAATCTAGGAGTTCTTTTGAGAAGATAAAGAAAGCATTGGCTAATGCTCCTGCTTTGATTAGTCCTAACTACTCAAAGGAATTTCTGATTTTTTCATTTTCCTCCAATGATACACTAGTTGTTGTCCTTCTGTAGAATAATTCAGATGGAATGGGACAACCTATCTCCTTTTTTATTAGAGCCTTGAGAGATGATGAAGTCAGGTATGATATTATGGAGAAACAAGCTTATGCTTTAGTCAATGCTCTTAAGGCTTTAAGGGTGTATGTTCCGCATTAAAAAATCATTTCTTATGTTCCTTCAAGTTTTCTTAAAGAAATTTTGATTCAACCTGATATAGATGGGAAAAGAAGCAAGTGGATTGCTAATATTTTAGAGTTTGATCTTGAGGTGAAACCCACCAAAATGATAAAAGGTCAAGGATTGACTAGATTTCTAGATGAATCCAATTATAAGAAATTGGGAGTAAATTTTATGATCACTAACTCTATAAATCAACACTCTGATATTCAGAACAACAACCTGCAAATCAACTAAAATTTTGTAGAGTGTAGTTGGTACAAGGAAATCATCTATTTCTTGCAAAATTTGCACCCTCCCATTGGAATTGAGAATACCAAGGTAAGAGCTCTGGAACTTAAAGAAATCAGGTATTGTATTGTTGATAAAATTCTATATTGGAAGCATCCTTCAAGGATTCTTTTAAGATGTTTAGATCTAGAGAAGGAATAACAAATTATGATTGAATTTCGTGGGATTTTATGTGGAGGTCATCACTTTTGGAGAATCACAACATACAAGATACTCAGAGTTGGGTATTTATGGCCTAATTTATTCATTTATGTGTGTGAAAAGATTAGAACATGTGACAAATGTAAAAAATTATCAGGTAAACAACAACTCAAGTCTTTGCCTCTAAAACCCATAGTGGTATATGGTCCTTTCCAACAATGGGGATTAGACTTTATTAGAGAAATTCATCCATCCTCTAGTGATCAACAACATTGGATTATGACTACTACTGATTACTTTACCAAATGGATAGAATCCATTCCCACCAGGAATGAAACACACAAAGTAATTATTGGTTTCTTGGAAGATATTATGTAAATGTTTGGTTGCCGAAATAAATTTTTCACTGATAATGCAACAACTTTCAAAGATGATCCCCTGGTGAAGTTTTGTGAAAAATTCGATATTCAACTTATCCATTCCACTCCATATTACCCTCAGGGTAATGTCTTAACAAAATCCTCAAACAAAATATTAGTAAAGATTATCAAAAATTTGCTAGAAGACAATAAGAAGTCATGGGATTCTAAGTTGAAGTTTGCTCTCTGGGAAGACAGAGTAATCACCAAAAGGTCAATTGGAACCACACCATTTCAACTGGTTTATGGAATTGAAGTTGTTTTTCCTTCTCAGTTCGCTTTACCTGTGGAAAAATTCTTTCAATATAAATAAGGGGAACCACATGACATGATTAGGAGGATGCATCAACTTGTGGAAGTGCAACAAACCAAAGAGAAACTGTTTGACAAAGCACAAAGTCATCAATAAAAAATCAAAGGAAGATTTGACAAGAAGGTGAAGAAGGAAGATTTTCAGCTTGGATACATGGTACTCAAGTGGGATGCTCAGAGGCAGGATAAAGGATAACATGGTAAATTCAAATCTCTTTGGGTTGTTCCTTTTAAAATTTCTAATTTTTTTCAAAACAATACTTTTAAGCTGCATAATTTGGAAGATGTTGAAATTTCTGGTGGCCCGGTCAATGGGAATTTTCTCAAAAAATACTTTTTTTTAAAAGCCATGGGTGGCTTCATTTCATTGTAAATATTTTTAGTTAGTTTTCTTTTCTTTTAATAACGAATCCTTTCCCAATGTATAAGGCACTAGAACTACAATTTTCTTGGAGCCTCACAGGGAGGTCTCCATCCCCTATGGAGCCATATGTTAGCACATATGATGTATAGGGGTCAAATTTTTTAAGCTTCTAGGTTTGAGTGATAGGGTATTTTTATTTTTCTATTCTCTTGCTTCTTTATTTGGTGTAGCCACAAATTTTGAAGGAGTATATGAATTTTTAGGATGAGTAGATGCACTTGGTTTTCCATACTTCAATTTTGATCTCAAATTGTACTTGTTTTGAGATCCAACTTGATTGAATTTTTCTCATTTACTTAACTCATCCAACTTATTTCAAATTAAAGACTATTCACAATAATTTTTTGTTAAATGAGGAGAGACAACTATATCCCCTAAACAATGAATTTCATGGTCTTGATCCTCATTATTTCCTTCTTCATCATCAACCAAATTGTTTTGTAGAGGAGCTTGAACTTTCTAATCCTCTATATTTCTCTGATCTCTCTGTATAATTTGAGGTGTATTGTTTGTCCTTCTAAACTTATTTATGTTTCCAAAGTCTTGAGGATTTCTATTAGCTTGTCTCCCTTCAAGCTTTAACCTTTCCATCTCTGCAGATAATGACTTTACCAACTTTGTCAATTCATCAACCTTGGGATCAATACTTGAAGCATATGAAGATGAGGCTTCTGTTTTCTACTTTCTCCTATCTCGGTCAGATCTTCCCCTCAACTTATCTACTACTAGTATATTTGATTCAAACTCAAGTGCAACATATTTCATATGTGCCAATGTTGCAGACCTTATTTCTCTCAACAAAAGACAAAATTCTGGGCCAAAAGCACTTGCATAAGTTATTTTATCAAAGGTCTCAGTGGGTTTAATCTCAGTAGGAATTTTGTTGTACATCTTGTTAAATATTTTTGAGAAATCCGACATATATTTTCCCTCTTTCCTTTTGAGAGCCCCAAATTTTGTATGTAATACAAGAAATATTTTTTTATCACCACAATTCCTTAGAAAGGCATCATCTAGGGCCTCAATTCCAACTATTGATAAAGGGGATACAATTTTAAGCCACTTCTGGGATTCTCCATCTAGGATTTGCACAAAGACTTTCATCTAGACATATTCATTTTCAATATTCAAATTATCTATGTAACTGTAAAATGTAGCAAGATGTTATTCTATAGTAATATCTTCTTCTCCAGTAAATTTAGGGATGTACTTAAGGTAATATCCTACTTGGAGAACATTCATGGGCCGAGGAAACACTAATGGTGCATACCTAGCAGCCACAATGACATCCATTCTATTATGAGGAGGATTAAATCCTGCCATTTGATTTGGAAAAGGAGGACTCTGACTCTTGGGAGAAATAAGAGGTGATTTTGCAGATGAAAATTCAATATGTATAATAGGAGGTTTTGAAAAAGGAGGAGTATGGGATGAAGAAGATTCAAACTTAATAGAAGATGGCTTGGATTTGGGTATATCTGAGGATATTTTAACAGAAAGTGAGGTTCCTTCTTCTTTATTTAAAATGAAATTTAAATGAATGAGCAATTGGATAACCTAAAAAAGGAAAATCTTCCAAAATTTGAAGTCTAAACCACTTAACAATTTTAGGAGATGCAAGAAAATAAAATCTTTCTAGAATTTCTTCTTTCAAGTCAAGAGAAAAGGGTGTGTATTCAATGGAAAAATAATTATAATTCTGAATTTACATGAGTTTCAAATATAGGTAAATGAGGAATCTCAGAAACAATAACTGGTGTATGAAAAATAGAGTCAGGTAGGTCTCCAGAAATACCTGAAGATTCATAAGAGGAGGCTCCTTGAAAATATTTTCCCTTCCTAATTATTTTTTCTAGATCAAGTTCAGGTGTAGCTAGAGCTGGTTGTGGGTTAGCCCTCGTATTCCTTCTCTTGGGATCCACAACTAAACTTTGGAGTCGCCAAGTGCACAATTAGAGTCATTTCGTTTACTGATTTTTGTACACCAACAAAATCAGTAGTGTCCTTTTTGTACAGTTCGGGGAACGATCTTCAATTAACCTCCTTGGAAACGGTGCCAAAAATGTTAGCACTAGAAGTCTCACCTAGACTGATGTAGGTGTGAGCCTAATACCCATCAGAAACTTTGTAGGTTTGTTAAGGATAATAATGTTTTCAATGTGTAGCAAATGGGTGAGATACTCAGTTTAAAATATCAACACAAAACCTCCTTGAAATACACACCAGCAAGCAAGGCTTGAATAGTTTCAAATCAATATTTAAAAATATCAAATGGAAATATGAAATACTTGGTATGAAATATGAAATACATGCATAAGGTTACATCACGCAGTTCTGAAATACATATAGCAGAAATATCATTAAATAGGAACCCCATAATCAACAAGACAAAACTTTGATAATACTTGCATCAATTACAAATAGTAAATCATTCACTGTAGTAAGGAACAAGCACAAGAATGAACCCTTCATCAACAACTAGCATCAAGGTGAGATATAATCACATATTTGACAATAGAAGAGGAAAATGATCATTCACTATTCAAGATTCTTAAATCTGATACATATAGTCTGGAAACTTTGTTACAATTGAAAATAAAGATAAGACAATCACTCTACAACCATTCAAACCCTCTAATGGAGTTACAATACATATTAAATAGAAAAACATCCAAAAATCTCTCTAGAATTTACCACCTAGATTCCACATAGGATCATGTGCCTTACAGAGGCATGGCAGTAGGTGCAGAACAAAAATCTAACCAGAATGCTACATTTTAGGAAACTGTTGGCCTCCTTGAATGCAATAACTGACAACTTGTTGCATGTAACTTAACTGAAGGTAGATCCTTGAGGAAGGTGGTCCTTGATGTCCAAATGATTCTTGAGGAGCTTATTCGAACTTAATATGACATCTGGCAGTCTTCATCAGCCTAAAACTCCATGTGACAATGAGTTCACAACACCTGCACTAAAAAATGTTCCAAAACAACCATTTCACACCGCCTTTAACAACACATGCTGTGAACTTTCCTGTAGGTGCGGTTTTACATTCAAAACTGATTTCAAATGCTAAAACTTGTATAAAAACCTGGGAAACCTTTTTTAGAACCTGCTACAATCTTCCAAAACATAAAGTAACCTTGCAGAAGTCATATGAATATGATAATAACATTCTAATACAAAAATCATTTCTTAGGGTTATAAGCCCGTGTATAAAATAAACCATGGAAAAAAGTTGATGTTTATGTAGAAATGATGTTTTGTCTTCATCTTCTCCTGATGCTTCTTCTAGTAGCCACACGAGCTAACATATCTGAATTTGTTTTTTCTATCTGCTCTTTGAATGGTTGCAATTCTTCTTTGAACCTCTTGATTTCATCTTGGCAAGCTATTTTATGCCTATACACATTATTTAGCTTCCTATGCAGAGGTAGGGATCTCTTAGACATATATATTGCTTTATCAATAGTTTATTCAAATTAATCTAAATTATTCTTCAACGTGATTCGGGCCTCTATTTTTCCTTCTTCAACTTTTCATTTTCATGTCTTATACCTTTACTTTTCCTTCTAAGTCTTTTGAAAGTAGGATTACTTTCATGAGAAGGGGATTTGATCTCGACAATCTCTATTAGCTGCTTAGAACATTGGGTTTTATCCTTTTGATGAGATGAGGCTTTGGATGTACCCTCCTCCACAGGAATATGCTGATTAGTTGTTGATCTAGTGAATGGTCTTCTAGGATTTCCAACTTCTACAACATCACGTGAAGAAAATAAAATCTTCTTACCCTTCAGACTCCTTACTTTACTAGATTATTTCTCCATAGGTGTAGGTTCTTCCACAGGAGAAGCTTATGTATCATGAAGTTGTGAGGGACTTTCAATTGTTTTATCACTAGACTAAATGGACTTATCCATTTTGGTCATATTCCTCTTTTTACTTGACTCTGAGTGATCAATTTTCTCAGTAGGAGTAGGTGTTTTTATTTTTGAATGTGGTGTGTGAGAATCATCTAGCTGAAATCCTGACGCAACTAGGAAAACATCCCAATCAGTATTAGTCTTCTTCAACTCTTCCAATACTAGCATTTTGATTAAACCACAATGAAAAACACTAGTATCCACCTGCTTATATTTAGATTGGACTCTATCTGACAACTTCCCAATGCTTCTGAACATATAAAAGGGTAGGTTCATGGAATCTTTCCAAGTAAAGTGTAGTATTAATTTGATATAGTATTTATAGACCATATTGAACCTTCCTTCACAAGTGAAAATGTTTGAATACCTCTAAGCATTTTTTCAAAATACTCCAACATATGAATTCTTGACACTCCCTTGGATAGGTTGTCTCCTTGGTATTTAGGTTTTAGGAACTCCTTGGAAAATGTAGAATTCAAGGACATGGATTTAAACCATTTTTCACCATGAATAAGTATATATGTGGCTGTCGAGATAGATTTCTCTAAAAATTCAAACTCCAATGCATCCACCTTACTCTTTGTCCCACTAAAATTGAGTGCAAACTATTTAGAAACCTCATGATGTCCTCTTTGCATTTTATCACAAAAAACTAGGCAACCCACTCTATGAAATGCTTGTTTAAAAAATGATTCTGAATTTATAAGTTGCAGGTCATGGGGCTTAGCCCTGACAATTTCTACCCCTTTGTGAACCTTCTTACCTTGTTGAATCTGCATGATAACTATCTAAAAAACCCTTTTCCCTTTTTATAACAATTGTTACCATATGTATGATGAAAACAAGAATATTTAGGGTTTTGATTTGATTTTGCGCAATTGAGGTTTTCTTGAATGAAGCATTCATGCACAACAACAGTGAAAGAATGAAATACTGCAACTAGGAGATGAGAGGAAAAAACAATAAACCTGAACAAGATGAGACTACAATCAGGAAAAAGTTCGGGGCAATTTAGTGTAAAACAAAGGATTCATAGCGCAGTCCTTCAATTTGTAGTGCAAAATCAAGTTTGCAGTGCACAATCTTAGACTAGGGTTCAGTGAAAAAGATTTTCAAATCCACAGGTCTGAAAAGGAGAATGAATTTGAAAAATATAATACCCCATGCCTGAGTGAAAACACAATCAGTGAGAGTTTTTTCAAGTGAGAAAATAGAGGGTTTGCAACATCTTCAATGCATACAATTGGTAACACTAACATGAAAATGCAGTGAATAAGGTTGTGGCTATAAGAAATGGCTACAAATTGATATTATTGGTATAAATAAAAAAAATTGGCTCTGCAAGGTCTTAAGATACAAATATTGTAGGTTTTGACCAAGTGAAATAAGTTTGCAAAGAAAATGCTATGAAACAGTTTGCAGTGCACATAAAATAACAATGACTAGAGTCCAACATAATAAACCTTCAGACAACACATTTGACTATTAAATAGGGTACCTGGTATATATGAAGTTTCAACTATTGTCCCATGAATTAAACTGACAGTTCTAGAAGCCTTTAATCCATCTTCATCTGCTACAGGAAATTCACAGTGCCATAAATCAAACCAGTTTGCAGCACGCGATATTCAAAATGATAAACCTACCTCTTGAAGCCGACTTGAAGAACATGATGAATAATTGGCACTGAAAAAATAAGATACCCTTTTCCATGTTTCCAAATAATAATGGTATGTGATTAGTGTATGAGGTACTTTCTTGATTCACTACGAAATTTCAGGTGAGTTTGCAGCAGGTTGACTTGACACATGATTTGAACCTCAAACAGTTAAATACAAAATAAGAACCCTTTTTACACCCCTTTTGAGACAAGACACGTGATACTGATGATATTTGAAACCAAGGGTGTGACCAACACTTACCGCTATTTCTCTAATGATGATGACCACTATCATGACACCAAGACTCTCACATGGACTATGGTCAGATTTACTTACTCATGAAACAATCAAACATAATTTATTGACATAAGGCGTGACTCAACAACCTAAAATGAAAAGACCCTATGACTCAAACCTAGAAGCTTAATAAATTTGACCCCTATACATCCTATGTGCTAACATAAGGATCTCAATTCATTAACAATGGATGAATTGCATGGGATCCTCACATCGAATGAAATGATGATAGAGAAAGGAAACCCATCAAATAAAGAAGTAGCCTTCAAAGCCTAAAAGAAGAGAAATAACAAAGAGCATGAATCAAGATATAGACTTGAAAATGAATCATCTGTAGAAGAAAAACATTTTGTGAAGAAAAAAAACAAAAAAGGATCTGACATATACAAAGGTAAACTTCCCTTTAAATGCTTTAATTGTGGAAAAGTAGGACATCTTATTGATAAGTGTCTATATGCAAAGAATGAAAGTAGTGATGATGAAGAAGACCATAATGTAAATAAAGGGAGAAAACAACATCAACAAAAAAAGAACCAATATAAGAAGGAAAAGAAGAAGAACTCTTATAAGTAGAAGAATAATCTCTACTCAAAAGGGGTTATTGACTCATCTAAAGAAAGTAGTGAAAGTAGTTTCTATAGTGACAAAGAAGAAAATCTCTTTATGGCAATCAAAACAAATATTGATGAAGACAAAGGGATATAAATATTAGATGATATAATCAATTGTCAAAGGTGTCTATTCATTGAGAGTGGTCTTGGATATGATGTTGTTGTTTCCTCCCTACCCACACCTAGCCTTTCTACAACTAGGGAAGTTTTATTTATTGTAGGTGGATTTCAGACTGGCTTTCCAAAAGAGCAACCCACTGTTGTTTGTGCTAAACATATTGATGATTTTCATGTTCCTCACATGGTATAATTTGACCATACGATTGTTGCCTATATATCAGGTTGTTCTACTCCAATAAGTGAACTTGACCCTAAGCCTACTTCCTTTGATCAACTAGTGAAAAAATATGTTTCCTATAATCATACTCACCATAAAATTTGAAGGAATGACAATCACGGTTTCATATATTTGTAGAAGAGATGTGAAAGACATAATTATGGAATAGTGCCGACTACTAGAATAGATTATGGTTGGATTGATGGATGGTTATGGAATCATTTGACCATATGTTTTAGGAATTCATATTGTTCTGTATCATTGATTGTATAGTTGTGCAAATTTCCTCTTACTTATTGATGATTTCCTTGGAAGCGGTTGACCGAGGATCGAGCCGACATGACAATCGACTAACGTTTCGAATTAATGATTAAGGAGAAAAAAAAGTTCAGGGGGATAATCCCTTTTCCATTGATTTCAAAGGGGGAGAGTTGCAGACAAGGGGAGATTTTTCTCTATTCCTAGGAGAGTTTCAAACAGGGGAATAATTCTTTCTATGCATGGTGGACTATGTGTTTCATTATAGGATTGCCATTAATGGAAAGGGGGAGATTATTAGAATTATTGTAATTGATGTCATATTACTAAATTAAAATACACACAATAGTTCCAACATTGATTTATATATATAGTTTTACAAGTATATTAAAAAAGGGGTGCATGTGAAAAAGTAAAACATGAAATGGTCATTTCAAACCCATGGGTTTGGGGTATTTTCCCATGGTATTGAGAATTAATCATTTAATTAAGGGACATGTCCCTTCATGAAGGATTATGAAAATGTATAAAAAGAGAAAGCACTTAGAGAAAGGGTGTGTGTGAAAAATGGATTAACAAATATTGAATTGGGAAATGAGTTTTACGTCATCTTGACATTTTCATGATAATTTTTTTTCTAGGATGTTTCAGACATTGAAATTTGGAAGAGATAGAGGAAATATTTTTGCGTACATTTTGAATAAATTTTAAATGATGGTTATCTATAATTTCAGATATATTCCCTATGGAAGTTAGGGTTCTTGAACGCTCCTGAAATCAGTTCAAATAAGTCAGCTTGAAACTTTCGCTATAACTTATTTTCTAGGATGGTTCAAACCTTGAAACTTTGTAGAGACACAGGAGATGTCTTGGTGTAAATGTGGTACAAATTTTAGATTTTGGTTTTCTATATTTTCAGATATATATCCTATGAAAGTTAAGGTTCCTAAATGCTCCTAAAATCGGTTTCAAATAGGTCATCTTGGCACTTTTGATATAACTTATTTTCTAGGATGTTTTAGACCTTAAAACTTTGCAGAGATAGAGGAAGAGAGATATTGATGTACAAGTGATACACATTTCAGATTCTATTTATATATACCTTCACAAATATTCCCTATGGATGTTAGGG
The DNA here is from genome assembly GCA_009831015.1 of Picea engelmannii. NCBI lineage: Eukaryota > Viridiplantae > Streptophyta > Pinopsida > Pinales > Pinaceae > Picea > Picea engelmannii. The sequence goes on from ML782996.1 coordinate 703,329, forward strand.
TTCTTGAATGCTCGTGAAATCACTTTCAAATATGTTAGCTTGGAAATTTCACTAAAAATTATTTTCTGGTATGTTTAGACCTTGAAATTTTGCAAAGATAGAGGATATATCTTGATGTAAATTTGGTACAAATTTCATATATTGATTCACTATATTTGTAATTCCTTCTTCATGGCATCATAGTTAAGCTATGAATCTGTAATCTAAATTCACAATCTATTTTCTAGAATCCAAAATTACTTTTGTTTGTTTTAACAAGACAATAAAGTATTATAGTGAAAGTAAGTTCTAGCAGTTTAATCATTGAAATTACCATTGCTTATTTCAAAACATATACTTCATGTATATGTCTATATGAAATTTAATTCAATCAAGAAGAAGTTATAAATTACCTCTTGAAGAAGAAGTTTGTTGTGTTGTAACTGCCTACGTGAAACTGTTTCCTCCCAACTATCTAGGAACAGATCCTCTCTAGTTCCCTAGCTCCATGAAATTAGATAACCTAGCCCCTGGGCCCAAAATCCCAACAAGACCATTCTACTTGTAAACCCACCAAATTTCCCAAAGAAAAAATTTCCTTCTCTCCCAGGTTTCTCCTCGCTTCCTCCTTCTCCCAAGAAAAGAACCCCTTCTAAAGTCCCACTCCCTCCTTATCCTCCTCCTCTTGAATCCCCCCCATCATCAATTTCCCACCTACCTTATCCTTTTCCATTAATTTATACCTACCCTTATGACACATGAAATACTTAATTTATTTAAAATGTTACATTTCTTAATTCAAAAGGGATAAATAAATAAATGATAAAATGTAATTAGTTCAATAATTAATCCACATAGATAAATTATTGATTTAATCAATTAATTAACTTTTATTACCTTAATAACTTAATTTACCTTACTTAATAAAATCATTAATTAATCTAATTGGGGGAGTTACATACACCCACCCTTCAATAAACTTCGTGCTAAAGTTATAGTAACTTACAATATAAGGAGAATAATAACATGATTCATACATCTAGATCAGATAAGCACACAATTCATTTAAACATTTATAAATACTAGTGTACATGCATAGGGCATGTATGCATAGCTAGCACATACATAACTCGTGCGTGTACTAATGGAAATAATTAACACATCTAATGAAATTCCTATATACTTCCAACCCAATCGACAATGCAATTAACTTCATAAAGACTAAATCAACCTTTTACAATATTTGCAGATCCTTAATTATAATAATTTAGTACAAAGTAACAATTGCCTATACAATTTTAATTCAGTTAAGCATATATATATTTTTGAAACAAGAGAAAATCAAACACTTGTGTTATAAGATTAAAACCCCACACACTCTCAACTACTTCTAATCATCATGCCTCCCTAACCTACTTCCATCTTCCATCTGTATCCTTCCTCTGCTAGACTATCCTACAACATCAACTATATTGACCTAACTCCAGATAGAACCCCTAAACAAAAGTGTCAACTACTTTGACCAAGATTCCCTAGAAAGTAAGTGGAAGTCATCATCACAAGTCTAGGGGAGTGTGATCTAATACCATCCTCCCATTACTCCAGGTTTCAGAGGATACATAGTGGGAAATGCCTCCACCCCTCCAGATAGAACTAGGGTCAAAACCCTATTGTGGAACATACAATGGCACTATGTTGTTGGGATTTTGTCATCATATATTCAGTTTCAAGCAGTCTCTCTACTTGAAAAAGATGGACTTTCCCACATATTATAGCAATGCATTTTAACCAACATAATTTAACATTCAAATATTCATACGATATTGTTTCTTGGTTGATGTTCATGAAATCACCCATTTATTACTGTAATCCCCGATATCTAGGGATAACTAGGAGATCATGTCTCGAGGCCCACATGATCCCAGACATGGAGTACGAGAGCAGATTGACTTGA